>JALIGW010000050.1:1879273-2296773 GCA_023053685.1 Diadophis punctatus similis | reverse complement strand
ACTCCCACGCTGCCTCCTTATCTGATTCGGCTGCTGGAGGGGTCGGCCTTCTCAATCTCCGCAGTCTCCACAGAAAGATGGCTGTGGCCCTCAGAGCACCTCAGCACAGGGCCCTTCCAACCACCCAGAACCCAGCTTCTCGTTGGCACCACCTTCCATGCTCCATCTTTCTTTTATTTATTAAATTTATAAGCCTCCCATTTCACTATCCAAAGCAACTCTAGTGTCTTCATCCCGGTTTTGCAGGCACACCCTGAGGTTCTGGAACGCGGCTTTCTTCGACGCCGTCCACTGCGAGAGGCGGAAACGGTCTCCCACTACCAGGTAAGCATCTCTCAGGGCCCCCTCTGGCTCTGGAGGAGGGCGAGGGGAGGAAAGGTTGGCTGGAGAGAAGGTTTCCCATCCCTCTCTGGCCTTCATACCCCTTTGTCAAGATGGCTCCTTCTCTTCGTTTGCGGGCGAGCTGCTCTCGGATGTTCCTCTTCGGATTTGGAAGCTCTTGGTCGGTCAGGGAGCAAGCTCACCTCGTTGCCAGTGCTCCATAGAAGGGGGAGATTGGTGGGAAGGACCTTCACTCTTGTACTGTCTTGTGGGAGGGTTGAAAAAACTAATTCTCTCTCTCTCTTTCTCTCTCTCCCTTTCTCTCTCTTTCAATGTCTGTAATCCTGTTCTTTTTTTCTTGGTTCATTTCTTCCGTCCTTTCCTTTCTTTCTTTCTTCCATCCACCCTTCTTGCATGTACTTGCCATGTGACTTCTCTTGGCCCTTCCTGCTGCCACTCCAGAGGGGACACTGGGGAGGAAGAGGAAAAGAGGTGTGTCTTCCCACCTTTACTTTCTTCCCTTTCTTTCCCCCCCACTAAATGGTTACCCCAGTCCAAAAACTTCCCTCCTGCCAGCGGGGATGAGAAATCCTGTTGCCTGCCACAGCTGGATGACAGCACTTGTTCCTTCATTAATTTATTGAATTCATTTCTATTGAAATTTGCTTTTCTTTGGCCTGGTGGGGCTGCCTGTTTTATTCCTGCGGGCAGCCCTTTCTCTAGGACCACGTTCGAGGACCAAGGCTGTCCTGGGAGCCTCTCAAACGGACATCTTTGGCCTCGTGACCAGAATTTGCCTTGCTTTGAAAAGCTGCAATGCAACAGAAATAGGATTAAAACGAAAGAAATTTTGCATTCTAAACCGATGGGCAGCAAGGCCTTCCTTAAACTATCTTTGGATTGCCTTGAAACACAGGGACCCATCTTCTAGTTCCTTGCAAGAGGTGGTGGACCCTAGTTTATTTTAAAAAAATATATGGACTGAGTAGTGTTTATTGTCTTCTGAATTTGCATTCAACATTTCCATCCCCGTAAGACGGCGTAGCTCAGAAATCACGTTTAGGTTAATTTTTTGCCATTTTTGTGTCTCGGCAACAGGGGTAAGTTTTTGGAAAGTGGTTACTGCTTTGAGTCTGTAAGAAGTTCTAAAGTTTCTGTGTTTTGTTTTGGTTTCCCCTCCTCCTCCTCCTCCTCTTTCCTTTCTTTTGGCTTCTGAGCGTCTTTGGTGACTGCCGTCTGGCTGGCATATTCTGTCTCTCCCTTCCCTTCCCTCCCTTTGTTAACTGTCTGGACTTTAAACATCTCCTCTTCTGAGTAAGTTCTCTCTTACACTGATGGTGATACTGTGCGTTTCCCCTCTTACTGGTGTTTTATCTTGCCTGCACCCGAGGCCGGCTTGCTCTTTTCCTAGAGCGGTGATGGTGAACCTATGAGAAGGGTGAGCCGCCATGCCATTTTGGGTGACACACCAAGCCTCTGGACCCTCTGGAAGTCATGGAAGAGGGTCCTGCTCTTGCGCTACTTTGGGGGGGCCTCCAAAAAACGTGTGAGTGTTCTTACGTGTTTTTCGGAACCTCCGGAGACCCTGTGAGAACAAAGCACTCTTGTGTGATCTCCAGAAGTTCTGGAGAGCTGGCTTTGGAGAGAGCTCTTTTGTCCGTGTGTGTGTGTGTGTGTGTGTGTGTGTGTGTGTGTGTGTGTGTGTGTAAAACACACCAGCAGAGTCTGAATTTTTGACTCGCCGAGTGCAAAAGGTTCGCCATCACTGACCTAGGGGGTCTGCACACCCAGCCTCCATTCCACGTCCTCCTGTTGCTCAGATGGAGACCAGGAGGCTACACCAAGATCTCAAGCCTTGACGTGCTGGAGGTCCTTCTCTGCTCTGGTCTTCTTCTGGCCAAAGCAGGAGAAATGGCCCACAGCCTCATTCTCTAGGGAAGCTCCTTTCTTTGTAAGACCAGCATAGTTCAGCTCTTCTCCCAGGAAGGGGCGTGCAAAAGGTTTTTAACTTCAAATCATTCCGAGCTTGAAAAATTGCTCACGAGGTCCTTGCATTTAAAATCAAAGGAAGGAATACGGGGAGCTTAAAACGCTCCCCAAACGCTGAGAAGAGCTTGCTTTGAATGTGCAACCACTGCTTCCTGTCCCAAACGGGGCATTTTGGACTTCAAATGTTTGGCAAACAGTGAATAGGATTCAAGGTAACGATTCCCTCGATTGGCGTGCAAGGATTGGAAATGATGATCCAAGACAAAAAATCGCAATTGCACTTAGACTTATATACCGCTTCATAGTGCTTTCCAGCCCTCTCTAAGCGGTTTACAGAGTTCAGCATATTGCCCCCAACAATCTGGGTCCTCATTTTACCCACCTCGGAAGGATGGAAGGCTGAGTCAACCTTGAGCCGGTGAGATTTGAACAGCTGAACTGCTGAACTAGCAGTCAGCTGAAGTAGATTGCAGTGCTGCACTTTAACCACTGCGCCACCTCGGAAAATATCTTCCTTTGTCCTGATTTCTTTAATGGTCAATCATCGTCAATGAAATGAAGAGTCATCAGAGGAAAGGATTGTCAATGAAATGAAATTACAGGTAGTCCTTGACTTACGTCCACAACTGAGCCCAAAATTTATGTTGCTAAGCGAGACATTAAGTGAATTTTGCCCCATTTTGTGACCACCTTTGCCTCCTGTTGTTAAGCGAATCACTGCAGATGTTAAGGTAGTCACACGGTTGTTAAGTGAATCTGGTTTCCCCATTGACTTCGTTTGTCAGAAGGTCATAAATGGGAATCACATGACCCTGGGGGACATTGCAACCGTCATAAATATGAGTCAGTTGCCGCGCATCTGAAATTTGATCATGTGACTGTGTGGGTGCCGCAACGGTCATAAATGGGAAAACCAGTCATAAGTCACTTTTTCAGTGGCATTGTAACTTCAGATGGTCACTACATGTACGGTTGTAAGTCGAGGATTATCCTGTATCTTGGAGGCAATCACTGAGAATCAGTCTCCTGTTGTGACATCCTGATCCCAGCCTTTCCCTCCCCTCCAATCGGATTCTTTTTTCTCTCTCAAAGAACCAATTTCCCCCTTCCTTTTGCATCCCCTTGTTTCTTTCAGCAGCTTCTCCTCCACCACCTTATAATTTCCCTTTTTAAAAATGTTTCCTCCTCTTGACATTGTTGGATGTTAACAGGGAAGGGTTGAAGGCGCTGAAAATCCAATTCCAGCAGCAACCAAAATTAAGCTAGATTTATTCTTTCTGGAGTTGATTTGACCTTTGGAATGCAGTGCTGGTAGAAATTCTGGCAGCGGATGAAGGCAACGTGGGAATTAAAGAGATAGGTAAATTAATATAGTGTAGTAGAGGAAATATACTGCTTAGGGGTGTCAGCATCATATATTAGTGATGGGTTGTACAGTGGAGGATATAGAGAGGGAAATGGCGAAGTTAACTGGCCTTGTTATGAACTCCTTAAATGTCTGAATCTGTAGGCTGCTGGAAGAGAAAGTATATGGATTTGAAATATTGATGTTCCTTTACCTTCAATGGAATTTGGAGGAATCTATTTCATCTGGCATGGCAAGGATTTGGTCTGTCATGCTCTTTTAAAACAGAGGCTGAAATTCCCAGAATTCCAGCTAGCGTGGCCCAAGGAATTCTGGGGTTTGTCATCCCAGGCTGCCTCCATCCTCCATGAAGATGGAGAAGGATGGGGGAGGATGTAGAAACTCACCCAGCAGCTCAGTTGTGTTAGCAAATTCACCTGCTTTCCACCAGTCTAGGGTCCTTCAGCTCTGCATTCTTTATATTTCTCTCTTGGGAAACTTTCTTTAAAAACTTGTTTCTAAGAACATCAGGCTGGATTTTTAAGATGAGGTGTGTTTCTTCTGACCTGCTCTCTGTTGTGGGCCTCTCCCGTCTCCTTTGGAGGGAACCTGGGTTCTCCTTTCGCTGAAACGGTGACCTGATTTTTTCAGGGTTGGTGGAAACAGCAAGTACTTGGCCAATTTCAGAATGTTTAATTCTAGACGGAGGGAGCTCAGATTTAAAGCTAACATTTTGATCAGGTTATCAGACCGGAGGTAGAGCTTGATGGACCTTAAGAGGTTGGGATTTGGGGTTTCCTTTCAAACCTTTCTCCTTTCTGCTTCATTTCTCCCCTGCCTTGCTGTGTGTTTGGCTTTCTCCTTTCTTGCACACCACACAACAGATGACTTGTAAGGACATTAATCACCGTTATGGTGGCAACTGAGATGATTTCCTTCAGAAACCTCTCCACTTGTAAAAGATAACCTTGCTTTTGAAAGAGGGCTCTAAAGAAGCTAAATAACCACTGATGCAACCCACAAATGCAAGGGAAGCTTGTTTAAAATTCATGGTTGGACTTCCCGCAGTGACACAAGCTCAAATACAGAATCTGAAATTGGCAACAGGCAACCCACCTTGGGAAGCGGCCTTAGAAACATCTGCCAAATGGTTGCCACAATTGACAGCGAATAAGGGAAAGCAGGCCACGCCCTTCAACCTTGCTCCTCCTATCAGTTCCTGCCAATTTTGACACATGATGTGCCAACCGATTGCGCAAGGAACCCTGGTTACATGATCCCCACCTGTGTTCGCAGGGAGAAGTGGTGTCACATGACCGAAGAAGAACGCAACGATAGCCTCCGCTTTCATGAGAATATCACCTTTGGACAGTTGGGGTAAGTACCAAAACCAGCCATGTTTTCAAATAAGTGAGAAAAAGAAGACGAACTTTCTCGGCTTTCCAACATTAGCAGCTTCTCTCTCTCTCTCTCTCTCTCTCTCTCTCTCTCTCTCTCTCTCTCTCTCTCTCTCTCTCTCTCTCTCTCTCTCTCTCTCTCTCTCTCTCTCTCTCTCTCTCTCTCTCTCTCTCTCATCTCTCTATCTAGACAGTCATTATTTTTTAAATGCCTGCCATAAATCATACTGGAAATCTATGCGTCCCTAATGTCTTCTCATCTCCAGGCGACCAAATGCAGTGCGTCATTTGCATTGTGCATTCTCAGAGGGTCTTTGCTGGCCTTCTACTTTTTTTTGGGACTTCTGAAGGTCTAGACTTGTCTTCTGAGAATCCCAATAATGGGAATTGGATGCGTCTGGAAAAGCTTGTCCTGGATCACCAGAATGAGCAACGGATGGCTTCAATCACCGGTTCTAATAAAAGTCAAATCAGTTGTGTCTTGAGATAAATATAGGCAATGTGTAAATGTGGGGTGTGGGCTTGCTTTCAGCTCAGACTAGGTGGTGCTCAAAGCCACCAACCAAGAATGAATTAGGAAGATCTAACCCCTGCCCACTTTATGGATTTATTTTGGGGACCAGGGATAAAATAAACTTCATAGCACAGGTATAGTCAAAGGTCTGACTCCCCAGCTGACTTAGTTCTGACTATCATCATCATCATCTTTTTCATGAACTTCCAGGGGCCACCAGTAGTGGCATGGGTAGTGATGGGCTGAGGTCACTGGGAGACAGGATCAAAATTGATGTTCTGTTTTGCCTGGGAAAGGCGTGAAATCTGTGGGGGCTTTGAGGATAGCAGAAATGTAGCTGGAGACCATGGCCGATCCTTGATTTAAGCAGAGAAGGAGGTTGTGCAGATCCACCACATCTGGGATCCCACGACTTCCTTTTGATTTCCACAACTTAAATGTGGAATCCTGGTCAGATTCTTGAACAATTCAGTCCAACGTTGCTTCTTTAGTGTCTCACGCAAAGCTTGTACCTCTTGTTCCTTGACTTTTGTTCGACTGGATTGAACCAACAAACCCCCAAAGTTAGATTTCTGGCTTGCTCTGACTTCTGACTTCTCTTTACTTTCCTTGACCAGAACTTTCACTCATAACATGCTGGCTTTTGGGCTGAACAAGAAACTTTGCAACGATTTCTTGAAGAAGCAGGCAGTGATCGGCAACCTGGATGAAGGTAGGTGTGAGCCTGGAAAGGTCTAGGAGTCTTTACAAAGTCAGGGACATCTTGGGGAAGGAGAAAGGGGATAAGAAGAAGAGCAATTTCCCTTCAGAGCAGTGTTTCTCAGCTTGGGCATCTTTAAGATGTGTGGACTTCAAATCCCAGAATTCTCCAGCCAGCCTCGCTGGGAGTTGAAGTGCACATATCTTAAATCTCCCAAGGTGGAGAATCACTGCTCTATAGATTGCTCCTCCGACACTTAAGTGGCAACTTCCAGTGGACTTCAGTTCCCAGAATTCCTCTACCAATATGAGAGTTGAAGTCCACACATCTTCAGGTTGCCAGAGAAAAAGCTGTTTTGGAGATTTAGATGCTCCCATCTTAGCCTTGTGCTTTGCCTTAGGCTGCCTGCTGCCCCCCAGATGTGTACCTCCCATCCTTCACATAACTGAAGATGATCCCCAGACATCTGGAGGACATCAATTCAAGAAGAATGGTTTTGACATAAGGAGTATGGAGAAAGCCCAAATTGTAGATTGAATGATGGACAATTGGCTGTTCTTACAATGCTGGTGACAGATGTTGTGGAACCGTTTTGGTCCAGTGCAGGGTTGTCCAACCTTGTCAACTTTCAAGACTTGTGGACTTCAACTGCCAGAATTCCCCAGCCAGCATAGGAATTAGTCCACAAGTCTTAAAGTTGACAAGGTTGGACACACCTTTGGTCTAGCGCATTAGAGGGGACTCGGTTGAGGAAGATGAATGTCTAGGGATTTCCATTCTCTAGGGTGGTTCCTGCTGATCTGGAGCTCCAAGCTGTTCTCCCCACTGCTGACTTGACCTGACCCTGCCTGTTTCTAAGATCTCTCAGCTGGTTCTCCTTTGATTCTCCTTTCAGAGCAGTACAAGCTGCTGAGTGACCACATTGACCAAATGGCGGCTGAATAGCTCCACAGCCTGCTTTGCCAGGACCAGGATGGAGAGGAGAGGAGAGGCCGGCGGAGGCAAATGGCTGTGAAACCCGTCTCTGGGACCGTCTCGAGACTTCAGATGGGCTTTTAAATCAACAGACACCCCCACAGACTCTGCAATAATCCTGCATGATTGCTATTAAACCGTGTCGTGCTGTGCTAAGCAGCCCGTAGACGTAGAGCTTGTCCATCCAAGGATGCCTGTCTCCTTCTGTAGCCTCAAGGACACCCAACCGCTTCCTCAGACTTTGGGCACGAAAGCCCTGGCTTTGGCCCCGTCTGGAGAAATCCTTCCATGCAAGGCAGCGAGAGTCATTGGGGACCAGGACAGCAGGGCTTTTTCAGAAGGTCTGGAAAAACCCTCCACGCATTATCGCAGACTATTTTAAGCAGCCAGAATATTTTTTTTCTAACAGCTGTGAAATGTAAAATAGGACGTGTGCACAAGTTGTGATGGAAGGGACAGGCAGATAAGAGCATTTAGTTTTTCTACAGAGCTGGTAATTCTGGAGAAAGGTATTTGTAGATGCAGAAGGTCTGGTTCAATTCATCCTGTTGGGCAGAGAAAGATATTTAAAGGTAGGCAGCAGCTGACCTTTGTAGTTTTGGACCCTAAGATGCTGTGCAAGCCAACCAAGCCCAGATTCCTGGTTTCCTGAAGCAGTTCTGGGACCTCTTGTGTGGTTTCAATGCAACATGTTCTGATAAAACCAGGAAGCTGATCTAACTCCAGAACTGTAAACAAGAACAAATCCACCAGTGTGGCTGACGTGGTTGGTCAACTGGTTGACCAAGATTGATTGAGCCCATCTCTCTGGTTTGTCAGCTTCACGGAGCCTTTGTCTGGTTGGTCCACATGAAGTAGGTGGAGGGTTGTCTGTGAGGTGCTACCATGTTTCCACCATTCATGAACGTGAAGGCTTACAGAGCCGCAACAAGCCATCTTGGGGGCAACCAAAATATTCTTCAACATCCTCCCATTTGGAGAAGTGTCCTCTGTGCTGCTTCTCACGCCTTTGATGATCAACCTCTGGTCTCGTGTCTGGTGTGCATGTATGTTTCTAAGGACAGGTGGATGTTGGGTATGTAGGGGAGTGTTTTCCATTCACTTTGTGTGGCTGGATGAATGTTGGTTTCTCATTCTTTGGGAAAAGACATAGCTGCTAGTGAGCTGTTGGTTGATTTACAGAATCCACAAGAAAATCAATCTCTCTCCCTCTCTCCCTTCGTGTGTGTGTGTGTGTGTGTGTGTGTGTGTGTGTGTGTGTGTGTGTGTGTGTGTGTGTGTGTGTGCAGGAATGACAGTGAGCCTTCATCTTATAACCCGCAAAAGTTGAACCCCTGCAGTTCCCTTGTTCACCAGGAGAGGGCGCCAAAAGAATAGGTTTTGACATGCTTCTTCCTTTGGCGTTCAAGGAAGGAATCCTTGCTTAGATGTTGGTTGTCTATGTTGAATCTGCCCTAGAGCCTAAGTTGGGAGTGGTTGTGACTTCTACTGATAGAATTTTGGGATGGTCCCCTTGTGAAACCCTCTTATATTTCCACTTGTTAACCAGATCCTTTTCTGGTGGTTTCCAAAGCAAGCAGCTTGCTGTCTTTAGCAGCCTGTTCTTTGCCAGTAGTAGCTTCTGTTTATAGTTTTGTTCCAATCTCGGTTGAAAACCAAAAGGTTTGGAGCTCAGATAGGCATCTGGAGGAGGCTCAACACATCAGCATTCTGCACAGTTGACTTTTGCTGTTCCTAATCCTGCAGAAAAAAAGCCCAAATCGCCACATCTGGAGAGAGGCCTCTGCTAAATTCTTCTAGCTCAGCTTTTCTTCCACTTTGGGGACGACGTCCAATTCTCCCAGCAGGCTTGCATCAGCTTAACACACAGCAGAAGCAACACATCGAGGGATGCACCAACAACCGAGGATTGCAAAGATGTTTCACAATGGGCAAAACGGCATCAAAACTCAGCTCCCACTTGCAGACGATTGAAAGCATGGAGTAAGATTTAAAGACGGCATTGCGTGGATTTCTCCCAGGTTCCTGCAAGCCACAGCAATCCAGGACGTGGCCTCTATTCCGTGAAGGCTGCAGGAGTCAACGCATATCGTCCCGTCTCCTTTTATACCTTAAATCTTTCCGGGTCTCTCGTAAATTGTGCTCATGTGGATTTGTTTTTTCTTCTCCATTCCATTGTTAAATCTTGAAGATTTTTCTCTTTAAGGTGGGGGATGGCTGGAGAGCAGCACTGAACCGAACGTGAGCGAGGAGGAGGCTTAGTCTACGATTCGTGCAATGCAAAGACTTAAATCCAGATGTTTGCTTGCATTTCTGAGGTCTGCTTTAAAGGCTCGGGGAGGTAATTGCAGTGAAGAGTTTAAGGGACTTTTTGGAATGAGAAGGAAGATGGGTCTGCAACAGATCCTGGCTTTTTTCTGTGGGAGGGTGTAGCTAAATATGTAATTTTAGGACCATCCTTCTCTCGTTTACCCCTTTAAAAAGCAAAAACCCAGTACTGCATATCGTATGATTGTAAACCTGGGTGTCCCAGCGTGGCATTTCCATCGTGTGAGTTTCGCTGAAGTTTTAAAACTGCTGTATTTGGTTGTGTAATATATATATATATAATGTTCTGATGTACATTGGGTGCAGTTGTGTGTGCCCTGTATCAAGAGTGCGACTTCATGTCCTATGTGGAATATTGTTGTTTTTAACTTATGTACTGAAAACATTTCAAGTTCTGGTTACGACAGGATCAGGGGAAATAAAATAAAGCTTCAATAAATAAATGAAACTACACCTTCACTCTTTTTCCCCTGCCCAGGTTATGTTTATTCCAGATCACGTCTTCTGTGCTATTCTCTCTCTTTTTTTAATAGATGAAATGCAAGTGATCCTTATAACCATTCATTTAGCCATCATTCAAAGTTAGAACGGCACTGGAAAAAAGTGATATATGACCTGCCCTAGCACTTATGAGAAAGAACAATAGAAAAAGGAAAGAAAAACGTAAAAAAACAATGGCTTGTGATCTCTACAGTAGTTATAAACGCCTTTGGATTTTATCCACTTTCTCTGAGGTTATACCATCACTGCCTTCTTTCCATAATCTATTCTTTCTTTTTGCCAACCGACCTCATAAATCACAAGTCTTCCTTCGCATTTTCTGTGTGGTCTTGGCACTGGGGTTGAACCGTAGAAAGCGCTTGTCTACCCTGATTCCTTAGTCTTGCGCCAGGATCGCCCCATGCCTTGTCTCCGTGGCCGAGTCTGGCCACAGACGGTGTCCGAAAGTTAAAACGGCAGGTGAGCCAAAGCTAGACTCCTCGCTGCAGCTCCTAAGAAGCCACACCTGTGTTTGGTTACTACGGATACACCTGGATCGACACAAAAGCAGTGCCTTGTATAGGCTCTCCTGACCTTCTTGCCCCACAGAGGATCAATCTGTGGGGAGTGGAGTGGCCCAACCCCCATTGCAAGCTTCCTCCAAAATGCCAGTTTTGAAAAGCTCCGTCCTCCTCCTCCTCCTGTTTCTTAATCCCCTGCAGGGCTCCACGTTGGGTCTAAGGAATGGGCCTGCTGCCTCCAGCCTTCCTGAAAAATGTGCGGCCGACAAATTCTTCAATCTTGAGACTGGCCAGTGCAGCTCCTGTGCCCCAGAGCGGATCCAGAGTCCTGAGGGTGAGTGGGGAATAGACGGAGGGCTGGGACAGGGAAAGGGGGAGCATATGCCCAGCAGTAAAACTGCAATTTAGGAACTCTCTGGGGGAAAGAATTGGCCCTTGGAAAAATTCCACCCACTTCCCTTTTGTGAAGAAGCTGCACGAACAAGAAGCCTTAATGAGTTATTAGCCGCTGTGTTTACAGCTAGCAAAATGCCAGCTCTGCAGAAAGGAAGCGCATTGGTGCATCCCGAGCATGCCCTTGGGGCCGTGCAGTGAGCATGAAATTATGTGCCATGGCTAATTGCAGATTTGCGGGGGAAGCTTTTGATTTGTGGCAGGATCCTGCTGCAATCTCATTCTTGCTTGCCTCCCCTTGCCCGCTACTTTGCCTATGTAAAAAACATTCACTCAATAATAAGAGACACGTTTAGCTGTTCCTGTAGCTTAAGCCTAAAAGGGGTTTTCTATATATTCTGCAAGGGTACAAGTAGCGACGAGAATTGTGTAGTGACGAGAATTGGGAATGGCAATGCCATCGCTAAGTAAAGTGGTCGTAATCCTGTAACCCTGATTCCCCCACTTGGAATGCTAACCCAGCTGCTGGGATAATTCACATGAAGGGAGTTAATGTTTGTATTTGTATTCATTGGAGAGAAAGGGATTAAAAGAGAATAAGCGGGCACAGTGGGGGAATACCCATTGAAAGAGTACACTGGTGGCATCAGCTGGTGCATTACAGATGTGCTCTACAGTGGCGTTTTTCAACCGACTTGAAGATGTGAGGCCTTCAACTCCCAGAATTCCTGATTTCTTTGGAATGCTAAAGTTCACCTATTCACAGCAGACTTGGCTGCCAATTTATCAATTAATGTTTTCAGTGAATTCCTGAGACCTCTACAGTGAGCAAGTAGCTTCTAGAAGCCCTGGCTTGACTCAGCTTTCCTCCTTGTAGGCTTCAGTTGTGTTTGCAAGCCTGGACCAAGAGAGTCAAGTGGAGAATCCCATCCTCTTCCATGCCCCGGCTGTGTAAGAGCTTATCTTTTGGGCTCTCTCTTGGGGATGCAGGCAGAAGCATTAAAAAATTAACATGATCTTTCTCTCCCCGTATCTACAGAGCAGCGTTCCCGCCGGCACCCTCTGGGAATCTGAGTTTCTTGACGGGAGCTTCCAAGCATGTGAGGTGGGTGGATTTCTGCTGCATCTCCTTGCTATAACCAAGTAGGGATTTGATGGCTTTGACTTAATCTTTCTATTTATAAAGAATTTTCCCATAAGTCAAAAAAGGAAAGAAAAATGTGCAAGAAAAAAACCCTAAAATGAATAAATATACGAATGACTTCTAACCTTCTTTTTACATGTCAGCTTGCAGTTGTGGTATGCAAACCAGTAGTGGGTTCTAAAACCCTTTACTACCGGTTTGCGCACGCACCCGCAATGCTTCTGCGCATGCACAGAAGCATCCCGAGCGGGTGGGTGGAATCTCCTGCCACTGGCGCTACCACTGATGCAAACCCTGGTAGTGTGACAATATGCAACCCCCTTGCGGACTATTTTCTTTTTCTTTTTAATAGTTGCAACCTTGAGGTGGGGTCCAGGGCCCAGCAGAGGGAAGCTAGTAACTTGTGAAAGTGTTTAATTTTACAAAGAGTTGTGCCAAAATGGTCTGAAGTCCACCCATTGTACCTGCTGTCCAGGCCTCTGCATTCAATACTTTTCAGAGTTTGTTGCAGAAAAATCAATTTCCAGAAGCACACACAGATGACTGATTCAGCTGGATTCATAAACTTCTTTATAAACATAGTAATATATATTACAGAGTACAGAGTGGATAGAGAGTGCAGAATGGGCTGAGCCATGCCCAGCCTTAAGCTTAAGTTTTCAGTTTTGATTCTCTGCACAGACTCAGAAGTGTTTAGCTCCCATTGGCTGACTTAATTGCTATGCCTATTCATTGGCTGACCTTGTTAACATGGCTCTCCCAGTCATGAATATTCTAACAATACTTTCTTTTATTCTCCTTAGAAAACCTGCAATGCAACGGCTTGTCAAATGCTCACCAACATGGTCATCCTCAGAGCCTTCTCTTTGCAAACCAGGCCTTATGATCTTTACACCAAGGCCAAGTAAGTAACTCCAGCTCCGGCTTTCCAGCTTCAGTGGTGGCATCTCAGGGAGAAGTTGGTGTCCTACACATCATGCGAACAATACCAATGATGCATCTCTGGTGCAGTGACTTTGTGACGTCTCTCTACAGCTGACCCCTGCCTCTTCAGAAGGTCCACTGGGCTTTGTGGGACCTTTGTTTCCTGCAGGAGCCCCTGCCATCTTCTTTAAAGCATGAATGGATTTTCTTTTCAGGAGCCAAGAACTCCCAAAGCTTTCGTACGGTAGCACCACCAGACCTTTTCCCTCTGTGGCTTTTGGGAAGCGTTCGAAGGCAAGTTGAAGCAGATCCAGGAAAAACTCTGCATGTGTCCTGTTTCTCCCCCAAGCCCCGCAAATGTTTCTCAATGTTGGCCACTTTCAGATGGATGGACTTCAGTTCCCAGAATTCCCCAGCCAGCCTGTATAGCTGTGGCTGTTTCAACCAAATAGACACATTAGCCAAGCGGAGTGGACCTTTGGACTAATTTGATGAGTCAGGGAGAACTTCTTAAAATGCCTGACCTAGTGACCACTGAATGTGTTTTTCTTTTCTGCAGATGGACTTCAAGGTCATTCAGTACGATGCCCGGGGAAAGTTCCTGGGTTGGCAGGATGTAAAAGGAGCAACACTTCAGGCAAATGAATTACTTTCATCTTTAAATGTTGTCCACTTCTCACAATGCCCGATGAAAACATAGACTACGATTATTTCCTTCCTTCCTTCCTTCCTTCCTTCCTTCCTTCCTTCCTTCCTTCCTTCCTTCCTTCCTTCCTCCCTCCCTCCCTCCCTCCCTCCCTCCCTCCCTCCCTCTCTCCCTCCCTTCCACAAATCCATTTAAAATACTTTTAAAAGGTTGCATCCTCTTTTCTGTTTGCTCCATTTAGCTCTGTCCAAACAGCCAGAAGATCCTGGATGCTGCTTTCACCATGGGAACCACCTACCGACAGTCTGTAAGTGATGTCTCTACTTCAACTTAAGCTTTGGAATTGGTTCTTGGTGGATAGGATCCTGTTTTGGAGTTTGGGGAGAAGGCAGTATTGGGATCTAGGTAGACAGGTTAGCCCTCAGACCAAAATTCACTTGACTTATTCTTGTGGGGTCTTTTCCAACTTGGTGGCCATCAGAGATGTGGGTCCAACTAGTTATTTCAGCAGATCTGAAGGACATCAGCTGTTTCCATTTCCAATTGCAACCTATTGTGAATCTGGGGGCTTCTTTATAAACGATTAACTGAATATGTCAGTCTCAGATGTGTCACTTAAACAGATCTCTTAGATGGGCCCAGCAAAGGCAATTGCATGGTATCTACCTGGTCTCTGCTGTTTTTAGTGTGCTCTTGATGTCTCTGCCCTGCTGCAAAGGACTCCAGAACCCATCTTCTACGAGATGTTTTTGCAGTTTGAAGATGAGAAGGGGAACACTCAACTCTGGCCCGTTCCTATAAGCAATCCCATAATAGTAACTAACAAACCAGGTAAAGCCATCCTTTGGGCCTTTCTGGCTTTAGATCAAAGGCATTGTCATTAAAACCTACATTATTATTAAGGCATTTGCTGGAACGCCCCCCCCCCCATTTCTGAAAACTTAGCTTCCTTCATTAATCTCTTCTTTCCCTTTTCCTCTTTCTCAAACCCAGCCTTTCCCCACAACCTGTAAAAATGCAGTCGCAGATGTGTTTGCAACAAGCTTTGTCCATCAATGCCGTGTCTGAATGTGCCTTGGAGGTTCACCGGTTCAGTTTTGCAGTTTCATTTCAGCCCCTGCAAAATAGCTTGACCCCTTCTGACCTTGCCGATATTAAACAACTTCTCGGAAGCCGTTCTGCTCCGCTTTGTACTCCGTGTTGAAAGAACAACTCCGGAACCTTTGCTAAAATCTTTCTCCCTGCATCTTATTATTTATTTATTTATTTATTTTGTGAGATTTATATACCGCCTCACAGTGCAAGCACTCTCTAAGCGGTTTACACCAGTAAGCAATGTATATATTTACATTGCCCCCAACAATCTGGGTCCTCTTGTTTTGATGTTTAGCACCCCCGTTGAATCAAGCGCTCCGGAGGTTCTTTCTGGTCGATGGGCTGTCAGACAGAAAAGGGAATTTGTCAAATGCTCCAACGTCTGTTACCTTGGCAAAGGAATTGCTTCTCAGGTAAAAAAAATAGCATTTTCCAAGGCCTGATTAAGGGTGGAGGTTGCCAAGGGCTGGTAGAATATCGCCCACCACATTTTTAGAAAGGACATTGAGAAAGAGGAAAATATCCAGAGAAGAATCAGCAAAATGGAAGGAAAATCTGAGGAGGAAGAGTTGAAGGTGTTGGGCAAGTTTAGTCTGGAGAAGAGAAGATGGCAGAGAGACCAATTGCCATCTTCAAACACCTGAAGGACTTTTGTGGAGAAGACACGCTGAAATTGTTCCAGAAGACAGAACCAAAAGCAATGACTCAAATCACAAGGAAGCAGATTTTGATTGGATGTTGGGGAGAATTTCCTAAAAGTAAGAAGTGGTGGTGGACTCTCCTTTACTAGAGATAGTAAAAAGAGGCTGGAGATCACCTCTTGTGAATAGAAATGACGAAAAAAAAAGAAAAAAAGGGAGGAAGAACAAGTGCCTAGTAGTTGGTTAAGTGATCCTGACCTTATTCTAATTTTCTCTCAGCTATCCTTTTGGCAGTGAATAGAAATGCCCATGGTATCTACCTAGCAGACATGTCACATTGCTGGTACCCCAAATACCTCTGTCTTAGGAGCTGCCTGGAAACTTAAGTGGCACTGCTCACCTTCATTGCTTTCTCCTCCAGTTTTTCTCCAGCCCTCCTTCCCTCAAAACCAACCACCATTGTTCTTCCTGGCTTTGCAGTGTCCACCTACCAACCTCTGCTCCTGGAGAAGACCCACCTTTCTTCTTGACAGTCAGATACTCAACACACCGCATCCCAGGGAGTGCCCAGGTGAGTCCGTGTGGCGGGAATGGCCACCGACTTTACGTTCTGCAGATCCAGAAGCAGAGGTGGACATGGCTCCCATTTCAGGTTGGGGTGTGTGTGGATTTCTTACTTCCCTTCACCCCCGGCTTCCAGCTTTCCCTGCTCTTTAGCTTTGTGGACATCTCGTTGTAGATATACCTGCTTTGGTCGCTTGGTTTTGCAGGTGTCATTTTCAGTCTCCTACAATCAGAGTCCTGGATCAGCTCAGCTAGCAACTGATGTGAGTAAGCTCTGTGCAAGATTTTTGGACTGTCTGTTGAACATTTAAGGGTTTTTGGGCTGATTTTCCTGCACAGACAAATGGAGGAAAGAAAATAAAAGCTACGACCAGTTGAGGTTTAGAGCAGGGGTCTCCAACCTTGGCAACGTTAAGACTTGTGGACTTCAATTCCCAGCGTTCCTCAGCCAGCTGGCTGAGGAACTCTGGGAGTTGAAGTCCACAAGTCTTAACGTTGCCAAGGTTGGAGACCCCTGGTTTAGAGAGTAGACACCATCCTAACGCTAAAACTGCTGGTCCTTAAGGTTCTGCAAGGATCTTCATTACAATAGGTCGTGTTCTGTGAAGAGCATTTATTCTTCTCACTAAGAGAATGGCCCCATCTCTTTAGAAAAAACAACTCCACCAGGAAGATGCTTTCAACCCTTTTGCCCATGTCACATTTCCCTCAGGCTTTCTAGAAAGGTTCTAGAATTCTTCTAGAATTCTGGAAATCTCAGTGAGGCTGTGTTATTTGTGGAATGTTGGGAGTTGAAGTCCACTCATCTGGAAGTCCTCTAGCTTGAAGAAGGGCAGTTGAGCTATTTACTCTTTTAATCCGCTTGTTCCCAAAAGATGCTTTGGGAGATTTTAGGGATAGTCTTAGAGATCCGAAATAACTATGGAAAGCAATTAATCCATCTGCTGGGAATGACACACAGATTGTCTCTGCATAGATCTCCTTTGGAGTCCTGGGGTTTCTCGCGGTCCTCTACTCTTTGTTGGAAACCAGCAGTTGGGCCCGGCGATCTCGTCTGCAGAACATTGATTTCATGGTAAGGATGAAATTCGCCTTTTGATCTTGAATGTCTGGAAAATGTGTCGCCTCTCAGAATTTGGGACTTTACTGGGGACACCAGTTGTTTTTGCTTAGACTTTGCCAGGTATTAAAAAAACAAAACACAAGTGTTGCAAAATTGCTTTTTCTTCACGCCGGCCCTCCCTGGATTCCGATTTTTATTCTTGTTAAATCTTTTTTTATTTTTATTTTCAGACCATATTGAAATTCTTTGCTTGCTTGGTTGGATCTCTGGCAAATGTCTTTTTCATGGTCACTTTGGGAATTAGCATTTACTGGCTGATCGTTTTCAAGGTAATGAAGGATCCGTGGCGGTGTGTGAGCAAGTGTGACTCCATCCAGTGTTCCATTGGTTTATTTTTAATTACTTTGAGTGAATGTTGCATTTATGGCGTTGGTAAACAGATTGGGGCTTCCTTCTTGAAGAGGGAGAGAATTCTGCCAACAACAAGAATAATAATAAGGTTTGTGCTGAGGGATATAGAACCTCACAAGCAGAAAGATCTCATCTGTTTTGCCTTTTTTTCCTATAGGGTCAGCAGTTTTCTACAGTGGCAGTTACACTCCCAGCTGCTGGTAGCCAAGCAGAAACCAACTTTATTATCTATGCGTTGTGTGCTCTGACTTTGAAGGTAAGGAAAGGTTGGAAAGAGCTTGCGTGAAAGTCCGAGGGTCTTTGGGGCATTATGTCTTGGAGAATTTTCATTCTCTAGAGCAGTGTTCCTCAACCGTGGCAAGACGTGTGGACTTCAACTCCCAGAATTCAACTCCCATGGCTGGCTGGGGGAATTCTGGGAGGTGAAGCCCACGCATCTTAAGCTTGCCAAGGTTGAAAAACACTAGCCCAGAGTGCTTTTAAAGCTGGCTTGATGGAACTTCCCCACAGAAAATTGGAGAGGACGACGGTGTGGCTTTTGTCATGCACTTTTGTCAGGACAGCTCCAGGCAGCCTTCATATTCAGATCAAAAATGAGTTGATTTTTTTTACCTTTTCCACCAAGCCATATTTTACAGCATGTTGTCTGGAACTGCAGGAGCCTTAGAATTGATTAATAAATGAAAAAACCCCAACGATTTTACAAGGTGAAAAAAATAGCATCTCATTACTAGAGAACCGCTTCCACCACAGCTTAATTCTTTGTGGCACTATTGATTTTATTTGACCTTCTTAACTTCTGCCAAGTCCAGCTTAATTCTTGATGGCTGCGTTGCAGTTGTGTCATGTTATTTTCTTGGCAACAGTTGAAAGTAACCGACCATTGTCCTCTTCAAGGACAGAACCCTCTGCTACCTGTTGCCAGGATTGCTCATCTGTCATGCCCATAATCTGACCCAAGGGGAAGGGGTTTAATGCTAAAAAGAAAAAACCCTTGCGCAAATTTCCACTGGCTTAGTCTTAGGCATTAGAGTTGAACATGAGCTCTGCTCCTCTTTGGAAGATACTCATGGTGTAGGATTTGCAAATAGCTGTAGGAGAGGTCATATTCTTAAAATATGCTGGGGAATTCTAGGAGTTGAAGGGGTCAGGTTGGCAAACCCTGCCTTAGAGGATCAAAAGACAAAAATGAATAGATACTATCTCCATATCCCAGAGACAAAATTCCCTGTGGATGCTTTTGTTCCAGAGCCTGGATCTCTTACATCTTCTGATCACCCAGCTAATGGTCTCCATCTTCCTCATAGACTGGGAGAAGCCGAAGGAAAAACCAACAACGAAAGGTTATCATTTATCATTGCTTTGGTTTATATCATGTTCATTGTATGCATGGTCCAAAAAGGGTCTCATCTCGTCTTCCTCCTTTTGTGTCCTGGGTTGTGAATAAATCTCCAGCAGAAAGAGCTGTTTGTGTCACATGGGGTTTCTCCAGCTGATGGGGCGAGAAGGTCTGACCCAGTGCGCTTGCTCTTAGCCTGGATAAAGGATGCTGCCAAAAATCCTAAGGTTTGGCTCGCTCCTAAACAAGGGCAGTGTTACATCACATAACTGTTGGTTATGGTATCACTCGTGTAATTAGCTACACTACTAGGTCATCCCAAGGGCTGCTGGGAAACCAGCAGAAGAGAAAGCAGTGGGCTTCAGGTTGAGAACATCAGCCGTGCCCTACTGGATTGGATCCTTGGTCATCTGTTCTTCTAGTGGCCAACCAATTGCCTACGGAAGCCCACCATGGATGGCCTCCTGAGGTGGCCTCATTCCAGAAAGGCTATTAGCCATGGATTCCCAGGACTTCCAGGAATTGCTCCAACCCTTTTTGGAAGCCAACTAAGCTGCACTGAATTATTTGCTGTTGGAGAGGCAGATGAGCGAACAGCTAAAGCTCCAGGGGTCTCCAGAGTGCCAAGCCTTGCAATTGGTCGAAAGCACCTGAGAGGTGCGTGCAGAGTCCTCCAATAAAGCTCATTGTTTCTGTTTGCTTGCCTGGGCTCTCCTTCTCCACCCCACCCCGTTCCAGGAGGTCCAGCCTCGTCAGTGAGTGCCTGGAGGACTTTTCTGATCGCTAATGAGTGGAATGAAATCCAGACACTCCGGAAGGTGCATCCTTCGCTTCAGCTGTTTGCTGTTTTGTTGCTTTTGGAGGTCAGTGCAAGACACAGGCGGGCCAACTATGCCGAGCTCTGCTTATTTCTATCTGCAGCCCTGAGAAAGATTCTGCAGGCCTGCAAACAACCGCTGGTCTGGAGAGTTAGCTCAATGAGAGACAGGGAGAGAAACTTGGGATCTCATCTTGATGGCAGAAGCTCCTATTCTCACTGGTCTGTTCTGGTGGTTTTTCTTCTCCATCCTCTTAGGAAAAACCTGGCTGGACCAAACCAACAGCCTATTTTTCCTCCGTGTCCTTATCCAATCCCCTTGGGAAGCCACTTAAAATCCTGATTTCCTTTCCTGGCCCAACATTTTCAGCACAAACTGTATAGCTGTGGACTATGAATCTCATGTTACAGTTAAGAATGAGCATACTTACCCAGAGTCACCTGGTGAGACGTAGATGAAGAGAAGGTGTCTCCACGTGGGGATGATGTTGGCTTCTATTCATCCACAGGTGGTGGGACTCAAAAACCTCGCATCAAGAGACCTGAATGTCAGTCTGCAGCCTGAACCAAATACCTACCAAGCTCCCTGGAGCCCAATTCTTCGTTTTGGGATCGCTGCTTCTGTCTGGCTGGTGGTGGCCATTGTGCAGGTTCTCTTCTCTTCTCTTCTCTTCTCTTCTCTTCTCTTCTCTTCTCTTCTCTTCTCTTCTCTTCTCTTCTCTTCTCTTCTCTTCTCTTCTCTTCTCTTCTCTTCTCTTCTCTTCTCTTCTCTTCTCTTCTCTTCTCTTCTCTTCTCTTCCCTTCCCTTCCCTTCCTTTCCCTTCCCTTCCCTTCCCTTCCCTTCCCTTCCCTCCCCTTCCCTTGGGTCTCACTCTGCTTCCCTAAATTCTGTCTATTTGTTCCTTGGTTCCCCTTTTATGCAACATTTTCATGATGCAAAAGGTATTCTTAGGTGGCATCTCAACATGCATTGACTTGTTCCAGCAGGGATTTTTTGCAAGAAGGATCTCTGGATTCTTGTGGGAAGTTGATGTGTCTTGTGGTTCCTCAAGTATTCTTGGTTCTGTTCCAGATGTTGGTGTCCGTTGGGTTATATCAACGTTTTGTGGAGGACAAGATTCATCAGTTCATTGACCTTTGTTCCTTGAGCAACGTGAGTCACACCCATACACCAAAAGTCAACACCTCAGATCGTGTGTTTCCCAGCTTGGCCAATGCCAGATGTGGGGACTTAGATTCCCAGGGTCATTGCTGACAATCCTGAGAGCAGAAGGGCACACACATCTGGATGAGACTATCTGAGCGAGAAACTAGATTCTGGATTCTTCTTTTCTGCGCTTCTCTTACCCACTCCTTCTTTTAGAGCTACCTACTTTCCCGCCTTTTAAGGTCCGATCTCAGCTCAGACAAAGACGTTGCAACCTGCTTTTACATTTCCAAGAAAAGTGGGCCGCGATAATGTAGTGCAACTATTAATAATGCTGTGATAACGAGGACATGGGGAGTTCTAGCTGAAAAAGTCGCTTCATAATTGGGGGCTCCACCCCCCCCCCCAATGTAGGCTGAGCGAGGCTAATTTGCCCTTCAGGATGTCTTAATTTGCGCTTTTTACGTGGCCGAATGTTCATTAACAAATTCTTTCATTTTTAAAGCCCCCTTCAGTGGATTTGTGTCCGCTTTTAATTGCTTACCTGAGGGATTCTGATGCAAGTTTTAAGGCTTTGCTCTGAGCCATTTTTTAAAACATTTACATTGCTTTATAGGCTGGTTTTTAAAAGGTGTTCGAAGCCAATCTGGGAGGGAAACGTGTAAATTCTTAAAATAAGCCAGATGCGTTTGGAAGTCTCCTTGTTTCTCTGTAATAGGGACCTTTCGTTGTAATCCCTGCAGGTGTCGGTCTTCATCTTGACACACAGATGCTATGGATTCTACATTCATGGGAGAAGCATCCACGGACATGCAGATGTGAGCTTGGACACAATGCTGTATTATCTCAGGAAGGAGGAGGTAAATCCGTCCTCTGGTCTTTGGTTCTTCATCATGTGGCTTGGAGGCTGCTCTTTCTTCTAACAGTCCCTTGCAGGATCGTATCATCGCCTTGGGCCCTTCTCAAGGTGAATGTGGCTGGAGGTTACCTGCAGCTTGGTCCTTCAGGTGAAGACAGGTCTTCTTCTCCTTGCTCCTTCTTTTTACCTTCTAACAATAGGAAGGATTCATTTGTGGTCCAACCCCATGGAAGCATGCAAGGAGAATACCCACCCTATTAACAATCTTGCTTTGATTTCTCCTCAATGCTTCTTCTGACCATCAGAGCCATGGTAACAAAAAGCCACTGGTTGACCTCCAGGAATTTATCTCGCTCTCTTCAAAGTAACTGAACTGGGGCTTTTTGGTAGCCATCTGGATGTAGCAGAGAGTTGGGAAGAGGAGCCATTAGTCTCCTCTCTGACACATCAACTCCAATGGCGCCTCCTTCTCAGCCAACAGCGTTGATTCCAGAAAAGATCTCGGTTTATTCTCCTCTTTCCTCCTCCTCCTCCAATCTTCCTTATGTGTCATCTTGTTCACTTATACGAGCGCAAGATGCAGAATAACAGATTTAAGTCAGAGGAAGGCCAATGTGGGCTAAATATTAGGAAAAAATTCTTGGTGTTAAAAGCAGATGAACACCAGAACAAAGAACCGAGAGGAATGGTGGACTTCTTTTCAGCGAGTGTGTCCAAAGAAAGGCTAAACAGCCAGTTTTTATGGATACTTTAATCTGGATTCTTTCACGGAGCAAAAACATTCCAACTTAAGAGTCCCATAATTTAAATCTGCCAAACTGAAGCGAGGACTAGGGGATTGGTAAACAGAGAGAAATCTTTACTGTATTCGTGTGTTTCCACTGGAACTTTTCCTTTCTTCCCAGGACAACCTTTGCCCCCTGAGGGGCTTGGAGCCCAATTCTGATGTGCAGACCTTCGAGGTGCTTCTCACTGACCGGACTCGGACGTTCTACGACAGAATCCTTCTCTCATTAATGGAGGTAGCAGACCTTGCAATATTTTCTTCTTAATTGCTTTTTCAGAAACGCTGCCCAAGCTTCCTTAAGAATGATTTACCTATCCTTCACGGCAGAGAGACTCGGTGATCCATCTCATAAAGGCCCATTTCCTTATCTGCTGTCCCCCAGAGATGATGGGGCAGAAATCCCCCACACTTCATCTCAGCCAAAAGGCCGAGACATTTGTCGTTTGAGTGCACGAAATCTGTCTTGAAACTCAAACATTTTTCTCCTTGGCTAATCTGCGAGGGGAAGCTGTGGACGCAACTAATGGAACACCGAATTGCAATATTGTGACATCACTTGCCTTTTGTTATGTCCATGGTGTCATGCATGTACTTAAGAGGCAACCATTGTGATGCAATGACACACATTTTGTCCCATCTCATGCTGGTGAACTCATAATCTTTCTAGTTCTGTAGGCTCTGAAGAGCTCTTTCCATGTTAGCTTAGAAGCGAACCCCATGCCATGTGAATTAGAAGCTGCTTCTTTGTAATCCTTCCGATTAAATAGGAAACAAAATTGTTGTAAAAGCAGTTCTGATACACTCCTGGGGAGAATAGGGCTAATTAATTAGCAATCGATAATTAATGTGGAGGGGGAGGTGAGGGGGCAGCTAGCCTGAAACAGTAAGAAGGCAGCTTCTACTGAAATGCCTCCATTCACCCTCCTTCAATGATGGGGATTATTGAAAGTTAGAGCTTCGAAAAGATCTTGAGGTTACTGAGAAAAACGATAAAGAGTAGCAAAAACCTTGTGCATGTTTTTTTGTCCAGGGTCATCAGAGAGAAAAATAGCAATTCCCAACTAAACATAGAAGCGTTTAATACTGGATTTATTGTGCCAGGGGTTTTGTGCCCTAACAGGACCTCTTGAAGCACTGGGTAGCCGACCGTGGAAACAGATGCTCCTATAAATCTTTCTAGCTCTTGGGTGCCACAAAACCGTGTTTTTATTTATTTATTATTTCTTAAAAGTGAACCTTGGTTGAACTTTCTGGGTTTAGCTCCTTCAAGGAACAGCGGCTGAGCATAGCCAACCTGTTTTCTCACTTTCTACTTCACTTTCTAATTGAAAACTCCCTCTGGGGCTGGAGATGAGTTCTCAAGCACAGGCAGGTGAAAATTGAACTGACATTTCTCCTGCCGAAGGCAAGATCCGAGTAAAATAAATCAATTTTTCACCTCCTTTTCACCAGTGCCTACCAAGGGGCAGGTTTGAACTTTTAAAGTCCATGAATGTTTTCCTTGTAGCATCAGAGAGGACTCCATAGTCGCCCTGATATTCACGAGCAGAGGATGAAAGGCTACCGTGCGCTGAATTGGTTCCTGGCCTCCTTCTTGGAACATGTGAGTCCTCAGCCACATTTGGCTAAACTGCTTCCAGGGCTGGTGATTTGTTCGCTGTCGTTCTCTTGAGTTGAGCAGCTGGAAAAGAGCTCTAAAAATGGTTTGAGGAGAACATTGGGTCCAAGTCAATAGAGGCCAAAGATGGCCAACGGGATTCTTAGGTGCGTGAGACATTGTGCGGTGTTCCCTGTGATAGCCACTTGGAATTTTACTTGATTATTGTTCTCTTCTCACCAAAACTGTATTCTTTTTAAAAAAAATGTATTAGAGTTCATTTTATTAGATTAATTTAATTTGTCCAAGTTATCATAGCCACCCACTCCAGAAGAATTAAACTCATTTTGAAACATTTTAGTCTCCTTGGTGAAGAAGAAAGGAATAATAATAATAATATTGACAAACTAATTGATTAAAAAAAATGACAAAATCACCACCAGTCAATTGCAAAAGGCAGCTTGACTTGGAACATTACATCCTGTGGAGAGACCTTTAATCCCGTCAAACAACCATATCTGCCAATCCCAGATCCTTGGGAAGGACTCGATGGGTGGATAAAACTGCCAAATACAGTCTAAACATCTGGCCAACTGTGCAATTTATTTATTAAATTTATTTATTAAATTTATACGCCGCCCAACTCCCAAAGGACTCATAATATAGCAGCTCTTATTATGTTTACTCTGAATAAATACTGAATACTCTCTACAGAATCGTTTCCCTTTTAATCGGTCCTTTCTCTAACCACTTCTCATTCTGTCCCCATCCTTTAGAGGTATACAGATATGGACTACATAGTGAAGGATAAGTTTTTCTCGGAGAGGATCATGGACCTGGAGTTTCAGGAGCATGGAGATCTCTCGATTCTCTATAACGGTACTCATCGTGCTCCTTCCTATGGGGATCTAGTTTTAAGGGCTGGCTCACATGATTCAGGTGGTAGATGGAGGTGAAGTTGAACCCTCAGAATTATCCTGCATGATGGTCTGAGCTTGGCTCTGGTGACTTTCTCCTTCAGACGATGGTGCGTTGTTCAACCGGACACTCTTCTACGGCCACGAGCTACTGCTCCTTCTCTTTGAAACCCTCCTGTTCTGCGCTGTGGATTTCGGGGCACAGAATTTTGTGCTCTCAACAGTTGTTACCTTTGTTGTGCAGAAGGTAAAAGTTTCGAGATAGAAAGGAAATAGTAGAAAAATGCTATTTCCCTTCGTTTTCTTAAAATTAGGCATGATGTAGCATGAGGAAGATAAAGTTTAGTCCCCCAAAGTTTGCTTTTGATTCATTGGAAGATCGGCTGCCATGCCATGTGTGAGTGTTAACGCAACTCCTGGGAGTGTTAAAGGCATGAGTAAGATGTGAGATTGAATCTGGCAATCTGGCTCAAAGTGTCATGTGTGAATTGAGGAAGCTGTGAGATGATTTTATGTCCAATCGGCATTCACTCGGCCAGCCGTGCATGCTGACCCAGAGCTACCAACACCAGCTTGATGGTGGCACTCAGTAAACAGGGCCAGCGGTCTAGCAAAGTGGCTCTCGTTGAGTTAATTTGCTTTTTCCTGGCCATTTTGGAGAGAGGGAAGATGAGCGTCAGCTGCAGCGAGGACAAACAGAGGCCTGTCTGTGTTTCAGCTTGTGCAAATGGTGCGCGACACGCTCGGAAGGCGAAATCTAGCAGAGAAGACCTTGGTGGATAAACAGTTCCTGATCTAAGAGCCATCACCGAATCCTTCCATGTGGAAAGAGGAGATTCTGCTGGCCGGGCTGCCACGCTTGGAAAGGATCCCAGCTTAGGAAGTTTCCTCTTTTAGGGAAGAAAATGTCTGAATGGTTCTTATTTCCAGGATTCTCGCTCAAAGCAGGTGAAAGAGTGAGGATGGGGGGGGGGAGTATTTTCCCAGGGGGCCGCAAAGACCTGATGCCTCTGCTTGAAAGTTTGGATGGCCATGTGCTTCTGTTTGTAGGCTCAACACATTCCCAGTAAAATTAAAGAGAATCCTTGATTGACAACCATTTTTTCGTGACTGTTCCAAGTTACAACGGCACTAAAAAAAAGTGATTTATTACTTTTACGATTTATGATTGAACTGCTGCTATGCTGGCTGGGGAATTCTAGGAGTTGAAGTTCACAAGTCTTAAAGTCACCAAGTTTGGAGACCCCCACTCTACGGTGGACTAGTGTTAAGATATTCATGAACTGGGAGAGCCATGTTAACAAGGTTAGCCAATGAATAGGCATAGCAACTAAGTCAGCCAATAGGAGCTAACCACTTCTGAGTCTGTGCAGAGAATCAAAACTGAAAACTAAGCTTAAGGCTGGCTCAGCCCACTCTGTGCTCTCTGTCCACTCTGTACTCTCTGCACTCTCTGTGCTTGTCTGCTCTGCTGAAATGAAACTCTCCTGCTTGTGTTTACTTGAAGAAATAATCTACTTGTGGTATTGTATATATATACATATATTACTATGTTTATAAAGAAGTTAATGAATCCAGCTGAATCAGTCATCTGTGTGTGCTTCTGGTTTTGATTTTTATGCAACAAACTCTGATAACTAGAAACCTGCATGCTTGCAAACCCCTATCTTATGTGTATGAAAACCAGCTTTTGAAAGTGTGACCTCTATGGACACTTCCCAAAGAAAAATAAAAGGATGCACTTGAAAACAAAGGCTTTTATTGTGATGTCAGGTTTGGGAGTGCGGAACAGGGAGAGGGTGCTCAGGTGGAGGAAAACCTTAAAGGGGCAAAGAAAGTTGGCCAAGAAACAAAAAAAAAGTCTAAATTCACAAATGG
The DNA here is from genome assembly GCA_023053685.1 of Diadophis punctatus similis. Lineage (NCBI taxonomy): Eukaryota > Metazoa > Chordata > Lepidosauria > Squamata > Dipsadidae > Diadophis > Diadophis punctatus. The sequence continues at coordinate 2,269,981 of JALIGW010000050.1, read as the reverse complement.
AGAAAATCGTCAGGGGGTCCTGCTGGCCACCTGCCAGATCTGGGGGTGCTTAACATTGCTAAAATCTTGGGTTTGCTCTTCTTCATATCCTTCTTCAGTCTCCACAAATGTCAGTTTCTGGAGCGTGCTAGGGACACTCTAGAGATGGACAAAGAGAACCATGGTTACATTTATGTGAGCACAAGCCACAATTGCTGTAATGTCCAGTACCAAGGCCGCGTTTTGACCCTGGGAGCCATTCCTCCCCTTCCCCCCAAAACATCTCATCTTATGGGCACACCATGTTGGGCAAAAGCTCTTTTGGGTAGCTCCTCACTCCAGGAGGTCAGATTCCTGACCTGCAATACAGGTAATCCTTGACTTATGACCCTAATTCAGCCCAAAATGTATGTCGTTAAGTGAGACATTTGTTGAGTTTTGCCCTGTTTTGCGACCTTTCTATCCACCATTGTTAAGTGAATCATTGCAGTTAAATTAGTGACATGGTTGTTAAGTGAATCTGGCTTCCCCATTGACTTTGCTAGTCAGAAGGTCGCCAAAGGGGAGTACGTGACTCTGGGATACTGCAACCGTCATAAATATGAGGCAGTTGCCAAGCATCTGAATTTTGATCACATGACCATGGGGATGCTGCAATGGTCGTAAGTGTGAAAAATGGTTAGAAGTCACTTTTTTCAGTGCTGTTGTAACTTTGAACGGTCACTAAACTGAACAATGGTCACTAAACAATGGTCACTGTTGTAAGTCGAAGACTACCTGTACTTTTCTCCTTGACTTAAGATTTTAGATCTCAAACTTAGACCTCTTTTCCTCCACCCACCCGCTGGTTTTGTAACCGAAGACCTGCTTGCTCAACCATAAATCAAAGTCGGGCCCTTTCTGAAATTAAAATCCCGCCATTTTGTAGGCATTTCCTTCTCCTCCTGTGGGAAAGGGGCCTGTTTTTCTACCTCAGTCTTGGCACCCCTGAGGACTTCTTTGGAGTTTGTCTCAGAGATTTGGGGTTCAGGAGATTGTTGGAGGGAATGTAATTGTGGGGGAGCTTTCCAATGGGCGCCCCACCTTCCACTGCTATGAAACAGTCCTACTAGACACAAGAACAGTTTTTTCCCAAACGCCATCACTCTGCTAAACAAATAATTCCCTCACCACTGTCTAACTATTCACTAAGGCTGCATTACTATCACTATTAGTTTTCTCATCGTTCCTATCACCCATCTCCTCCCACTTATAACTTGTTGCTTGTATCCTTATGATTTATATCAATATTGTTTCCTGATTGCTTATTTGTACCCTATGATAATCATTAAGTGTTGTACCTCATGATTCTTGACAAATGCACCTTTTCTTTTATGTACACAGAGAGCATATGATATGCACCAAAGACAAATTCCTTGTGCGTCCAATCACACTTGGCCAATAAAGAATTCTATTCTATTCTTTCCCCCGTTCCTCCCATCTGGACAAAGCCGGCTGAGGAAAAAAAATCCCCTCAGGATGGCTTCTCTTAGGATCTCGTGGAAATGCGGGGAGTCACATTTAGTTCTGAAGAGAAACCAAAGCCCTGATTCCTTCCATCCAATTGAGTCAGAGTGGGTTAAAAACGCCAAAGTATTTTTCTTCACTAGCTTCACACAACCCCACCCTTAATCTGGATGAAACAATGCTGGTTTAAAAGCTTTAATTCTGGTTTGAAAGCTTTCATTGTGGAGCAAGTAGGCCTAGTTCCTAGTAGGCCTTCTTGCCAATCAGCCTTTGACGAGTGGCAGCTGGCGCTGGGTGGAGACCAGAAACCTGCTCCAAGCAACCCACCAACATCTGTAAGAGCTGCTCTCTTCGTTATTTGGATTGCATTTCTTGGTGGGACCTAAGACTGTTGATGATGGTTTGTTTCCTGGCTCTGCCTCTTGTTCCTTGCCCTTTGGGCTGACACCTTTTCTTCCATAACTTATTTTTGCCCTCTGGGTTTCTTTTCTGTGGCCCACAGAACTGGGCAGTTTGTGTAGGGCAGGCTGTATCTAGGTAATATATAGTCGTCTTGTCCCAAAGGTGCTTTTTTCAAGAGGCAACTGGACTTTCTGGTTTTTCTTTGAAGATGTTTCAGCCAGAAGCTTCTTGGATGAGAAGTGAAACATCTTCAAAGAAAAACCAGAAAGTCCAGTTGCCTCTTGAGAAAGCACCTTTGGGTCAACCGTGACCTGGATGACTGAGAATCTCCATAAACACCGTCTTCTTGAACCTCTCTTCGGTTTATTGTCCTTGGAATGCCAAAATGCGCCCTTCTGCCCTTTCCTGGGGATTTTTCTTTCCCCGTAGTCCTTCTTCATCTAAGCCAGTTTTTGGCAGCTAGGTTGTCCTTCCTCACCTGTGCTCCTGTGGACCATGGAAGGCTGGAAATTGGGTTGGTGGCAGTGGCTGGCTTGGAGTCAGGGAACCTTCCGGAAGCAAGTTGTATTTTTGCTTTGAAATCCTGTCAAGGCAAGAATATCATTTTGAGGAGGCCAGCAGACCCTTTGGAGGGATGAGTCCCACTTTCGAACCCAATGCTGGCTGGGGAATTCTGGGAGTTGAAGTCCACGTATCTTAAGAGTGGCTAAGGTTGAGAAACACTGATCTATATGTTGGGAAGTTCGTTAGAGGTTAAAAAACACCCAATAAAGCTTAATAGTTTGGCTATATTGACTACGGGCTTGAACCTATAACTATAAAGTCTCCTGCTTGAGGAGAGGGTTGGACTACAGGACCTCTGAGGTCCCTTCCAGCCCTCTGGGACTATGGTCTAACTTTCCAGCTGGATGACTTTAGATCAGGCCCTCAAGGTCTCTCCCAGCTTCTTCTGAAGATAAAATGGGGGGTCTGCATTGTACATCCCCTTGACCCTCGTAGAGAAGTGTCACATACAGTAGTCCTCAGCTTACAACCACAATTGAGCCCAGAGTTTCTGTCGTTAAGTGAGGCATTTGTTCAGTGAGATCTGCCCCATTTTACGACCTTTCTTGCCACAGTTGTTAAGTGAATCCTGCAGTTGTTAAGTTAGTCACACGGTCGTTAAATGAATCCGGCTTCCCCTATTGACTTTGCGTGTCAGATGGTCATAAAAGGAGACCACATGACCGTGGGACACTGCGACCGTCATAAATTTGAGACAGTTGCCAACCATCTGTCGAGCCGAGATGGTGCAGTGGTTAAATGCAGCACTGCAGGCTACTGCTAGTTCAGCAGTTCAGCTGTTCAAATCTCACCGGCTCAAGGTTGACTCAGCCTTCCATCCTTCCGAGGTGGGTAAAATGAGGACCCAGATTGTTGGGGGCAATATGCTGAACTCTGTAAACCGCTTAGAGAGGGCTGTAAAGCACTATGAAGCGGTATATAAGTCTAAGTGCTATTGCTAAGTGCTATCTGAAGTTTGATCACGTGACTGCAAGGATGTGAAAAATGGGTCATAAGTCACTTTTCCAGTGACTTTGTAGCTTTGAACAGTCACTAAATGAGTCTTTGTGTTTCCCCACCGCTCGGTACCTCAAAATCTTTTTCTACGTCGTAATTTTCCAGAGTTTGGAAAGCTTGGGAATAAACCTCCAGAGCTTTTGCATGGAACACCATCTCGATGCCGATAAAATCCAAGAAGATCTTCTGTAAGGTAAAGAAGCAGCAGGGCAACCAAATGTGAGTCTCGATTGTCTTTTTAATTCCCCTAACATTCTCTTTGTAAATAACGGCTGGCATATCTGGAAGCCTCCTTTTTCTCAGCTTCACTAGAACTGGACTGAATAAGTCATTTGGGAAGTGTATTTTTCCTGCTGAAGTCTGGTGAGTGAAAATTGAAAAACCCAAACGTCTTCTCTAACGGAATATACTGAATACATTTGTTCTAGCTTAAGGCTACTGTAATCATGAGGTCAAAATAACAGCCTCCAAAATGCTGAAAAAGGAGGAAGCAAATTGCAGAAAAATATAAATCTTTTCTTTCTTTCTTTCTTTCTTTCTTTCTTTCTTTCTTTCTTTCTTTCTTTCTTTCTTTCTTTCTTTCTTTCTTTCTTTCTCTCTATCTCTCTATCTCTATCTGCAAGAGCTACAATAGATAGAGAACACATGTATATTTCTTTTCAAATGTTCCTCCTTTCAATTTCTAATTTGCAAATTGACAAGATTTCCTTTGCAAAATTTGCAAATTGCAAATTGCCTTTAGCAGCTTCACTAACTTTCTCTCGTTGAAATGAAGCTGAATATTGAATTTTGTATTCATTTCCCCCCCCCCCTCAGCAATAGTCAAATCCAGTAATAATCAAGCATTGCAGTATTTATGATTAGGTCAATACATTTAGGTCAGTTATAGCAATATAGATTTTTCTCTGTTTTTACATGAGACTTCCCACAGTGGTGTATCATGCTGTTTTTGTTGCATTATGTTCCATTCTAATCCTTTGTAGAAGACAATAAAAGGCAATATTTGATGTTTTATAAGCTGCCCAGAGTAATTTTGGAGTTGAGTGCTCTTAATCAAGAAATTTTTAAAAAATGATAATAATTTTCAGCAAATAGGATTCCTCTTGGTTTGTTAGCTTAACGTAATTTGCAATTTTAAAATACAGCTATGATGGGTCTATTTAAAAAAATACTATTTGGCCCTGAACATGCTTTCATTTGGAAAAAATTGGGATCTTAGTCTCCACCAACTGCACAAATGATTAAGAATCTAAAAGCTTTTGAAGCAGATTACCTGGATATCTTTTAACTTCTGCTTCTGGAATTCATCTACGGTCTCTTCAAGCTGCTGAGTGGCCCGGCTTGTGTCCACCGAAGCTTTGTGTGCTTGAGACTCAACCTGGCCAAAAAGGGGTGGAACATGGATAACATGGTTTCCCGGAACCCAGGGAGATATTTATGGGGAAGGTGCATCACATCATCACCACTTTCCCCATCAATGGTACTGAGCAAGATGCAAGAGGAACACGTTTGAGCTGAAGTGGTGCAGTGGTTAAATGCAGCCATTGCAGGCTGACTGCTAGTTCAACAGTTCAGCTGTTCAAATCTCACTAGGCTCAAGGTTGACTCAGCCTTCCATCCTTCTGAGGTGGGTAAAATGAGGACCCAGATTGTTGGGGGCAATATGCTGAACTCTGTAAACCGCTTAGAGAGGGCTGTAAAGAACTGCTATATAAGCGGTATATAAGAAAAGTGCTATTGCTATCTCTCTAGATATGAGTAGCTAATTTGGTACAAGGAAGCATCTCTTTCTGTGACAGGTCAAAAGCTTGATCTTCCTTCTGAGGACATCCAACAGCCAGGCCTTTTGAGGGCTTCATAAGGAGCTTCCTCACATCATATAGGGAAGCAGTTTGTTTGGCGTGATTTCAACAGGACTACATCACTTTGAATGATTCTGGCTTGTTCTTACAATATTGCTAAGAGTTGCCCCATCTTTATTTTGGAGTACATATTTCCAATTCTTAGCATTACTGGAGTAATTTTATATGTATGGTTTCAAACAGAAGCTTAAGCGAGTTCTGAATCAAATATCACTTTAATCCTGCTATGCTCTCCCTCCCTCACTCCGTAGCTGGGTTATTGCACTATCAAACTGCAGTTTGAGTGTTGTCCATTAGACAAGCCATGATGATCTCTGTCACATAGAACACAAAGCTTTACAGAGTGACGTGACTCTATTCATGACTGTCCCTGCACTGTGGATTAAGAGGAGTGGGTCAACTCAGTCTATATCTCCTCATCAGCTCATGAACTTACATGAACGATAGAAAGTATCAGATGTCATAAATTTCCTGGGCTCTCATACAACCTCTGGGGAAAATGTGCAGAAGACATACTTTGTAAGAGCACAGTTAAATTGCTTTGCTTTAGCTCCTGAAGTTCCTGTAAGAAAGGCAAATGCTTTTTCATGGATCACTTTGAATTTGAGACTTAGTGGGGTCTTTTGGCCAAGCCTTCGCCAACCTGGTAGCCCTCTAAAAGTTTTGTCTGGAAATTATTGAAAATTCCCATATCTAGAAGGGACATAAAGTTACGGAGGAATGGCAGCATCTGCCTTATTTGGGGGTCTTTTGGCACGTCTCCTTATTGGAAAAGCAGTTTCAAAAAGAAATCGTTGAACTTCTCTTGTGAAAATACCCTTCTGGGACACTGTGTCCAGTGGAGGTTTATTCTGGAGAACGGCTCTTGTATCAAGGATCTCCATCTGTGTCTTTATTTCAGCAATACTGCTGGGTCTTTGGTGGTCTTCTACAAGAAAAGAAACCCCTTACCTGTGACTGAAGATGATAGTCAAGGCAAAACATTGAATAGGAAACAGTATTGAAGCTTTTTTCATAGTAGCAGTTCTGGCTGTGATGGAGTCTGTCTTAACAAGGCTAAAATAAATGGTTTCTTTAGAACAAACTCACACATCATGCTTTGCAGTGTGCTGGTTCTTTCAGGTGGCTCGTAAGGCTGATCTTTGAGGAGGGGAAGGAAGACTAGATCAGAAACAGCTCCTCCAATGTCCTTTTTTTGGGTAACACTGCCTTTGAACTGGTGTCTGCTCTCTTCTGAACTAAAACGGATAACATTGATTAAGGAAAGAGAAGTTACAGAGAGCTTGGCCATTCGGTAACTTCAACACGAGGGGGCAGCCATGTCCACGAATCCATCCCAGAGCCCTCAGGAAGATTTGCCCATTGAGCTTAGGTGGAGAAACAACAGGCGGAGACATTTCTGGGGTGGGGGAGGCAGAAGAAGGAGTAGAAGGTGGGTAGATCATCTGATCAAGGAGAGTATGAAGGTTGGAGCATAGCTGGGTCATTTAGACCCTGAAAAAATAGTCTCCGAGATGCTCAGGTTGACTGTTTCCATCTCTTGGAGAAGGGAAACATTTGGTGAAAGGAAAGCATAACCACATTTTGAAGAAAGGAAATGAGGGGCTGTAATTGTGTGGGCGTGTGGCTCCATCTGGCTGTCTACAGACTTTGTCAAAACATGGGAATGAATCCCAGAGCAAGCAGATTCAAAGCCCACGGTTGAAGCTTTCTCTGGTAATCCAGAAATGCTGGATGCTCCTTGCATGGTCTTTTAGAATTACGGGGCACCCGATTTTGTCCCTGAAGAAGACCAAGCTGAACTGTTCCTCTGTGGAGGAAGGAACCAAGAGAGATGTGGCTGAAAAATTGGAATCGGTATTCCAGGATCTGTGAGAATGGGATGGAAGGAGGCTGTTTTTCCTGCTCCTGAGAATATGATGGTGAAGATGGCAGAAGGATGACCATGAAGGCATCCAGAAGGTATTAGGCAACCATCATGCAAAAGAAAGAAGCTCAGGGAAAGAAGACAGGAAAAGATTCTGGGTTGGTTCCCCACTGCCTCCTGGGGGGGAAGAAGCAAGGAAGGAAGGAAAGAAGGAAAGGAAGGAAGGAAGGAAGACTTGCAAGATTCCCCTATTGTAATCTGATATTTTCCAACTTAAGCAACTTTAAGATGTGAGCACCATGGGGAATTCTGAGAGTTGCGGTCCCCGAATCTCAAAGTTGCCAAGGCTGGAAAACACTCAATAAATCTCGATCAAATAGAATTCAAGTCTTCCTGTTGAGTCCATTCCTGATCTGGTCTATATCTCACCAAGCTGCTAGATTGGCCCTAGGAAAAGAGAACATGTTGGTTTATCAGGTGTTTGCTCCTTTCCCATCCAATAATGATGGATGATCCATGCCACCATCTGTCTCCCTCCCTGCTCTACCGATTTCCAGGTGTTTTTCTCCCTTTCCCTGTGTTACTATTTAATTCATGCACCTTTACTTTGTACAACTGAAGACGACGTACCTAATACTCTCTCCTCCTGTTTTGCCCACAACAGGCAGGTGTTGAGTTATTGAGGGGTTGAGAGCAAGGGGCTGGCCCCAAAGTTAACCACCTGGCTTCCCTGCCCAGAGGAGAAACAGAATTCACCACCTTCTGATTTCTAATCCGGCATCTTCACCGCTAACACCAAATTAGCTCCTACAGCTGCTCTACCTGCTCTGTCCCCTTCCAGAGGATTTACCCAAAGGACTTGCTTTTCAGAACAGCTACCTTTAATTTTGGTCTGTCTGTCTGTCTGTCTGTCTGTCTGTCTGTCTGTCTGTCTGTCTGTCTGTCTGTCTGTCTGTCTGTCTCTCTCTCTCTCTCTCTTTCTCTTTCTCTTTCTCTTTCTCTCTGTGTGTGTCTGTTATTACAGGTATTTGGTTCTTCAATATCCCGCTTAAAATATCTGCAGGAAGAAGCATGATAAAAAAAGATTAAAAAAAATATCTCAGGATTATCCTGTGGTGTCTTTCCCCAGCAAGATCTTATTTCCCCCTCGTAAGTTTAATATTTCATGAAAGAAGGTTGCTGCCATTCTTGCTGGCATTTTAAAGGTGTGGATGCTAAGAAGCTGTTTTGATGACAATCGCAGGCCCCAAGGAATTTGCAGGAAAATCTTAAGGTTTTTATCACTCTGAAGGTGAAGAGGGAGCATTTTGATTGGCTTTGCAAAAACAGGCTTGGAGGTAGATGTTAGGAAAACAACTAGTGTTTGTGGGGGTTTATCTTCAGTTCTCTCGTGTGTGTGTGTGTGTGTGTGTGTGTGTGTGTGTGTGTGTGTGTGTGTGTGTGTGTGTGTGCTTAGAAACCTCTTTCTGAGCCTTCTGCATACATGCAAAGGTTTCCTGGTCTCAGCCTAGTAACCACATTCCTTGCCTAAAATCTAGAACAGCAGAAAGCATCTGACTTAACTAGGATTCTGTATCATATTTTTAATCTCTTGTTTTAGCTTTGTAGCCCTGTGATCCATAAACATGGGGTGGGGGAATTATTTAATTTGCATCCAGATGTAAACGTATTTAATTTTGCATTTCAAATTAGAATGCAAATCCAAAACCCAGTTAACGTGTGGATTTAGGCTTCCTCAAAGTATAGCTGTTCAGTTCAACATAATATATTGTAATGTAATGTGCGCAAGGAAAGGTTGCAAAAAAAATGCATATATTTATGAAAATGTGGCACAAAAGCATTCCTGCAGAGGAAATGATAGATGAAATTTGAATTGCCAGGCAACATTGCAAGCAAAACAAAAACAAAACAAAACAGCAGTTTGGAAAAGGTGAACCAAGGTGCACACATTATTGTGTGAAGTTTAGGAAAGATCTGGCCAATTCAGACGTGGAGCAGAATTGAAAAAGACCCTGTTTGACAATATTTGCAAAAAACGAGAAACTAAAACCGACAGCTTGCCCATCTGTGAGTGAGGTTTGGCACCTCTGGGTATTAAACTATGTCCCTGTGGTTTTTCACTCGGCTTCTCAGGCTGCTGGTAGCAATCTAGAGAAATTAATTGTCTATTGGCATTCCTCGTTTGAGGGATATTTCCCCACCCCTTGCACGTCTGTTTCCAATCGTTTCAGCTGCTTTGTGGATAGTTTTCGGAAGAAATCATTTTGGGAACACAAACCTCCCTTGGCAAAAAAAACCCCTTAAATTGGGCTTCTTGGTCTGGTTGTCGTTGGGAAAATCTGAATTCAGTGATCGTGGGGTATTGGGGAGACGGGTAAATTAGGCCTCTGGGGTCCAATGGGGGAGTTCCACACTGGAGGTGGTTGCGGGATTGATGGCAGACCCCACCTCCACACACCCCTCGCTCTCTGCTCTCTGCCCTTCCATCCATCTTTTTGGTTATCATATTGATGTACAGGTAGCCCTCCACCTGCAATCACTTTTCTGTTGCTAAGCGAGACAGTTGTTAAGTGAGTTTTGCCTCCTTTTATGACCTTTCTTGCCACAGTTGTTCAGTGAATCATTGTCGTTGTTAAGTTAGTAACACGGTTGTTAAGTGAATCTGACTTCTCAGTGGGAGAACTTTGCAGTGGGACTCTGAAACCATCATAAATATGAATTAGTTGCCAAGCATCCGAATTATGATTACAGGGCCGTCCAGATTCTGCATCAGTCATAAGCGTGAAATACAGTAATAGGCCACTTTTCTTGGTGCCGTTGTAACTTTGGTCACTAAATGAACAGTTGCAAGTCAAGAACTACCTGTATTATTCTCCGTGTGTTCCTTTTTATTGTGTATTTTATGGGTTCGATTACTTTACTTCTGTTTACACCCCTTTCATTTTCTTCATTATTATTCTAAGCCGCCTAGAGAGCCCCACGGTGAGATAGTTGGCAAATAAATTTAATAAATAAATAAATCAGTGTTTCTCAACCTTGGCAGTTTGAAGATGTGTGGGACTTCAACTCCCAGAATTCCTCAGCCAGCATAGCATAGCACAGCATAGCACAGCATAGCTGGCTGGGGAATTCTGGGAGTTGAAGTCCACACATCTTCAAAGGTTGAGAAACACTGAAATAAATAACAGTAAATACATTTGCAGAAGCCAAAGGAGAATTTGACCCAATTACGTTCAGCCAAGGATACAATCATATGTTGATTGGAGGGTGATTTGTGTCTGGTTTTCTCTAGCTTCTCCAGCTGCTTTATTTCAATCTTCCGGGCTTTGCTGAATTTTTTAATCTCGGCCTGTTGAAGGCAAGGAAGAAAAATCTGTTTGGCCCCGAAGAGCTGAAAACATTTTATGCAGCCCAATATATCTGAGACTGGCGTCTTTTCAGATGGCCAGGTTGGGCAAACCTGGTTTGTAAGTCCAGGCTTTGTAGTTTGCTGAGTTGTGTGAATTCAAGCAGCTATGGTTGGTTCAAGAAAAGTGGTGAAGAGAACCATGGTAAGAAAAGAACCGTGGTTTGGAGTCTAGGACAAAAGTCAATGAAAAGTACATATTCAGTGGAAGGGAATATTTGTAGCTCGGGGTTGAACTGTGGGGTCCTTGGTGCTCTCTGAGCTTGGTTGTTTTCTTGCAGATGTTTCATGACCTGATGATGTTACCTAGTTTGGATACTGAAAAATCTGCAAGAAAACAACCAAGCTCAGAGACCACCAAGGACCCCATAGTCTTCCTTATCCTCCTCTCCACAAACCTCACTCCTTCTAGCACTGATGATGTGTCGGAGTGAGAATTAATCTCACAGAGGCGATGTTTGATCTTTCTCCCGGAATTCAGACATTAGAAATAAAGCCGGAGTTTAAAAGTCTAATTAAAATATTTATTTCGGTACAAAAACAATAAAATCTCATTGTTTACATCTCTGCTATAAAATGTGACTCTCCCAGTCAAGAGTCAAGTAAGAAGGGAAGAATGGAGATTTAGGAATGCAAACATGCGTACAAGAATATTATATCACGTGGTAGGAATGTACCATTATAATAGATAGGTATGCAGCTCCCTGCATATACATACAACTGACAATAATCATACCGTGACATGATGTTACCTAGTTGGGTTATGAAACGTCTGCAAGAAAACAAGTTCAGAGAGCATCAAGGACTTACATGTTTCCCTCAATAGAAAACTGAACTAACTGCTATCACCAGTTAAAGTGACACCGGCAAAGAAGGTTATCTTTGCACTTTGCCCCTTTGTCCTTCCCATGGGGGCCCTTCAGCTTGGCACCCCCAAAAGGTTGCCCACCTGCTTTGTAGGCAATTGAGAAAACCAGGAGCCCTTTTCCTGTAGAGGTGTAGCTACCTAGTTTCTATCTGGCATTGATGGCCACCAGCTGTGAAGACTTCATGGACAGAAGATTGAAATTACGGGTTTTCCTCATTATCACTTCTCCATCCTTGGACCTTCTGATTAAGCAGGACGGGGAAATGCCCTGAATGACGCATCCAGCTCAGCTCTCTATTTGGCCCTGGTTCTGCTGTTGTCAGCTCAGTGCAAGGGTGCTTAAAAAAGAGAGGTGAATTGCTTACCTTGGCTTGTTTGATGAGCACACCATACACCTTGAGAGGCTCAACGACCTTCTGTTCCAGCCGCTCCACCTAAATGAGAAATTGTGTTGGCCACTATTCAAAGGTCAACGTCCACGGGTGGACACTCCTGAGTGACGTCCTGCTAAAGAAACGGCTCCGCATTTGGCTCACTGCCTCCTCTCCGCACTGCAGCTTACTACTTAACAGCTGTGCTCCAGATGTGTCATGCCAAAAATTGGCTGGGAACTTTGGGAGTTCTGGTCAGAACAGTCTAAAGTCATATTGCTCAACCCTGGCCACTTTAAGATAGGTGGACTTCAGCTCCCAGAATTCCCCAGACATGCTGGGTGGGGAATTCTGGGAGTTGAAATCCACAAGCCTTAAAAGTTGCCAAGTTTGGAGACCCCAACATGAGCTCCTTTAAGATGGGTGGACTTCAACTCCCAGAATGCTAGGAAGGGAAGGTAGGATCACAAACCAGGGATTAGCAGAATTATCTTATTTACATTGATCTTCCTGGTATAGCAACCTTTGTACCCCAGCTTTGTAATCATCCGTGAAACCCGTGAAGACATGGCTCTTCCTGCAGGCGGGGTTTTGAGACGATTTTGCATCTGGGTCTCCCCCGCGTATGTATGTTTTCGGATGTTTCTTTTAAATGTATTTTAATTATTATTAAATTATATTGTTTAGCTGTTCTTCAAATGTTGTACGCCGCCCTGAGTCCCCAGGGAGTAGGGCGGCATATAAGAGCACTAAATAAATAAATAAATAAATCCACCCCATATCAGTCTGCTCCTTGTTGGAAACAGGGTGTACCCTTGGAGTAATAGCATTCAGGCAGAAATCAGTGGAGCCCTTTCGTCATCCCCTAAAATAAATCAACATCCCTCCAACTCACCTCCTAACCATGTCAGTCCGTAATCTTTCCTTTCCTTTTTGTAGAGGACAAATGTTCCTTTAGAGGCTAAGACTTGTTGCTCCTGGGTGTGACGTACATAATGGATGTTGTTGGTTTGAGCTCTGAGCTTGGCTCCAATTTGGTTGCAAAAGTTTCGTCCCCATTCGAGGAGACATCTTCACTGCGCTTTGGGTTTGCACTGAAGATCTCTCCTCGAATGGGGACGAAACGTTTGCAACCAAATTGGAGCCAAGGTCTGCAGAGGTGGGTTTCAGCAGGTTCTGACCAGTTCTGGAGAACCGGAGCGGAAATTTTGAGTAGTTCAGAGAACCGGTAAATACCACCTCTGACTGGCCTCTCCCCCATCTATTCTCTGCCTCCCGAGTCCCAGCTGATCGGGAGGAAATGGGGATTTTGCAATAATCTTCCCCTGCCACACCCTCCAAGCCATGCCCACAGAACCGGTAGTAAAAAAAATTTGAAACCCACCACTGAAGCTCAGAGCTCAAACCAACAACATAACTACCAACCATCCACCTGGTAGTCAATTGAATCCAGATGTCCCACAGCAGCTTCCCACCCAAAGCTGCCTTCCTGGCTCCCCTCCAGAGGGCAGCAGAAAAAGCCACATCTGGAGGAAGCCATCTATGGAAGAGCTACTAATATTCAAAGATATTTCAGTACATAATGGATTTCTATTGCCAAATTCACCTCTGCTTGCCTGTAGTCCTGTACTTTGGCCAGGTCCTCGGCGAAAATTTTCACCGTCGTCCGCAGCTCAGGGTTTTCTGTGTTGGCGTAGTCAATAAGCTTTTTCACCAAAATATCAGACTTGTCCCGAAGTTTGGCAGTCTTGCGGGTATAAGCCGCCATCAGGCTACAGAAGCTGCCGAAGTATTTCTCGGCATTGGCAATCGTGTTCTCCATGATCTGCACTTGGGTGTCTCTGGAACAGAGGGACAAGAAGTATTTTAATTTTTTTAGTTTGGGTTTCTCTGAAACAGGAAGTAATTTCTTTTTTAAAAAATCTTCGTTATCTGTCAAACTTCTGGTAATCCTTGACTTACGACCACAATCGAGCTGAAAATTTCCATTGAGTTTTGTCCCATTTTACGACCTTTCTTGCCACAGTTGTTAAGTGAATTCCTGCAGCTGTTAAGTTAGTCACACGGTTGTTAAGTGAATCTGGCTTCCCAATGACTATGCTTGTCAGAAGGTCGCAAAAGGGGATCACGTGACCCCCCGGGGATGCTGCAGCGGTCATATAAGTGTGAAAAACAGCCACCAGTCACTTTCTTCGGTGCTGTTGTAACTGTATGGTCACTAAATAAACCGTTGTAAGTCAAGGTCTAACTATTTATTTATTCATTCTTTCAATTTATATGCCACCCACCTCAATAGCAAGATTCTTGTTCAGTTACATGTTTGTCACTTGAGATGGAGGCTGGCATGGCAAATCAAGACCAGACAACGGATTGTTGGTGAAAACAGGGAAATGCATGAGAAACTGGACACTGGCCATAAAGTAGGAAGACTGGGGCTATCAGATGTCCATGGAGAATCCCTAATCTAGAAGTAGATGCGAATGAAATCCCTCCTGCTTGCAGACCTTCCATAGATGGTTTCCTCCAGATGTGGCTTTTTCTGCTGCCCTCTGGAGGGGAGCCAGGAAGGCAGCTTTGGGTGGGAAGCTGCTGTGGGACATCTGGATTCAATTGACTACCAGGTGGATGTTTTGTTATGGAGGGAAGTGGTTTTTAGTAGCTGCAGAATTTCCAAATAGTGGACTTGGTGTATCCATGGGTCAAGACGAAAGAGCTTTGACCTTAGTAGCTACCTTCTGTCATGTATAAGAGGTGGCACAGTGGTGAGAATGCGGTATTGCAGGCTAATTCTGCTGACTGCCAGCAGTTTGATCCTTACCGGCTCAAAGTTAACTCAGCCTTCCAATAAAATGAGTATCCAGATTGTTGGGGGCAATAGGCTGACTCTGTAAACCGCTTAGAGATGTAAAGCACTGTGAAGTGATATATGTCTAAGTGCTATTGCTATATTTTCTCATGTCCTTGTCCACCCCTAGACAAGCTCCCACCACAGGTGAATTAAACCCCCAACATTTTCTTCGCAACTCACACCTTTCCCTCTGAACCTCCATTCCCCAGATCATTTATTTATTATTTATTTATTTTGTGACATTTATATACCGCCTCACAGTGCAAGCACTCTCTAAGCGGTTTACATCAGTAAGCAATGTATATTTACATTGCCCCCAACAATCTGGGTCCTCATTTTACCTACCTCGGAAGGATGGAAGGCTGAGTCAACCTTGAGCCGGTGAGATTTGGACTGCTGACCTGCGGATCAGTGTCAGCTAAAGTGGCCTGCAGTACCTGCCTCTAACCGCTGCGCCACCTCGGCTCATGCACTAGTCTTGTTGGTTTCACAACTGTTCTTCTCTCCCAGTGATTGTCCCAGGACAGAAATTAAATTCTTAGCTCCTTGAGGCAAATCTCAAACACCCATTGTCTCCATCGATCCTGCCCTTTTAAGTAATAAAGGCACCAGGGAGACCCCCACCAGCGCTTCAGCCTCCCACTGTCAGATCCTCCTGCTTGCACAGAAAATTCTCCAACAAGCAACGCTTAAGCCTGTTTTGCAAGAGAGAATTGTTCTAATTAGAGGAAACCCCCCTGTCTTACCTGAAAAGAATGACATTCATGTTTGCAGGGGGACTTAGCTGGCCTTCTCAGTCTTTGCATCCGTGAACACGGTGAAGGGAGAGCTGCACCCTTGTCTTCGCAGGTGCTGCTCCTGACCTGGTTGGTATGGCAACCCCATCAACAAAGATCTCCCTAAGGGGAAGGGAGTGGTTTCCTAGTTTCCATGGATCACAGATTCTTGGAGGCAGATAATTTACGAAGCTGGCTTTGACTGGATATTTGTTTAAGCCAGTGCACCATGTGGATCAACCCTGCTGTTGTTGGAGTTTTTTTTTTTTTGTTCTGCTTGACTTTGTCTGCCGTTGACCAATACGAGAGTTCCATCTTGGTTCCCTGTTGTGGGCTTGGTTCCAGATGGAGTTTTTTTTTTCCAATAAAGGAGAATATTTGTAGGTCAGGGTTGAAATGAGGGGTCCTTGATGATCTCTGAGCTTGGTGGTTTTCTTGCAGATGCTTCATTACCCAACAAAGTAACATCGTCGGTGCTACTGGGTTTTTTTCCCCCAAAGGCACAAAGTCTCAAGCAAGCAAAAGACTGCTGATAAAAACAGAGCAGAGGGAATGTTAAAAGCAGCAATGGAAAATTCTGGTTCTGGGGGAGAAATTGGGTTCACAACAGGGGTGGGTTCCACTTACCTTCCCTACCGGTTTGCATCGCGATGGAAGTGCGTGTTTTGCACACGCGCACTCGCTTCACTCGCTCATGCGCGCACCTACATCACTTCACAGAAATGACCCTCTGCACATGTGCAGAAGCCTTTGCACATGCGCAGAGGGGTTTTTACAAGCCACAGTGACTGGAGAACCGGTTTGGGAGCATGGACCACCGGCCATCGCTGCTGGTTCAGCGAGCGGTGGCAAATTTCCATTACCGGTTCTAAAGAACCGGTCCAAACCGGCAGCAACACACCACTGGTTCACAAATTAGCAGGTTTAGCTCTTGTAGTTGGACCTCATGTTTGGTTCGAAGTCAGGGTGGGTTCCAACTTACCTCGCTGCCGGTTCGCTTCCTCCTGCACTGTGTGGCCGCGCCTCATGGGCACACGC
This sequence comes from Diadophis punctatus similis, assembly GCA_023053685.1. Classification (NCBI taxonomy): domain Eukaryota; kingdom Metazoa; phylum Chordata; class Lepidosauria; order Squamata; family Dipsadidae; genus Diadophis; species Diadophis punctatus. Next base: position 2,253,498 of record JALIGW010000050.1, on the reverse strand, counting down.
ACACCTGCGCAGTACAAAAAACTTCTGAATTTTTTTTTTAACAAAGCTGAAAACAAAATGGTGACCGCATGCACAGTGCCGGAAACTCGGCTTCTGCACATGCACAGAAGAAAAAAATAAAATAAAAAAATAGGAAAAAAAGAATAATTTTTTTTAAAAAAATGACGGTGCCCACGGAGCGGCACTGACAGATCTGGTTCAGTGACATCATTGTGATATCACCAGCGGGCCGCTACCAGTTCGGGCAAACCGGTCCGAACTGGGAGGAACCCACCCCTGTTCGAAGTACAGAAAAAGCATCCACTCCCCTTCCTCCTATTCGAAGAACCCAGTCTCTCCCCTCACCACCTTTTGGGACGAAATGATGAGGTGGGACAGAAATGAAATCTTTGCGACCTGTGATTCTTGAGATTGGCTTCATGCTTGCAAGTCAGTCTTTAATAATAATGCAGCACAAGACAACTTGAAGACTCCTTTCTCCTCATTGGGATTTGGGTCAGTGATGGCTTAAACTGGGGCAGGAGAGGTCTCTAAGGGTGTGTGTGTCAAAAACGTCAAGCCGCAGCCAGCTGCTCAAAGCCCATCTCCTTTTGGTTGCATGGATATGTAGAGGACAATGGTCTGGACTGGAGGGACAGGAAGAACAACTGTTACCAAGACAACAGTTAGAGAACAAGGGGTTGAGCCCTGGCCAAGAAAGTAATGGGAGAAAGCATCCCGGACAAGCCCTCTGCCCTTCCCTATTTCACCAAAACATTTAAGGGAGGATGGAGAAAGCATATTCAGACTTGGAAGATTCTGTTGTTATTGCTTTAAAGTAAAAGTTAGTACCATCTTATAATGCGGAATATTGCATCCAGTTTTGGTCACCACAATATAAAAAGAGACTCTGGAAAGAGTGCAGAGAAAAGCAACAAAAATGATTGGGAAGGCTGAAGGCTAAAACATACGAAGAACGGTTGCAGGAACTGGATATGTCTAATCTAGTGAAAAGAAGGACTAGGGGAGACATGATAGCAGTGTTCCAATATCTCAGGGGCTGCCACAAAGAAGAGGGAGTCAACCTATTCTCCAAAGCCCCTGAAGGCAGGACAAGAAACAATGGATGGAAACTAATCAAGGAGAGAAGCAACCTGGAACTAACAGTGAGAACAATCAGTGAAACAGCTTGCTTCCAGAAGATATGGGTGCTCCATCACTAGAGGTTTTTAAGAAAAAAAAATGATATAGGATCTCCTGCTTGAGCAGGGGGTGGACTACAAGACCTCCAAGGTCCCTTCCAACTCTGTTATTCTGCTATTCTGACTTGCATTACATTGGTTTCCTAGTCTGACCTGCTTTGAAGGGCTGACAGATGGTGGCTGCTATCTTGACTTTTCTGGGCAACTTCCCCCAGACACTCCTAACCCTGGGAGCACCAGAGAGGTGCCTTATAAAGAATTGTGTCCCCTCAACTCCAGCAACTCTGGGGCCAGAAGATGGCGGCGGAGAACTTTCCGGACAGTGGTGGTCATGATGATTTTTGCACAGCAAGAATTGTGGGCAAGAACTAAGGCTGGAAGGTTGCTCCCCCCCTCCCCATGCAGTATTTCCCCCCCCCCTCCTTGAGAATTGGCCTATGCATGGCTGATTGTCAGCCAGGTGTCAAGCACGGATATTTAAAAAGATTTGTAGGAGGAGAGCCAGGCAGAAAATCTGGAGCAGTCACTAGCATCTTTTCCAAACACTGATTTAAGGACTTCTGTTTTTGTAGTCCGCAGCAATCCAACTCAAAGGACCCTGCCCCCCTTTTAATTCCCTGGATGCCATTTTAGGACAAGGAATGTGCCCTGTTCTCCAAGGTCCCGGGGAAATATGCTACAGTAACTCCTGGCTGGGACCTTCTGGCTACCAGCTGAGACTGTGCCAGAGAGCAGCTGAAGGAGCCGTAAGGCTGAAAGGGAAGTCGCAGCTGAGTCTAGATTGGAAGAAAGGTCTTGGCTGTTTGCAATTTATCTGCTAATCTCACTCTTGTCAGCTGAGAACACAAACAGTTCCTCCTTACAGAAACAATCAAGCTGAAAACAATACCCTAATCAAGGAATGCCAAGGAGACAAACCACACCCTACCAATGTGGGCAGGGTAAGCTACTGTAGATAGGGAGGGAACAAACCCCACACTCACCAGCACTGATGATCTTCCCTAGTTGGGTCATGAGACGTCTGCAAGAAAACAACCAAGCTCAGAGAGCACCAAGGACCCCACAGTCTTCCTCCTCCTCCTCTTCCTCCATTCCACCAAGCCCACTCTCTTCTATCACTGATGATAGCTCAGTGCGCACCACCTAGCTCAGGGCGCACCAAGGACCCCCACAGTTCAACCCTGATCTACAAATATTCCCTTATACCTTTGGGATTCCCTTATATTGGGGTTCCTAGTTAGCTCAGTGTTTAATTGTGTGAGCAAATAGCCAAGGTTCTCTGAGGTTGACACTCTGACAAAATGCCCCAAACTAGAGCCCTGGCATGTGGGCGATGTCTTATGGTTGTGACTGACCTGTTCAAAATGTTGATTGATGAAACTGCCTATAAGAAACAGCTTTCCTCCAAATTATAAGGGAGCAAGAGACGAGAACGTGCCTCTCACCGCTCTCGGTTTCCAAATGCATACAAAGTTGCTTAAAAGTTTGAAGTTCCAATTAGTTATTCACTGCCGGCTAAAACCCTTGCCCCCCCCATTTTGTGTATGCCAGGCTGGACTTCTTGAGAGGCTGCATGTGTGCATGCACACATCCACACACACAGAGTGTCGATCCAGTCTGTATGTACACAGCCTCCAAAATCAATTGAAGAAGAAAATGCTTTAAACCCCATCTACAAAAGGATTGCTCTGCGTTGCTGATCTCCTTGGGCAGAAAGTCCTGGGGAATGCTTCTATCTGCAGCGTGAAGGTTCTGATTGCTGATGTGGGTTTTCCGCATCTTAAATCCAGCGTCTTAGAGAAAACGGGGCCCCGTTTCTTCTTGATTCTGTGAGTTGCAGAAACCCCAGCCTGTTTGGTTTTCAGCAACACAATCCAAGGATTGTTTGTATGTGCCTGGGGAGATTCTATCTTCAAACATCTTTGAAACATACTTTAAAAAAAATAGTCTGGTTTATAAAGCAAACAGTTAGGAGATACCCTTTGTGGGCAATTAGACTCATGGAAACAACCCAGGGCAAATTCGGAGGGAAGCCACCAGTTTACAGTGGTTATCCACTCAAAACCTTCCCTTCTGCCTCTGTCTGTCCCTGTCTGCCAACAAATTTTAGCTTGTTGAGAAAAATGTAAGGTTTTCTCTAGGCGTTTATATACCCCAATAGCTCTCTGCATAGACATCTTGCAATCCATTTGAGAGAATCAAGACAAACTACTTTGGGGAAACTGAGGGCTGTATTAGTGACCTTATCAAAGTTATGAAAACGGGTGTCTTTTCACTGGAGTTTACTGGCACCCCATGCTGATGTTCAGTTTGCTGATCTCCACTGGAAGATCCTGCCAAGGAGGTAGAATCATCAAGAGGTTGGAGTTCCCATGAGGTCCAACCAGAGGTGGTATTCAGAAGGTTCTGACCAGTTCTGGAGAACCGGTAGCGGAAATTTTGAGTAGTTCGGAGAACCGGTAAATACCACCTCTGGCTGGCCCCACTTCAATCTATTCTCTGCCTCCCGAGTCCCAGCTGATCAGGAGGAAATGGGGATTTTGCAGGAACCTTCCCCTGCCATGCCCACCAAGCCACGCCATGCACACCAAGCCATGCCCGCAGAACCAGTAGTAAAAAGATTTGAATCCCACCACTGGGCCCAACCCCCATGGCCAATGACCCAGGATGATGGAATTTGAACACCATTTTGGGGGAGGTTGGCCGTTATGACCCTAACTGGCCTGGATGAGGAGTCTCACTCACAAGAGGGATGGCTTTCTTTCTTTCATCTTCCTTTGATGAGTTGAAGAGGGATAGAGAAGATCTACTACTCCAAAAGTTGATGAACTAGCCCCGGGAGCACAGAGTTGGAAGGGAGTTCTGCTAATCAGGAAGTTGGACTAGAAGACCTCCAAGGTCCCTTCCAACTCTGATGAGGTTCTCATTAGATTGTTCCTGAGCCAAGTTACTTCAGGCAAGGAAGTGGCACTGGACTTGGGGAGCTCAAATATGAAATTTAGGAACAATTGGAGAGCCACAACCTCCCTATCTTGGTCTAGTCATTAAATTGGTGGACAGTCACAGCCACCTAAACTTGAAAAATCTATTCAACAGAAGAATCATCCCTGGCAGAAATTGCCTTGAAGAGAAGATGCTGCAAATTGCTGGGTTTTTTTTTTGTCTGCCTAAGGACGCAAACCTCAACGGATCTTTCGGCAGTTCTCAGCACATAACAGGTGTGCGTGCATGTAGGTGTCCAAGGTAAAAATCAATCCAGCTGGAAGGAAAGAAAGCAAACAAAAGCAGAGGGCTCTTTTCATTCTCTTTTTCTGGGAGGAATAACTGCAAAGCTCAGCAGTTTAGTGCTCCCTGTGCTCAGATATTTGCAAAACAAGACAGGTTAGAAAACACAAAAGAGGCAGGCAGCAGCGCAATCACCTGGCAGCCGATTTGTGAAGTGTGCAAGAGAAAGGGCATTTACAGATGGGAAGCTTGGTGGGTAGTTGTTTTCTCCCCTTTAGGGCAAGGGTCTCCAACCTTGCCTACTTTAAGTCTTGTGGACTTCAACTCCCAGAATTCCCCAGCCAGCACATGCTGGCTGGGGAATTCTGGGAGTTGGAGTCCACAAGTATTAAGGTTGCCAGGTTGGCTGTGGAATTCTGGGAGTTGAAGTCCACAAATCTTAAAGTTGCTAAGGTTGGGGACCCCTGCTTTTGGAGAACTCACAGGGGGGCTTCCAATATGGAAAAGGTTCATTCTGGACCCTCCATCAAAATTGACGGCCAACGCAATTGCACCATATAGGTAATCCTTGACTTACAACTGGGATCTGAATTTCCATTGCAAAGTAGTTGTTAAACGAATCACATTCGACTTTGTGACCTTTTCCCCATGGTTTTTAAGCAAATCACTGCAGCTGTTGAGTGAATCATGCAGTCCTTAAGCAAACCAGCTTCCCCCACTGATTCTGCTTGTCTGAATCTCACCAGCTCAAGGTTGACTCAGCCTTCCATCCTTCCGAGGTAGGTAAAATGAGGACCCAGATTGTTGGGGGCAATATAAATATACATTGCTTACTGGTGTAAACCGCTTAGAGAGTGCTTGCACTGTGAAGCGGTATATAAATCTCACAAATAAATAAATAAATAAATCTGGCTGGAAAGGTTGCAAATGATGATGACATGATCCCAGGATATCGCAGCCATTGTAAGTACATGCCAGTTTGGGGGAATTCTGGGCGATGAAGCCCACAACACCTTCAAGTTGCCAAGGTTGAGAAACCCGGGCTTAGATGAATGCTGCTGTTCTCCTCCTGTCCTGTTTGCACCCCGAAAGATCCGGTGGGTTGCCCATCTGCCTAAACCCATGTCTGCTGGTGGTGGGCAGCGCTGAAGACTCGCTCGCAGGTGTCCTTCCTGGAAAGGGATGCAGCTGTAAATAGACCAGGCACCCTGACTCGCTTTGAAGAACATCCAAAAATGCCATCCGCAGATGGGGCAGAAACAGGCCGCGGTGTGGGAGGAAAAGGCTATTTTAAGGCTATGTTTATACAACACCCTTAACTTGATGATGGAATTAACTCACCCCAAAATGACCCGGGGGGGGGGGGAAGCAGCCAAGTATTTTTGTGTTGGTCCTGCTGGGTTCTTCCTTTCTACCAAGAAAACCTTACTGAAATGGATATGTGTGTTTTTTGGTGGAAGGAGGAAATGCAATGGGGTGGGGGATTCCTGTCTGCTCAACTCCCATGCCAGCCCCTTCTCTTTTTTGTTTGACGGCTGCTGTAGCACAGAACGTCTCTGCCAAGCCCAGCACGGGGCTGTCCACACACCTGCCATGGCATATGATGCCAGGAAGACTTGTGTGACCTCTCCGTGAAGAGCAAGGCGTGTTTTAGTGGTCTGTTCCCAACACCTGGGAAGGCTCTTGAAATGGCCGGCTGGTGTAGCCCAGCCCCAGCAAAAGGGAAAGACCAGGCTGCTTCCAAAAGAGGCCTCTGAAAAGAATGCTTGCTTTGAAGCTACTCAACTTCCAAGGGCTGATGATGTGGGCTTGTTTGTTTGTTTTGCAAGGAAGGGGACCCCTTCCCTAGAGAAGGCCCTTTAATCCATCTGCCCTCAGTTATGTTGATGGCCTGAGAAGTTGAGCAGGAAATATGAGGGTAGGTTAAACTTCAAAGAACCAGAAGAATTTTGAAGGACGTTCTCAGGGCTTTTGTTTGGCCGGACTGGCCACCCCAGAACTCGCACCCTGTGATTCCTGAACTGGAATCCAGCCCCTCAGCATTGTTCCTTACAAGATGGGCAGCAAATAAACCCAACAAACAAATAAACAAACAAACCAGACTTCTGGGCAGCGTAGCAAGAGACAAAAGCATGCAAATTCTGCATTTGCTTCGCCTGGCAAACCACCACCTTTTTCTACAGGATTCCAGATAAGCAGGAGGTTCCCTCTTTGCATCATAAGTTGCTTAAGGGAAACTAAGTGATCACATGAAGGAGTGCCCGATTGCCAGCGTAAATCATGCCAGGAATTTGAAATAGGCTAAATAATCTCTCAGGGGGAGGGCCATTAGGTATATCTTAAAGACCCTACCTCGCAGCTATTTATGGATGAGGCAGAAGTAACTTTAACTTGCTTGTGTTCACTTTTGCCTTTCCTTCGGAATAGGGTTTCTCACTACCTTTAACGGCTGGAAATTCAATTTGTGTGTGGACTTCAATATCCCAGAATTCCCTAGCCAGGGTGAGGAATTCTGGGACTTGAAGTGCATCCGTCTTAAAGTTAAGAAACACTAATTTGCGTTCTGACCCAATTTGCTGCAGGGACTAAATTTTATTTATTACATTTATATAGCCGCCCAGCTTATCACCATCTCTAGGGTTATTAGGAATCCGTTCATTTTTTGCACAAATTAAGAATAGGAAATCCTCAATGGATGGGAGATTCATCACAGGCTGCAAGTTGTCTGTTGCTCACAGATGTTCTCTCTGGAGAACATCTGTGCAATGGAGTTGGAACTGAGGTTGGGTGGGTTTTTGGGAGCTGTTCATTTCATCCAAATATCTATACCCTTAATTTTGAGATGGATGAATTGGGGGGGGGGCTTTTGAGGGGGGTGGGGTGGGAGGACAAGCCTTCAGGGATACCGCAATCACTCTCGGCACAGCAAAAGTAACCTTTGTTGTTTCATAGGGCAACCCAAGGAGCGGGTGGGTCTGCCCTGGACCACCGTTCTGCTGCTCCGCATTCTTCCCTTTCATGCTTTCTATTAAAGTTCTCCAGTTTTGACAGATTGCAGATGGCTTAACTTAGGGCTGGGCAGTGGGACAGAAAGCAGCTTTTAGGCACCCTGGAATGGCATCCATCAGTCATGGGGACAGATTCTTCCAAAGGCTGCTTCAGCCCCCGGGGGGGCTGCAAAGCTGTTTGACTAGCCATCAAAGGGTAGGTGCTGTTCTGCATTACGGCATCCACACTCAGTGCAGGTGGGGGGGGGAGAGTGGGGGGAGTTGGCAGGACTTCTCCCCATCTTTTGGCAGGGGGTTGGGTTGATTTTTAACCCCCCCCCCCTTTTGTCCTCCTCGCAAGGAGAGGCGGGGAGAGGCGGGGAGTTTCCTTCCAACTGAAGTTTGTGTCTCCATGGGAGTAGCGAGACTTGTCAACAGAAATGAGCATTGTGGGTGTGTTGGGGGGAGGGAACACAACTGCAGGCCAAGCACACCCAGCCACGCACTTCCAAGGGTGTCTTCCTTGGGCCTCTTAGACTGGTGAAGCACAATTTTCTTTTATTTATTTATTTTATTTATTTTATTTATTTATTTTTGTCAAGTATGTGTTGGTAATATACATAGATATAACATTGTTTATATACATAAGATGGGTACTGATAAGAGGGAACATTAGGACAGACTTATGCACGCCCCTTACTGACCTCTTAGGAATTGGGTGAGGTCAACAGTGGACAGTCTAAGGGTAAAGTTTTGGGGGTTTGGTGACGAAACCACAATGTCAGGTAGTGAATTCCAGGCATTTACCACTCTGTTGCTAAAGTCATATTTTCTAGTCAACTTTGGAGCGGTTCACTTTGAGTTTGTATCTGTTGTGTGCTCGTGTATTGTTGTGGTTGAAGCTGAAGTAGTCGTTGACAGGAAGGACGTTGTAGCAGATTTACCTGTTGTAAAAGTCTCCATGGCTGGAAGGGGCCAAGTTGGAGATGACCTGAAGTGGTTCTTTGTTCTGATGGATCCCATAACACCAGATGAGAGCAATGTAGGCGGCAAAACAGCATTTAATATATATTTATTTGGTGCCAGCAGATCTGGCTTTCCCTCGGTGGCACAACTGTTACAATCTCTGCTTGTCCTTTCCTATCTTGGTCAATCGCAGCTTCTGGTTTGGAGAAGTTTTAGACTCTGTATCAAAAAATAAATCAATCAGGAGCAGTTTGATTCTTTCGGTTTGGAATAAATGTGTTAGTCGGAAAAGGTGATGCCAGACCTCTGATGCTCTGGCTCTCTAGACTAACACACCTGTCCTCCTGCAATGTCCAGTTGCACATATGTATTCACTCTCTGTTCATTAATGGCCATCTTTTTATTTCAAACAAATCCATAGATTACATGGACATTCAAAGCTGTCCTATGTGGGTTGGCTGAGAAACATCATGCAACTTTTTATTTTCCTCTTATGAAATGACTTTCTGATTGTTGCAGATCTTGACAGCTGATTGATTAAAAATAATAATAATTTGGTAGGCCCAGCTACCCAGCTGTCTAAGGGGTTTCTTAGAATTCTGTTTGTAAACTACGTTGGGTGTTCACTTTAATTATTTAATTTTACGATGTGTACACTTTTACAGTATGTCTTAAGCCACACGTCTGCAAGAGTTTGTTACAAAGGGACCAGAAAATAGAATATATAAAGCAGTGCAAATCTTGCTCTGCTTACTTTGAAGTTGTAAATTCAGTGGCAATTATTCTGAAAGGTAGCCGTGGCAGGGAACAGCAACTCTTTAGGCTTGGAAGCTAAGCGGGATCAGGAAGGGTTCAGAAATGGATGGGAGAAAGAAATCTCAACACAGTAGCTAGGCTGGGAAACCAAGAGAAATCCTGGAAAAAGTTTATTGCTTTGTCACTGCCAAAACAGCTACGTGAGTTCAGCAGAAAAGTTACTCAAAGCAGATTGTTAGATTGTTCCCTGGGAACACATCTACAACTGTGTTCATGGTAGCTTAACCTCTCTACAAGATTCTTCTTAAACCCCCAAAATAGGATATGGAACAGTGTAGCAAAACTGATGTTGACCCCATTGCCATCTGTGGCTACCGGTATGTACGGAAAGCGCTTTCCTAAGTCAGAGTGAGGTTTTCCTTGACTTAGCGTGGTGTGTGAACCATTATGACTTGGCTTTCTGTGCATCCCAGGTTGTTATGGCTCATTCCGCAGAGCATGGTTTTAAAAGACCGTGGCTCCATGTAATAAGCGAGACCACCCACTGCGTTATAGATATGGAATGTCAGTGTTGACATTCCCCCTCCCTCAAATTAACTTTTCTACTGAAGTTGTGTAGCAAATGCAAAATCAAATGTCATCTGCAGAGGTCTTCGGCGTATCAAACGACTGATATTCAGGATATGCGAAGTTATTTATTCCTCTGATCCATGCCTGGGCGAAGCATGATTAAGGTAGCCCTATTTTTAGCCCTCTGTACTAAACCTCGCTGTTCTTCCGACGGCGGTTTAGACGTCTTCTTTGACAAGCTCTCGGTGGCTGGAGATGGGACCTCGGCCAAACCTGAGATACGAACCTTCGGGCAATTAACGGAGACCTCAGAATGTTTTCTCCAGCAGTCGGAGGGATTTATTCCCTTGGAAGCGGATCCTAATACAGCTCAACAAAGAAATTGCAGGAGTCAGTTGGGATGGAAAGCAGATTTGGGGTTTGTAGAGGAAGCGTCCAGCTGGCCTGGCCGGGACCGCAAGATGTTGGGGAGATGACTGGCAGCTCTTTTACAACAGCTTGTTCCCTGGGGTGGAGGGATTGTGGGCAGAATTCACTCTTTTTCTTCTCTCTCCGTGACCCAAAAGGAAACACAATGTCCTGTGATGCTGTTCTTTAAGAATATTCTGCCGAAGCGTCCAGGGAGAAAATGTGTAGCTGCTCTGGCCAGATAATCTGGTCTTGGGATCCAAAAGGAACCTTGTGGGTCTCTTTCCTGTTTTGCTTTGTCTCAAGAGAGCCTCCAGGGTTGCCTTCTGCAGAGCTGTCCAATGGCAAGGAGGGGCACATTGCCCACGGGTCTTGTCAAGGAGCAAGTGTGAACCCTTCCAGAGGCTTTCAAGCCAGGTCTCCCACCAGGAAGCTGTTTGGGGGTGATGGGTGTTGCAGTCCAGCATTCCTGGAGGATCAGCTGGTTGGGAAAAGAGTTGTCCTTTGCAGCAGCACCAGGCTGTGTTTGTGCTATCAATTCTCTCTTGTCTATTCTACTGTGCATGTCTGGCGGCTTTCCTTCCTTCCTTCCTTCCTTCCTTCCTTCCTTTCCTTCCTTCCTCGCCCTCACACCCTCCCCTTTCCATTCCTTCCTTCCTTCCCTCCCTTTCTCAACTAACTCCCTTCTTTCTCCCTCCATCTTTCTCTCCTTCCTTCCTTCCCTTTCTCTCTCCCTCACACCCTCCCCTTTCCATTCCTTTCTTCCTTCTCTCCTTCCCTCCTTTCTCAATTAACTCCCTTCTTTCTCTCCTTCCTTCCTTCCTTCCTTTCCCTCCTTTTCCTCCCTCCCTCCCTCCCTCCGGCAGACAAGATTTGGGGCATGGGCCCACATTGCCAAGATAACATAACTTTTATGGGTAGCCTTGTCCTTTCCTGGGGAGGGTTCTCTTTCTTTGAAAACAGAGGAAGCCTGAGTGCTGGCTATCTCGATCGGAGCAGAGCCCTTGCCAGCTTGGGCTCCTGGGCCAGGCCAGGCCAGGCGGTCAGGGCCATCATACTGCACTGGGGGGAGGGCGGGGGAGGGGAGCAGTAGGCTGCCTCTGGGGCTTGGAAGAGCCGGCCTGGACCTCAGGAGAGCTGAAGAGCAGGGAGATTTCTCTGAACAGTTGCCTGCTGCTCTCCAACTTCCCTCTCCCGACCTTGAAGGATGTTGGCGGGTGTCATCGCATCAGCCTTTCTCCAGTCGCTGGGATGCTGTGGAGGGGGGGGGGTTGAGCCTTCTTCCTGGGGCTGGTTGCCAAGAACAACAGCAGACTCCGGCAGGTCGGCGCAGGAAGGGAACGGCTGGGAGCTGATTTGTAGCGGGAGCTTTGGAGATGCACAAACTCCCCCTAAGTACTCCCCTCTCCTCTCCCCCTTCTCCCCAATGGCCAGCTGCCAACGCCATGCAAAAAAAAAAGAGAAATCCTTTAAAATAAACTCGTCTCTGAGTTTGTTTTCATGTCACTGAAGTGTGGGAAGAACAAAGCTGAGCTGACATATAATTTGGGTGGGTGGGGGAGAAGCCTGGGGACCCCCTCCATCTTGATCATATCCCAAGACTTTCTGGAAACACTGACTCCACGCAATTCCCACCAGTGAAGTATCAGGCCCAGAGCTAGGCTTTTCAGCAGCACATCAACACAACATACAGGTAATCCTCAATTTACAACCACAACTGGGCCCAAAATTTATGTCACTAAGCGAGATAGTTAACTGAGCTTAACTGAACTTGAAGAAGTCATCTTTTCTCTCTCTCTTTCCATCGCTTGATCCTGGTTTCCCACGCATCAATTATCTATTCCCACATCTTGCCTTCCCCTTCTTGGGCTGTGCTTCTCAGTCTTGGCCCCTTTAAAATGGGTGGACATCAGCACTTCTGGCTGGGGAATTCTGGGAGTTGAAGTCCACCCACCTTAAAGTTGTCAAAGTTGAGAAACACTGCTTGAAAATCCAGTCTTCTCCTTTCCTAGCTCTTACGGCCCCAAGACTCCCCTGATTGGCTGGCCATTCTGTGACATCACAGCAGTTCACCCAATCCCCAACAACCGCTCCAACTCTGCATTTCTTGGACCAGTTTGGGAAAAGAGAAGCAAACAGTCCCCGTTCTAGCACGCCTGTTGATAGAGAGCGAGCCAAATAAAATTTCATCCGATAAAGTTGTAACTCACATCCTCTCCACTCCTCCTAGAATATTGTTTCCAAGATGAAGGAATCCCAGGGTTCCAGAGGAAGGTTGGAGACATTCCTTTCCCTGTTGTGTTTCTGAAGGTTATCTTTTCCAATCTTGGGGATGTTCTGTGCAATGAGCAGATTTCTGGACTTCTTCTGCCATGAGTAAAAGCTTGGCTGTCTTTAAGGGAAACCTCAGCCAACTTTTTCCCAGTAAAAACTTCCACCAATTCTTTCAGGACCGTGCCAAAGAAACTCTTGGACAAAATTCTCGCTCTACAGCTACCGCCAGGCAGGGAAACTGCTAAGGCTGGAAGGATTTCTAATTTCCTTTCTTAAAGTTCATTATTTTTTTGCTTTTGGTAAGTGCCAACTGAGCAACAAATTGCAAGCGTCCCACACGATTTCATTCCTGCCTGGTCCTTTCTGCACAATTTGTGTGCAGTTAGTCCTTGACTTATAACCATTGGCTTAGCAGTCCTTCCAAATTGCAATGGCAATGAAAAAATGACCGGTCCTCACACTTGGGGCCACCACAACATTCCCCACAGTCACACGATCAAACTCCAGTCGCTTGGCAACTAGCATGTATTGAGGACAGTTGCAGCATCCAGGGGTCACATGATTACAATCTGCGACCTTCCCATCCGGCTTCCAACAGGCAAAAAGTCATGAAGGGAAGTTGAATTATCCCCCAAATCCCACAATGAGTCCTGACAGATCTTAAAAGGAGACTAAAACCTATGAAGAACCGTTGCAGAAATTGGGTTTGGCCAGTCTAGAGAAAAGAAGGACTAGGGGGGACATGATAGCAGTCTTCCGGTATTTGAGGGGCTACCACAAAGAAGAAGGGGCCAATTTATTTTCCAAAGCACCAGAAGACAGGACAAGAAACAAATGGATGGAAACTAATCAAGGAGAGAAGCAACCTGGAATTGAGGAGAAACTTCCTAACAGTGAGGACAATTAACCAATGGAACTGCTTGCCTTCAGACGTTGTGGGTGCTCCTCCACCATTGGAAGTTTTTTTAAGAAGAGACTGGAAAATGAGAGATTAGACTTGGAACCATCCCCATGTGATCCATCACAGATGGTGGCTTCCATCTGATTCTTCAGAAGCTGCTGGTTTTGGAGAGGAAGGATCCAGTCAGCCTGTGTCTAAAGCTCAGCTGTCTCCAGCAGCCCTGGCTTGAGCTCAGACTGTTGTTTGGAAGAGGGAACAGCCCGAGGCTTTGCTTGGGGTAAAATTAGCCTCTGACCAGGCCTGGGGAGAATGTCCCTTTGGCCTGGGGCGGACAGCCCAGCCTGCTTTCCGTGGCCGAGCGGCACCACCTGTGCTTGCTGTTGCCCTTCTGCTCCCTCGCTTGCTCCCTGCAAATGTCAGCACCTGTTTGCTGTTATTTTCCCCCTCCCTCCCAGCTCAGCTTTCCGCCTTGATAAATATTAATGGGCGACCTCGAGGCGACTTTTTGCCCGACCAAAAGGTGCCCTTTGGGGAGCGCTTGGCTTCCTTTCTGGAGGCCGCTGCTCTGCTCCAAACGGGATCTGTGTTAAAGTGCAGCTTCTGGGATGCTGGCTTGTTATTCCAGCTGTTAGCCAGGCCCAGACCGTGAGAGTTTTGCCTTCGGCAGGGGTATTGGGTTCAACGGGAAGGGTTTAGGTTCAAGGACTGACTGTCCCTTCCAGGCGCTTCAGCCAGCAAGGCCAGCGCGCGGGGATTGTGGGAACTGTAGTCCAAAATGTCTGGTAGGTGGCAGAGTGGTTTAGATCTGCAGTATATGGCCCATGACCTGGTTGAAGGAAAATATATAGCTGCTTTTCATCAGCATGTACAATATTAGCAATAGAAATGCAAACTTTCCACTGAGTTTAGAACTGAAAGTTTGCCTTAACTTCAATATAAGTAATAAGCAGACAATTTGTGACCCGTTGGGTCATTGTTTCAGACATATTTCCTTACCTAAAGAGAGAAACAGAGAGACAGGCAAAAAAGCAGTGGGGATTAACTTCCAACTTCCTGCTGGCTTCCCCACTGTCCTTCTTTGTGGGTAGCTGGCGGGGGAAGTTGGAAATGACAGTCATATGACCATGGCTGCAAACAGACAAACAGAAGAGTGTCAGTAGTACATCGATTATAGTGACAAATTGAATTAAAGATGTGTTGCAGCATCTTGGTAGCCAGTCAAGATCCGTCCTTTGGCTATCCCAAAAGGCAGAACTGATGGCAAGGCTCAGAAGCGAGGCCCATGCTGTCTGGGGAATTCTGGGACTTGAAGTCCACACATCTTAAAGTTACCAATTTGAGAAACATTGGAGGGATTCCTTGGGACGACTTACAAAACATGGGTCTTTGGGCAACTTTGTGCTGTTGTTGGAATTCAGTGCCCCAGTCATTTCTCATTCTTTTTTCACACACGTCTCACAACGCACATCTAAGATCCTGTATGAAGGTTTAAAAAAAACCATGCTCTGCTGCAGCTTTAAAAGGGTCTAGGGAAAGAATGCAGGGCCTAAATCCGCCAAGATTTTGATCCCCAGCAAATCTTGCATAGAATAAACCACCTTAAAAAGCCCTTGGTTGCTGCTTGGTCTCCCATCCAGCCCTCCTCTGGCTTTGAGATACCTTGACGCCTGTTGATACATTCTAACCTGAAACATTTTTAGTGCTATTTGAGAGACCCTCCCGCCTCCATTTCAACTTCACCCCCAAACATTGACTGCCCTCCCTGGTTTCCCCTGTCTAGACGTGGGCCACCTGCGGAGCAGGGGATCCCTGGTGGATCAGAGCACTGACTTTGGTCTTGTGGGATGAGGTCACACAATCTGCTTGATCCCTCAGCCAGCTATGGGGAACGTCCCGCTTTCAGCACCGGCAGCGATGACATTTCCCCCATGTGGAAAATGCAGTGCAGCTGTTGGGAGAGGCAGAGCTTGGATCACGGGTGGGGAGGCCGAGAGATCTGTCGGTGGGTGGGTGGGTGGCGCTTACCGTATGTGGGAAAGCTCCTCAGCCAGGCTGGGGGTGTCACTTTGGGGATCTCTGCTCCCCAGCTGGCTAACCAAAGCCAGGCTCTCCCGCTGGCCTTTCAACTCACCCCTCCAACTTATAAGGACAGGGGCTTTCCTAACAGCAGGAGAGCACATGTTTGGCCTGCCCAAGTCTCCAGCAGCCCACCTACCCATCTCGCCTGGGACAGGCCTCTCCTCAGCCCAGGATCATGGGAAGCTCTCACTGGTTGGGAGTGGGCTTAACAGGCTCTCAAAACTCTCTATGTCCAATCACACGTGACCAATAAATCCTATTCTATCCCATCCTATCCTAATCTTATGCTATGCTATCCTGTCTTCCCAGACGGGTTGAAATGCAGGTCCCAGGATTCCCTGCTGCTGCCTTGGAATTCTGGGAGCTACAGAATGAGCTTCTATATGGCACTGAGTTCCAAAGCTACTGAGCATATTTTTGCATAGGAAAATGTCTCCGATTTGAGGGATGTTGGGTTCTTGTCCCAGGAGAATCGGGGAGCAAAATTTAGAGCAGGGGCAGCTTCAGTTTAGCCTGCTTTCCTTCTGGGTCAACTTTGAGGCTCTGGTAACATTGAATTTCAGGGCATAGGGGTCCCTGGGATAAGGGCTTTGGAAGGGGAGTTTGCAGCCCCCCTCTCTCTGATGGGCAAAGCGGAGGCATCCCCCAAAGAGAGCTGAGATCCCCTCCCCTCCGAATTGGCTACCAGGCCGGATTTCCCTTTGCTGCCGACTCGGGCTTCTGGTGCCGTTTGCGATCGCTGCTGCCGAAGCGCCAGGCGGGGAAGTCTGGCGAAGCCCCTCGGCGTGTTCCAGGTGGGGTGACCTTCATGTCCCCCCCGGCCCCGGGTCAGACCTCCGCCCGACCCCTGCTTTCCGCTCCCTCTTGCCCCTGGTCTGCTCCGATTGCTTGCCCCCACTCCAGATTGCAACGAGGCGCCCCTATCCCAGCCCCTCCTCAGTTAGCCCGTGTTCTCCCCGGCCCTCCGTGGCTGCTTCTCGGGAGGAGAGGGCCGGGCTCCGCGGCGGGTCCAAGGGCAGCCCCCCCGCTTCCCCCGGGGCATTTCCTCTCGGCGTCAAGGAGGCGCAGCGGCGGGAGGGGGGGCAGCGGCGTCCCTCCTGGCCTTGGCGGGCGGCCCGACCCTCCCCACCTCCTGCAAAGTCGGCGGGGGGAGCGAGGAGCCGGCTCCGGCGGGCGCGGGGCTTGGCTGGCTGGGGAAGCGCGGCTGGTGGTGCGGAGACCCTCCTCCGGGAGGGAGGGGGCCAGGCAGCAGCCAGCCAGCCGGCCTGATGGCGCTTCCGAGTTCGCAGCCAAACTTTGCACAGGCGGCGGCGGCGGCTCCTCCGGCCGGGCAAAGGGAACGCTAGAGCGGGCGCGGCTGGCGAGCGGCCCCCGCCTCCGGCCGCAGCAGGGCAGCCCGCGCCAGCGGAGCAGCAGCAGCAGCAACGGCGGCGGCGGCGGGGAGGCTGCAGCTGGGAGCCCGCTAAGCGCCGCCAACTCCCCGCCCCGCTCGCTCCGGCCGCCCGGCGCCTTGCAAGATGAGCGGCCGGCCCGGGGGAGCCTCTTCCAGCCGCAGCGACCGCCGCCGTCGCCGCTCCTCCCGGGCAAGATGAGCGCTTCTCCGCGGAAGGAGGTGCCGATCTCCCGCAAGCAGCGGCTGATGGCCGCGATCGCCTCCGGGGACGAGGGTGCGGGGGCGGCGAGGAGCCTCTATTGCCCGCCCGCGTCCCCGGCCGCCTCCTGCCCCTCCTCCGCCGCGGCGCTCTGCTGCTTCATCTGCGGCGGCGGCATCAGCCGGGGCAAGGAGCTGCGGCTGCAAGTGCGGGCGCCCCGCGGCCACCAGCCCTTCTTCCCCTTCCTGCAGCACCAGGAGCCGGCGCCCGGCGCGCGGGAGGTCAGCGCCGAGGGTTGTGCCCTGGTCTGCGCCGTCTGCCGCTGCTTCCTGGCCGAGCAGTGGGACGCCTTCGAGCGGGCGCGGACGCCGGTGGAGAAGCGCATGTACTGGCTCAAGCGGCCCTACCAGTGCGAGGGACCGGCGGCGGCGGCGGGCGGAGGGCTGCGCCGGGCGCCGCAGGAGTGGAACCTCGCCTACGCGCTGGGCACGGACGACGAGCAGCGGCCCGGCAGCAGCCCCGACGACCCCCGGGGAGCGTCCGCAGCGGCGCCGGCCAACGACTCCTCGCTCTCCTCGCTCTCTGACGCCGAGACCTTGTCAGAGACCGAGCCGCGCTTCCCCGCCACTCCGGGCAGCCCCGAGGAGCGGAAGAGGCCGGGCGCGCATCTGCTCGCTCGGTCCCGCCAGGGGAGCCAGCTGCGGCCGCCCCCGGAAGAGGCGGCGGCGATCCCCTTTCACCCGGGGAACGGGCTGCCACTGGCTCCGAAGCCTCGCAGGAAGCGGCAGCGGCCGGTGCGGCGTCGGGCAAGCGGGGAGCCTCTTTGGAGCGCGGCCATGGACGGCTTTGGACGGTCGCCGGCGTCGCAGCCCGGCTTGGAAGCGAGGCGAGCCGAGGGGGCGGCGGGAGAGTGGCCCCGGCCGCCGTCGGACCGCTGCTCGTCGGAGGAGAGCGAGATCAACATCACCAGCGACGAGGAGCCCCGGACGGCGCCCAGCAGCGGCGGTGGCAGCAGCAGCGGCAGCAGCAGCACCGGGGGAGCCTCGGCGAGGGGTCCCGGCCTGGCCTGCTACGTCTGCGGCTCCCCCCTGACGCCGGGCTCGCAGCAGCGCATCCACGTGCAGAAGCAGGAGAAAGCCTCGACGGCGCCCTTCTTCCCCTTCCTCTGGCTGCACAGCCCGCCACCCGGCGCCCTCCCGCTCAGCCCCGCGGGAAGCACCCTGGTCTGTCCCGCCTGCCACGCCTCGCTCATGCAGCAGTGGCACAGCTTCGAGGGCGCCGACGTGCCCGTCCTGCAGCGGCTCTACATGGTGCCCCTGGCGGCTGCCCAGACCCGGAGGGCAGGGCTGACCAGAGAGGAAGGGCCCCCGGGGGGCCCGCTGCCCCGCTCACCAGAAGCCTGCTACCTCTGCGGGGAGGACTGCACCCAGGACTGGCGCCCCGTCTCTGCCAAAGCCCCCAACGGCAGCTCCAAGGCAGCCATGCACTTCCCCTTCCTCAGCCACCTGCCCTGCCCGCCGCGCGCCAAGGGGCCGGACCAGCGCTGTCAGGTGCGCAGCTGTCCCCGCTGCTACCTGGTGCTGCAGGACTTGTGGGCCACCTACCGCGCCTGCCGCAATGAGCAATGCATCACTTCCGTGCAGAGCTTCCTGGGCAGGTACCAGCAGGTCTTCGCCGCTGTTGGGGAGGCTGAGGCCACGGCCAGGACCCCAAGTTTGGCCCAGACAGGCCTGGCCTCCGGCTGTTACATCTGCGGTGCCCACTTGGGCCCTGGCAAGGAGTTCCAAGTCAGTGTCAACCCTGCTGCCGGCCGCTTTGGTGAAAAGGAGCCCTTTTTCCCTTTCCTGGCAGTGTATCCGCCAGCTCCACGGGCCAGGCCAGCCGACGCCACAGGGATCGTGGCCACCTGCGTGCTGTGCTACCACGACCTCCTGGCCCAGTGGCTGCAGCATGAACAGGGCAGCGCCCAGCACCCCAGCAGCGCCTGGTCCCGGCAGTACAAGGTGGACACCTTTGCTTGCTTCTTCTGCCGACAAGAGAAGAAACGGCACCTTGGATTAAGAGCGGTGCCAGTGACCCGGCTGCCCGTCTTCTTGGGCTCCTTCCGGGGTCCAGGCACCTTGCTGGTGGATGACGGCAAGTGGCTGACCATTGGCGCTTGCCCCGAATGTGCTGTGCTGGTGCTGGCAGGCAAGTCGGCCGTGGCCAGGGATCTTTTGGCTCTGCCCGCAAGCGCGCCTCTGTCTCTCCAAAAGGTAAGCTTCTGGTTGGCCTTCTGATGGGGCCTGCTTCCTTGGCACCGCCGTTGGAAAGGCCGTGCGTGGCTCTTCGGCAGGTGCCAGGCTGGGAGCCTTTGAGAGAAGAGGTATCTCCAGCATCAAAGTTCAGACAATGAATTTCTGTCCAGGTGTGTGAGAACGCTGGAGCGTGTTACTACAAGAAGCAGATAAGTGCCAAAGTTGACAAGACTTAATTGTTTTTAAGCAGGGGTGCTGCTCTAGTTTTGCATCCTAATCCTTTGGAAACCCCCTCCCCATTACTTTCTAGCTCTGTGCCGCACATCGTTTCTGGAGTCCCGAAGGTGCTTTTTCAAGAGGCAACTGGTCTTTGCCTCTTGAAAAAGCACCTTTGGGACAACCATGACCTGGAGGACTGAGAATCTCCACAGACATTGTTTCTGGAGGGAGCCAAGAAAGGGGTAGGTGGGTCCCGTTTTGCCAGTCCATCTTGAGTCCTGCACAAGGCAGGGGTCTCTTGCAGGGCAATTGCCCAGCATAGTCTCATGAGTCATAGTTTGCAGTGGAGCGTTCGATGGAGATGCACAGAACTTCCTTTCCGCCTCATCCTGGGAGAGCAGAGCACTTCCCTGTGGTTTGAGTCTTTTGCAGCGAAGGCTTTAAGGGTTGCCTTCCGTTCTTTGCAAGAAAATGGTTTTGCTCAGCTGTGAAGGCGAGGGAGCACCAAAGGCAAACCTTGATGGATCTGGTCTGGTTTCAGTCTGCTTGCCCTCTTAAGCGAGCAAACTAGGAGACAAGAGTTCATAGGGTTCCTTGGCTTGATTGCTCTGAGCAGCATCCTTTGGTGTCTGGAGAGGGCTACTCTGTTGACCGCAGAGAACGCTTTAAAAATAACACACACACACACACACACACACACACACACTTACACACACACACACAGGGCTGCCTTCCCTGTAGTAGCAATAGCAATAGCAATAGCACTTAGACTTATATACCGCTTCATAGTGCTTTCCAGCTCTCTCTAAGCGGTTTACAGAGTTCAGCATATTGCCCCCAACAATCTGGGTCCTCATTTTACCCACCTCGGAAGGATGGAAGGCTGAGTCAACCTTGAGCCTAGTGAGATTCGAACAGCTGGACTACTGAACTAGCAATCAGCTGAAGGTCGCAATGCTGCTTCCACTCTTCACAAGGCTCTTTCCAGAGACACCTGTACTCTTGATCCTGCTCACCTTCCCTAATAATGAAAAATGCTTGTCTATCAGCAAGGCTTTGGTCCATGTTGATTGAGGAATGACACCTATCACGTGGATTATTGACCCCCAGATATTTCACCTCTGCTTGTATATTGTTGGTTGCCTAGAGACCTTTGTGATAGCAACTTTTATGACTGTGACAAAGTTGAAAGGTTCAGGGATTCTGGCCAGCCACAATGGCCAGGAAGGAAGAGTACCTTGGACAGAAGCTGAGCTCCTCGGATGGCGCTCTGGAGTGGGAGGATGAGGAAGGAGAGGCTTCTGGAAGTTTCTCTTCTGCTTTGAAGAACTTTGCGGTCCAGATTGTGGGAAGCAGCCTGATTCACTTAACAACTGTGCTACTAACTAACTTATCAACTGCAGTGATTCACTTAGCAACTGTGGCAAGAAAGGTCACAAAAGGGGGAAAAACTCACTTAAGAAGTGTCCCGCCTAACAGCAAAAATTTGGGGCTCTGTTGTGGTCATAAATCGAGGACTACCTGGATTTTCATGGCAGGGAGGGAGCTGTTTTTTCTGAAGCCCAGTGAGGGTCAACTCCTGACTCACTGCTGCTTGCTTTTCTTGCTTTGAGTTTTCCTTTCCCTCCCTGGATAATGTCATGAGTTCACAGAGGGCTCTGTGCGTGTGTGTGTGTGTGTGTGTTTTCTGTGCCAGGCCAGGGAACAGGTGGTGCTAGAGGATCCCGGCCCCCTCCCGAAGTCTTGCAGAGCCTTGCCTGTCATCGCACGAATATCAGGCGGGAGACGTCCACATCTGTTTCCCCGCAGCATTTGTCATCGAGAAGGAAGGGGGTGGGAAGCTCCGATAAAGGCCGTGTTGCACCCTGAAGCCCATGGCTCCCTGCCCAACGGAGGAGGGCTCTGCTAGGAAGTCCGGTGGCCTTCTTGTTCCACCAACAAATAATGCCCCCACTTTGCAACTTTCCGGGAGGGAAGAAACGAAGGGTTGTGTCCCAGCCCCGCCGTCCCTCCGCCCTTTGCTCTTTTCACAGATCGCCTGGCTGCCAAACAGCAGTTCCTGCTTATTTTGGCAGCCTGCGCCGGCATCTGTTTCAGGAAAGGCCCGTGAAAAATGGCCCATTCGGCTCTGGCCTGACTCACCACAGGTGGCTCTTGACGCTTGCCTTCTGGGGGAAACCGGAGCCCTTAAGATTACACCCTTAAAGGGCCAAACGAAACATCGTGAATGTCGGAAAGCTTCCGGGGAGAGGCTCACCAAAGCCACGCCGTGTGGCCGGGAAGCTCGGTGGACCTTTGGCTTCTTGGTTGGTTGGATAATTCGGCAGTGCAGCTTTTTCCTGGGTTTCTGGAAAGGCTGGACAGCCGTGGGTTCAAAGCACTGATCTGTTTATCCAGGCGCTCTTCCAATAATGCACAGCGCCCGAGCGTGGGATTAAGACCGTCATTGACCCACGGGGTGGTCATGGAAGGCCACGGATTCATCCAACCTGGTGTGAGTCCACCTGGTTTCACTCCCCTCTGCTTCCATGTTCTTAAAAGCTGGAAACTCCATTGAAAAGAAAATTAGGAGCCCAGAACGCTGCCTGGCCGATTGTGGGTCTTTATAACAGGCGCTGTCTGTTGTGATTGGCAGCCAAGGAGCACCAAGTCAAAGAGCTGTGAGAAGGTTCAGTTGCCGTAAAAGGCTGAAGGGCAGCGTTCGGCCTTGGCTCAAAAGCTGCCTGGTCCCCCTTCGTAAAGAGAGATTCTCTTGCACGGGTTTCTAGGACAGAAAAGGCATAGAACTGGGATTTTCAGAAGAAAAATATATGTTGCCATTTGCAGCTTCTTGACGTAGGTAGGTAGGTAGGTAGGTAGGTAGGAAGGAAGGAAGGAAGGAAGGAAGGAAGGAAGGAAGGAAAGAAAGAAGGGGGACAGAGAGGGATGAAGAAAAGAATGAAAAGAGGGGAGGGTGTGAGGGAGAGAGGAAGGAAGGGAAAAGGAAGGAAGGAAAGGAAAGGAAAGATGAGGGAGAAAGAAGGAAGGAAGGAAGTTGAGAAAGGGAGGGAGGAGGGAGGGAAGGAAGGAAGGAATGGAAAGAGGGGAAGGTGTGAGGGAGAGAAGAAGGGAAAAGGAAAGGAAGGAAGGAAGGAAAGGAAAGATGAGGGAGAAAGAAGGAAGGAGAAAGTTGAGAAAGGGGGGAAGAAGGGAGGAGAGCGGGAGGGAAGGAAGAAAGAAGGAATGAAGAGCAAGCAAACTCCTATTTTATACTTATCAAGAGTCAAGGAGATCACTTAATGGTTGGGCTTCGGTGGGCCACGCAGCAAAGTGGGTCTTGATTTAATAGCCCCTCCTAACGGGGCTGAAGACGTGGGGATTTCCTCTTGCACTCCAATCTCCATGAGGACAATTTGTGGGAAACTGAAGTCATTAAATGGAGAGAAGGGGGAGAATGTGGAGTTCTCTGGTCTGTTGGTGCGGCTGCGTTTCCACTGGTTGGCAGCCAAGCTAATTTCTGCATTTCTGAGCAGACTACAGCCCATCTGCTCTCTTGCTGGCATCGCACACTTACCCACCAAGGCCATTAAGGGCTGCAGTCTTGCAAATCGATGCAAAGGAAGCTGAGCAGACCACCAGGGAGAAGACCCCTCCCCAACCCACCTGGGTGGAACGTAAAGGGGGGGATGTCTTTGGTGGAAGCTCAGATGGACTTCACGGGATAGCTGTGGACAGCAATGAAGCCAAAAGTGTGGAGTCATGAGTCTGCCAGAAAATGCGTTTTGGAACATGAGAATTCTGCTGAATTCTGTTGGAATTGCTATCTTAAAATAGAAGGGGAGGGAGAGTGAAGCTACAGTATCTGTCTCCCACCACCACCCCTCCAAGCAGATAATCCTATGTTTGAAGCCTTAAAGCGGTGTTTTTTCAACCTTGGCCCCTTTAAGATGGGTGGACTTCAACTCCCAGAATTCCCTAGCCAGCTTGGCTGGGGAATTCTGGGAGTTGGTCCACCCATCTTAAAAGTTGCCAAGGTTGAAAAACACTGCCCTGAGAGGATTGCCTGTTGTATAGATCCAGCCAGACAAACCAACTAAATAACTATTTCCCATCTTCCTTCTATTTAGACCGACACAACATTTATAAGCCATTTCTGGGAAAGAAGTTAGGCGCCACTTTGGATGGGGCTGAATGTGAAATAGACCAGAGTTTTAAAAAAACCCAGGAAGTGTTCCAAAAGAGGGGGCATCATTTGCACATGCCTGTAAGTCTACTCCAAAGTAAAGCTTCCCTTCATCGCAGTCACCCCTTTCCCTGCATGCCTGCCCAGAAGTGATCAGTAGATTGTGATGTGCAAGATTTCAGTTCCTCAGCTGCATGTAAAATTCTAAGAATTTATAGGGATAACTCACTCTTAAATCTCTTGACTCTGCTTTTGGACGTTGCTCAAGCAACTAGAAACCTGTTGAAATATTCTCCATTGCCGGTACTATTGTTTATGCAAAAAGGAAATGTACAGCCTAAAGTACAGATTGAGCTGGTTAATTTACCATTATCCTGTTCCTTTTGCCTTTAATTGGGAAACAGGCGTCCCCTGAGCGTGCTTAGATTTCCTGAGATGCAAACTAAATAACGAAAGCCAAAGGAATAAGAGAAGATGAGTACTAAGTCTTCAGAGCAACTGATTGATTTAAATTATCTTTTCTTTTGGTGCATCACTGCCCTTTGGAAAACATTTTATTTTATTATTCCAGAAGCTTCAGGGTTGCGGTCCTGGATGGTTAGTGACAGTTGGTGGGTTTGATTTTCCTAGAGAGCTTCTGGGCTGTCACAAGTGAAGGTGGCCCTTGGGTGGATTCAAAGCCTGGCACCGGGGCAGAGAGGCGGAGCCAATGAAGACAGATTGCCCATTCATGGAGACTTCAAGGAAGGAATTGACCTGTCCGCTGATCTCACTTGCTGCAGCCGTTGCCCTGGCCTGCAGAGGTTGCCTTTGTTGTCCTTGGGCTGACACTTTGGGCTGGGACAAGGTGTGTGTGTGTGTGTGTGTGTGTGTGTGTGTGTGTGTGTGTGTGTGTGTGTGTGTGTGTGTGTGTAGAGGGTGTGTGTGTGTGTAGAGGGGAGGCCCACTTTTGCTGCCTCCTTAGGAGTAGATGGGACAAAGGTCTCTTCCCGCAGGGGAACCTTTGCTGCTTGGCTGCAGCTGACTTTGTGTGGGGGGGGGGCCCTCTGGTGATGCTAATAACAATTGACCCATCACTGGCACGGATGGTTAAGAGGGGTGGCTCTCCTTGTAGACATTTGTCCTTTGTCCTTGTCTCTGCTGGCTGCAGTCCATCTCTCCCTCCCTCTCTCCTCTCTCTCTCTCCTCTTTCTCTCTCCACTCTCTCTCTTTCTCTTCCTCCCCTGCTGTCCCTCCATCCCTCGTCAACAGCTGTGCTGTCCAGAAGAAGAAAAAAAGAAGGAAAACTTTTCTGAAAGGACAGCCTACGTGCCTATTTGCATATTTCTGCATGCAGAAGGCTCAGTATGCAAAGCCCCCCCCCCCCCCCCCCCGCAGGGGACTTCAGCTGTTCCTCCTCCCTTGATCTCTCCTTCTGCAACTTGCAACCAGGAGGCAGCTGCCCTTGCTTGGGGACAGACACCGCCCGGGAGGGTGCCAGGCAGGCCTTTCTGGTGCACCGGGGCAAGTTGTGGGTTGGCCAGCCTTTGTGGCTCTGGTCCCCCAAACCACCGTGCGGCTTCTTTTGAAGTCTGGGGGGTGGGGGAGACTCCTCCTCTTGGCCCCTCGAAAGGCATTGCATGTCACTCCCATGCTGCACAGCCTTTGGGGGTGGGATTCAGCATCCCCGGAGGAGGACCCCTCCCCCTTTTGAGTTAGACGGGGGTGGAAAATGCCTGGAATGATTTGTCTTTGTTGCCCTTTGAACTTGAACAAGTCAAAGTGCCTGTTCTCTAGAAGCTGCACAAAGACCTTTAGCCTTTTACTGCTTTGGGGGGCTCGGTTGACCGGCTGCCCTAGTTTGTGGGAGGGCAGCATGCAAACCTCTCTCTCCCCCTGCCTCCCCCCCCCCCCCCGGCATTATTTCCAGCCTGGGTCATCTGGCTGAGGGACGAAGGGTTAAACTCTCCCTGCAGGCAGGATATTTTGGCTTCAGCCTCTGCAAATCCCCCCTCCCCCCCATGGGACATTCTCAGCACACTCGGCTCCGCCCCGAGCACATTTGGCTCCGCCCCTGGGATTGTACAACTTGCTTGGGGGTAAACAGGTAGTCCTCGACTTACGACCACAATGGAGCCTAAAATTTCTGTCGTTAAGTGAGACCTTGGCTGAGTGAGTTTTGCCCCGACCTTTCTTGCCACAGTTGTTAAGCGAATCACTGCAGTGGATAAGTTAGTCACCCGGTTGTTAAGTTAAGTGAATCCGGCTTCCCCCATGGATTTTGCAGGTCGCAAAAAGGGACCCCGCGACCCCCGAGACACTGCAAACGGTCATAAATATGAGTCAGTTGCCAAATGTCTGAATTTTGATCCCGTGACCATGGGGAAGCTTCGACAGTTGTAAGTGTGAGAAATGATCCTGAGTCACTTTTTTTCAGTTGTAACTTTGAATGGTCACTAACCGAACTGTTGTAAGTCCAGATCTCTCTACCTGTCCACCATCTGGCTCTTCCCTTCCCTGCCTCCGTTTCCTCTGCAGAAGCGTGAGGCAAATTCTCCTCCTTCCCGGTGGTTCCTGGCCAGGCCCGGCTGTGTTTCTCCTCCAGTGCCGTTTTTGGCAGCGACATACAGCAGTGCGCAGCCAAAGCATTTTTCTTTGGGACCGAGTGGCGGCATAGCCCAGGCCTTCCTCCGCTCCAGGGAGAAGGAAGAGCCAAAACGAGGCTCTTCCTTGTCCAGAGGCCCTTCCACCTCCCCTGCAGTGGGTCTTTCCTGCCTCCACACTCCCCCCCCCCCCGCTTTTCCTTCCAAGAACCCCCCCCCCCAAAAGGCACATCGCTCATTGTCTTTCTCCCTCTGCATTCTTCTGCTGCTTTCTGATGGGATCGGTGGATGAAAAAAAAAGATGCAATTTGCCTTACTTTGGTTTCATGCTTCTTGCTGGAGTTCCTCTTCCTTTACCTGTTGCTTATTGGCCTTCGACCCCCCAGGAGCCCTAAACTCACCTGTGCGGACTCAAATACAGGCAGTCCTCAACTTATAATGGTTTGTTTAGTGACTGTTCGAACAACGCTGAAAAAAGTGACTTAGGACCGTTTTTCACACTTTTACGACCATTGCAGCCTCCCCGTGGTTACGTGGTCAAAATTCGTTCTGTCCTCAGTATCAGTGTAAACGAGTTGGAAGGGACCATAGAGGTCTTCTAGTCCAACCCCCTGCTCAGGCAGGAGACCTTCTACCATTCTGGACAAATGGCTCTCCAACCTCTTCTTAAAAGCTTCCAGTGATGGAGCAACCACTAGGGCCTAGCTGTTATTCTGTTATCTGAAATAGTAGGGGGTCTCCTGCGGGGCTGGACTAGAAGACCTCCAAGGTCCCTTCCAACCCTGTTATTCTGCTATCTGTTAACTTCATCTCCGATGGGGCTGGTGTTCTTCAAACTTGGCAACTTTGCAATGGGTGGACTTGAACTCCCAGAATTCCCCAGCCAGCTGGGTTGGCCGGCTGAATTCTAAGGTTGGAAGTCCACCCATCGTAAAGTTGTCAAATTTGAAGAACATTGCTCCACATGAGATGTAAAGGACCATCCTTTGATTCCCTGTGATAGACCTAATTTGGCCTTGGATCAGCCCTGACACCTGCTCCGTTGCACCCAGGGCCGGATGGGGCTGAATCCCCTTGCCCCTGCTTGGCCAAGAGACCCCTTTTTATCCCTCCTTTCCCTTTAGACCCCATCTTTGGTGGTTGTTTATGAAAAGAGCTGTGTCTTGGACCAGAGGTCTACCCAGGGGATGAAAGTGGTGGCTCCAGAGGTGGCCAGGTCCGGTTCCTCCTCTTGTTGGAGGAACGAGGACAGCCACATGGGCTGCTGGGAGCGTTTGGCTGTGAGAGGCAGCGGAGGCTCCAGGCAGGCGAGCAGGCGTCCGCGCAGATGGAAACTTGATTACCCACAGCTCAACAGATTGTTTGACTTATTTTAAAATCAAGCAGATGGCTGCAACAGGAGTTTGTTTAAGTTCAGCGCTGAACTGGGCCAGTGTTCCCGGGGCAGGCCTGCCTGCCAAAAGGACTTGGGTCATCAACAAACCACCTCTCTCTCCCCCCCCCCATGCTACACACACACACACACACACACACACACACACACACACACACACACTTCCCTCCCTCCCTCTCTCTTTCCCGCGGTTCTTCTGTTCTTCGCTTCCCATGTTTCAATTTTTGACTCTTTCCATGTGAAGCCTCTTCTTTCCTTTCACAGAACATAAAACAATAGGGTTGGGAAGGGGACCTTGAAGGTCTTCTAGTCCAACCCCCTGTCCCCCCCCCTTTTGCAGGGGTTGCTTTCAGTTCTAAAAAAGCTTCTTGGATGAGGAGTCTTCAAAGAAAAACAAAGTCCCATTGCCTTTTGAAAAAGCACCTTTGGGACCCCTCCCTGGGTTGGAATCGAGGCCTGGGGTTCCCAGACTCCCTGAGAAGCCCACCCTTGGGTGCCTGCCCTGGGCTTGTGGGGTGGGGACAGTCTTTCTCCCTTGCAGAAGCCCAGGCTCCTGAGATACAAGGTGTCCCTCAACCACAGAATAAGGACAGGGGAGAGTCTTGGAAAGTCGCAGCTTGGCTCAAGCTGAAATTCCCGCTGAGCAGCTGACAGGTGATTCGTTTGCTGTTGATGGAAGGTGCCGGATTGGGGGTGTCTGGTGGGAAAAGGAAGGGGCCAGCTTGGGGGGTTAGATGAGGGCTTAGAGGGCTCGAAACTGGGTTCCGTGGAGGGCCCATCATTTAGCTGCAGAGCTTGTGAAGCTCAAATAATGGCTAGGTTGCGGTTGGCTGTCTGTCTTTCGTACAGCTTTCCTGTGGTTCCTCGAGCGGATTTGCCAGCTCAGCCCCTGCAATTTGTAAAGTGTGATTTACTTAAGCAGGTTGTGGGTACCCAGCACCTGGAGGGTTGGTTTTTTTTCCAGCCAACCACAATTCTATAAACCATGGCTTAATGCAGCCAGCTGAATAAATAATGCAAAAGAAAAAAGTTGTTTGAACACACCTTGATGTCTTCAGGACAGTTGCAGCGTCAGGGGAGGGGAGGGGAGGGGATCACCTGATCGCCCTTGGTGACCCTCCCAGCCCACTTCTGACAAGCAAAGTGAATGGGGGACATTGGGCTGGGGAATTCTGGGAGCTCAAGTCCACAAGTCTTAAAAGTTGCCAAGGTCAGAGATCGCCGGGATAGAGTCTCCTGTTTGAGCAGAGGGTTGGACTAGAAGACCTCCAAGGTCCCTTCCAACTGTTATTCTGTATTCCGTATACTTTCCAGCCCCCGATGATGTCACTTTGCAGCAGGAATGCCATCTATGTGGTCATTTTTCCCAAAGCCACAATGAGGGGGTGACTCAGCGGAGTCCGTGTTTGTTTCATCCCAAGATGATGAAGAAACGCCAGGCATGAGGTTCACACAGGGCGAAAACCAAACTCAGCCCTTTATTATGGGTTATCCCAAAGAAGGCGTCTGCTCGGGGTCACCCAAGGACTGGGATGAGTCACACATCAACCGTCTTGGGTTGTGAAGTTCAGGCGTGGTCGTCTTCCCCTGCTTTGACCCACCTGGTGGGAGCATCAAATAGGGAGGCCAAGCCTTGACCCCAGAGCAGGGATGACCTTCCCCCTATTTCTAACCTGCCTGTAACTCACCAGGTCCCTGTGGAGCAGCTCAAATATCTGCCCTCTTCCTCACCTACTTCCAACATCTGTTCCTTCCTGCCATGAGATCCCCCAGGTGTCCATCCGGCTTGATCTGAAGGTGGCTTCTTAACCCGGATGATCCAGATCAGCCTTTTTCCAATCCGGGTTGTGTTTGCAACTTGCAGCCTTAAAACCCTGGAGCAGATCAGGTTGGAAAGAGGTGAGAGCGGACTTGCCCAATCTCAGCAACTTCAAGATGGCTGGACTTCCGATTCCTAGCAAGCGGGGGAATTCTGGGAGTTGAAGTCCACCCATCTTCAATTGAGGTTGAGAAAAACGGTGTCTTAGACTCGAGCCTTGAGAGAGATTTCCACGGAGACTTTGCGGCTAAACCCTTTTGCAAAGTCATTGTGCTAGTTTCTCCCCTGGGGACCCCATTCCCCCATCCCCAGCCTGTGTCCATGTGGGCCTGGAGGGACCCCTTTTCTGCTCTTAATCTAGAGCCTTTCAGCAGCAGCAGATGAGGAAGGGAAGAAGGAAGGATGAGAGAGAGAGAGAGAGAGAGAGAGAGAGAGAGAGAGAGAGAGAGAGAGAGAGAGAGAGGAAGGAAGGAAGGAAGGAAGGAAGGAAGGAAGGAAGGAAGGAAGGAAGGAAGGAAGGAAGGAAGGAAGGAAGGAAGAGAGGCAGGGAGAAAGGGAGAAAGGGAGAAAGGAAGGGGTAAGGGGGAGAGAGGGAGGAAGGAAGGAAGGAATTGTCAAATAGAAGGAAGGAAGGAGAGGGAGGCCGTGCAGGCAGGCGAGGTGCAGTAGCGGTGGTGAGGCTGGCTCAGAAACAGGCCTGCCTTTTTCCAACGTGTTTGCAAATCCCCACCAGCTGGGGGGATTAGAGACAGCATCTGGCTTGCTTTATAATATTTAAAACAAAGAGGGTTGCAGGCGCCGAGATGGGGCGAAGCGGTGATTGGAAGGCTGCTGGTAGAGGTGAAATGCTGGGAAAATATGCGGTGATAACAGCAGACACAACCCCCCCTTTCTTTTCTCCCCCCCCTTCCGTGGGGCTTTTTCGTGGCCCATAAAGCAGACTTGAGCTGAGCTGGCTTCATTGGCAAGGGCTCAACTGAGAAGGGGTGGGGGGACGGGGGCAGGCCAGCCTCCCTTTTGTGGAAGGAGCAAGCTCCTATAAACGCGTGCAGAGTGCCTGCCGCCCTCCCTGACCTAATTGGGACCCTGTGGGGTGGAAGGATTCCGCTCAGCTGATGCGTCTTGGACCCAACTATTGTCTACCTCTTCAGTTGCAAAGATAGGAAGATGCACAAACAGAGGCCTCTATCGACATGTTAACAGAGTAACAGAGTTGGAAGGGACCTTGGCGGTCTAGTCCAGCCCCCTGTTCAAGCAGGAAACCCTGCCTACATCATTTCAGACAATTGGTCTGATCTCTTCTTCAAAACATCCAATGATGAAGCGCCCACAACTTCTGAAGGCAAGCTGTTCCACTGGTTAATTGTCCTCACTGTTAGAAAATTTCGGCTTCTAGGTTGGATCTCTCTTTGAATAGTTTCCATCCCTTGTTTCTTGTCCTGCCCTCTGGTGCTTTGGAGAATCGAATCGAATAACAGAGTTGGAAGGGACCTGGTAGGCCATCTAGTCCAACCCCCTGCTCAATCATAGGGTTGAAGCCCCTCTCCTTTGTGGCAGCCCCTCAAATATTGGAAGGCTGCTATCGTGTCACTCCTAGTCCTTCTTTTCATTAAAGGTGGTGGTGGTGCATGATAAGAGAATGTCCCACCCCATTTTTAAGTGGGTCTCAAACCCAACTTTGAAAATGGTTGTTCTTGGTATTTGCAGCAGAAGCCAAGATGGCCTGGCTCAATTAGAGTGCCTTCCATTGGAGCAGAACTTTGAAGAACACGGTTTAACTAGAGGCAAGGAAACCCAGTTTGCCTGAGGATCCTGGGATAAGAAGTTCGGGGCCTCTGATTTGGTTCACCCCCTACTCTAAGCCAAGCTCTCTTCCAAAATTACTTTTTTCCCAAAGGCTGAATTTGGGCAGCAGTTCCAGGGTTATCCCCTTTTGTCTGTGGGGTTCGGTTGCTGTTTAGTGGCTGGCATTTGGGGCATTATTTGTATGGATACGCTAAAGCAGTGTTTTTCTCAAACTGGGCACCTTTTAGATGGGTGGACTTCAACTCCCAGAATTCCCCAGCCAAGCTGGCTAGGGAATTTTGGGAGTTGAAGTCCACCCATCTGAAAGGTGCCCAGTTTGAGAAAAACATTCTGCTAGAGCTTGGTTGGCTATGCATGATAGGTGAATCCCTGCTTGAAGCCTATAAAACACAGCATGATGTGTGAACGAGACCCAGGAGGCTTGTGAAACAAATTGAGTTCAAGCTAACCCTGGCTTCGCTCTCAAGCCGCCTTTGTTTTGCCCTTGATAGAAGAGAGAGACAGGATCCAGTTCCCTCACTTTGAAGCCACAACATCCTGCAAACCGACCTGCGTTTTCCTACCTGGGTTGCAGAGAGATCCTCGCCCCTTTTCCTCTCTGCCCACGGCGCCAGGGGCAGCATGGGCATGGCCGCCCTCCCCCCCGCATCTGCCTCCCCTCCACCCTGGGACCCCGGCCGGCTCCCTTGGTGCCGTTCAAAGGAAGCCTCTTATTCGGAGGCGGTGGTGGTGGGGAAGCAGGCGGGGGATCCGATGGTGGCAGGGAGCCCGGGGTTTTGCTAA
This sequence comes from Diadophis punctatus similis, assembly GCA_023053685.1. NCBI lineage: Eukaryota > Metazoa > Chordata > Lepidosauria > Squamata > Dipsadidae > Diadophis > Diadophis punctatus. Next base: position 2,221,558 of record JALIGW010000050.1, on the reverse strand, counting down.
GATGCTTATTTTTCACCACTCTTTTTCCCCCTTTTCTTTCTCTTTTTTTTTCCTCGATGCTTGAAGAATTCAGGAAGCCGAAGCGCAGCTTGTGCCAAGCCAGAGCTGTGTGGCTGCCAAGACCCAGCCTGTTTGCTCGGCTTGCTGGAGCCAGAGACTGACCTTGTTAGCTTAGAGGGCAGCTGCCTTATTTATGCAAACATCTGGTGCGAGGAAAGCCGGATAGGGCTCTCGCTGTCTCCTTGCGCCTGACTTTGCGTTACCTTGCAGGAATGCCACGGGGGGGGGGGGGAGGGCTGGGGGGGGGAGAGAGAGGAGGGCGGCACAGCTCCAAGAGGCTGGGAGCAGAGAGGCTGGGAGGCTGTCTCTGTGTGTGTGTGTTTGTGCATGTGTGCGGAGGGTGAATCTGTGGGTGGTTTGACTGGAGCTTCCCTCTCTGCCGCAACCCTGCTCCAGCAAGATGGATCTGGATTGCATCTTACAGCTTTCCGTCCTAAAAATCGCTCTTATTTCCCCCTTGGTAGGGCTGCCGAGGTTACAGGTGGTCCTCGGCTGACAACAGTTTTGTTTAGTGACCGTTCGAAATTACAATGACGCTGAATGAAGTTACAGGGAAACGAACCAAGGAGAGAAGCAACCTGGAATTAAGGAGAAACTTCCTGGCAGTGAGGACAATTAATCAGTGGAACCAATTGCCTCCAGAAGTTGTGGGTGCTCCAACTCTGGAGAATTTTAAGAAGAGACTGGACAGCCACTTGTCTGGAATGGAATAGGGCAGTGATGGCGAACCTTTTTTGGTTTGCGTGCCAAAAGGGTGTGTGTGCGCACGCTAGTGTGCGCGCACGTGCCCACACCCATTCCCTCCCACCCACGCATGCGCACCCCCCGCGCTGCTCCCTGCGCATGCGCACAGGCCTCACTGAAGCCTGGGACAGGGAAAAAACGGCCAAACGGCAAACCAGAATTTGGAAAAACGGACTTCTGGTTTGTCCTTTGTGCTGTTTTTCGCACTCTGGAGGGCGAAATGGCCTTCCTCAGGGCCGAAAATCAGCTGGCCAGCACGCACATGCGTGCTGGAGCTGACATAGGGCAATCCCTCGCATGCCCTCTGATATGGCTATGCGTGCCACCTGTGACACACGTGCCATAGGTTTGCTTCACTGGAATAGGGTCTCCTGCTTGAGCAGGGGGTTGGACTGGAAGACCTCACAAGGTCCCTCCCAGCTGATTGATCGATTGAAAAAAGTGACTTATGATCATTCTTCACTCTTATGACCATTACAGCATCTCCAGGGCCACGTGACCAAAATTCAGCCGCTAGGCAACTGACTCATATTTATGACGGTTGCAGTGTCCCGGGGTCACGTGATCCCCTTTGGAGACCTCCTGAGAAACAAAGTCAACGGAGAAGCCAGATTCACTTAGCAACTGCGTTATTAACTTAACAACTGCAGTGATTCACTTAACAGCTGTGGCCAGCAAGGTCGTAAAATGGGACAAAGCACTGTTGAGCCCAGAATTTCTGTTGCTGAGCGAGACCGTTGTTGTCTCGCTCAGCAACAGAAATCTTGAGCTTCAATAGGGATTGTAAGTCAAGGACTACCCGTGGGCGGACTTCAACTCCCAGAATCCCCCAGGCAGCATGCTGAATTCTGGGAGTTGAAGTCCACGCCTCTTAAAACTTCTGAGGTTGAGAAACACTGATTTATTTCACGTAGGGAATTGCCTTTTTCTCCCTGCTAGCCTCTCTGCACGGCTTTTGTGGGTCTGGTCCCCTTGCAGTTTTCATCCCCCCACACTTGCAAGGGGGCAAAGACAGCCTTGGGAAGGGGGGGGGCAGGAGAATTCTGGAGAAAGAGGGACTATCTCTCATGTTTTTCATTCTCTCCCTATCTGGGGCACTTTGTTGTGGCTGCGTGGAACCCCGAACGGGGAAGGGCGGGAATGCTTAGACTCTTCCCCCAGGAGTGCTGTTGTCCCCCTCCAACTGAAGACCAGCTGCCTCTGATTTCCACCAAATTCCTTTCTCTCTGGCTCCCCACAGCCCTCCCCTCCAGCCCCCCTCTGTCCTGCCCGGGAGAGTCCGCAGCCTCATTGTCTAAAGTTCCCGAAATGATTTATCTGGAAGATTCCTGGAGTCACAGGTCAAGGGGGAAAAAAAGCAACGCTTTTTCCATCAAGAGTGGGAGAAGAGTTTGGCTGTATTATTCTTCCTCCCCCCCTTCTTCCTAGTCAGTGTGTGTGTGTGTGTGTGTGTGTGTGTGTGTGTGTGTGTGGAGAAAAACCTCCCCCCTCCCCTTGCAAACTTCTGAGGTGCAGAAACTCCTGATGTTGCGTTTTGAGGGTTGTTTTGAGGGTGGGGGGCCCATGGGTGGGAGCCGCAAATGCAGATCCCTAGGTAAACCTGAGACACTCCCCCCCCCACTTCTCTTCTTGCATACTTTTAATTCCTTTTATTATTATTACTTTTTTTTAAAGTAAAGGAGCCCTCAGCTCTGCAGGGAGCTCTAAATCTTCCTTGCTCAGGGGGTCAGCAGTGTGATTGTGTATTGTAGGGCTGCAACGGAAGGCTGCCTGGGGTTACAGCTGAGTCCTCCAGCCTCTTCGGTTTGAGTGCTGGGCTGGGGCTACAAAGACCCCCCTCTCTCCCATATCTCTGCAACTGCTCAATTGGTTCTGCTCGGAAGCCCGTGCCGCAATTCACAGCTCCACTTCATTAGTGCTGGGGGGGGGGGAGGCGGAGGGGAGAGAGTGAGAGTGTGTGTATGTGTGTGTGTGTGTGTGTGAGAGAGAGCCGATGGTTCCTTGGTGTCTCCAGAGCTTCCCGTTCATTGCATGGTCTTTCTGCTACAGTCACAGGCCAGTCCTGTCTTAACATCCTCAAAGTTTTTTGCATTTTGTATTTTCTGTTCTCCAGCCAGCGGGGCCAGTCTGAAGGCCACCAAGATTATGAGCTGCATTCATGCCAGGAAACTTCTCCCCATGTCCTAGACCTGGCTAGAGCTGGTCAAACAGACCTGGGGCAAAGCAACCTGACTTTCTCTTGGGGTGGAGGAATGTTCTGTCCCTCAAGGAGGCTTCCCTATCTCGCTTTGGAAGCATCCACCTTGGGAGGCCTTCAATGTTTTGGGACCAGGTGGAGAAAGCAGGATGTTGAGGCCGGTCAAAGTCCTGCCTCCCTTATTGCCACAAGGACATTTGGCTGGTTTGTCCCTGATGGTCACTGCTGGCACGAGATAGCAGGGTAAACAAAAGCATTTGGCCCAAAGCCCACATCCCGGATCTCGCTCTGGTTTGCTCTGACAACTGCGATCTGCTGCAGGCGGTGGAGAAACCGCCAAAGGGGTTGAGCAGCACCCTGACTGCACAAATGGGAGGGAGCTCATTTGGGGGCATTGCAGAGGGACAGAGAAGCGGGGCTTTCTAACAGGAAAGTGGCTTCAGCTCTTTGCCCTGGTCATCCTCTGGGCCCAGGCCTTCCTTGTGCAAAAAACCACGCTTGATTTGTTGAACCGGGGCTTAGTGTAACCCCAAAGACTCTTCCTTTTGAATTGGTTCTCCTAGGCTTCACCTCTTGCAAAGCGGTTGGCGTAATGACTCCCACCCAGCACTAGGGGGCGCCAACATGCCAGAGAGGCACAGCAGCCCACACTAGGGGATGCTAATTCTCCTCCTCCTCCCCCTCCCTTTTCTCAGCTTAATTTTTTCTCAGTTTAAGAAAATTGTTTTGCTTCTTGCATCGAGGTTCTTACGCCCCCCCCCGCCTGTCCCCCTCACCGCTCGAAGGTCAGCCTCCCGTCAGCACAGAGGGACCTTGGGGAACTGACCGCAGCAGAACCTATTGGCATTTCTCATCCAGGGAGCCTGGCTTCCCGCCCCTTCGGATGCCCCTGGCGAAAACCTTGGGCTTTCATAATTCCCCAGAGACATTATTAGCAGATGTTTCAGCCGTGATGTATGCCATCTCCCCCCCCCCGCCCCCAATTGTGCCTCTTGTCCCTCCCATCCTCTTCCCAGCTGCTTGCAAGAAACAGGATCTTACGCTGGGCTGGAAGCTGCTGGTTTCCCCAGCTCTGTTCTGCCTCCCCCCCCTTCTCTTCAGGCCCAGCTGGGCAGAGAGTGGGTCCTTGCCTCGCTGGTGGGCTGCGGCTTGAATTGGGATTCAACTTTTTTTTTGCCGGAAGATATCCGATTGGGATTTATTTAGCCTACGATGAGAACATGATAGAAGAGAAGTAAGCATATACACATATCCGATAGGGATGCTTGGCTGTGAATGAGTGGAATTTGGGCCAAGAGCTTCCTTGCATTCCAGAGTGAGATCTGTCTCAAGGTGGTCTCTCTTCTCTCGTGGGGGAGGGGGCTCAAAGAAAGCTCAAAGCCCTGGACCTCTTATCCGCCTGGGCGGAGGATTATAGCAATAGCAATAGCTTAGACTTAGATTTATCTACCGCTTCACAGAGCTTTCCAGCCCTCTCTAAGCGGTTTACAGAGTCAGCATATTGCCCCCAACAATCTGGGTCAGTGGTGGGATTCAAATTTTTTTACTACTGGTTCTGTGGGCGTGGCTTGGTGGGCGTGGCTTGGTGGGCATGGCAGGGGAAGGATACTGTAAAATCTCCATTCCCTCCCCACTCCAGGGGAAGGTTACTGCAAAATCCCCATTTCCTCCCGATCAGCTGGGACTCGGGAGACAGAGAATAGATGGGGGCGGGGCCAGAGGTGGTATTTACCGGTTCTCCGAACTACTAAAAATTCCCGCTACCGGTTCTCCGGAACTGGTCAGAACCTGCTGAAACCCACCTCTGATCTGAGTCCCCATTTTACCGATCTCAGAAGGATGGAAGGCTGAATCAACCTTGAGCCTGGTGAGATTTGAACTGCCAAACTGCTGGCAGCCAGTGATCAGCAGAGGTAGCCTGCAGTACTGCACTCTAACCACTGTGCCAACAAGGCTTCTAATTATAGTACTAATTACCTGGTTGATAAGCAAAAGTTGACTTGATGGTACTTAATCAATCAATGTAAAGACTCAGCTCCCTTGAGAAGTCTGTAATACCTGGGAAAGATGGGTAGGTAGGTAGGTATGTAGGTTAGGTAGGTAGGTAGGTAGGTAGGAAAGGAGGAGGAGGAAGAGGAAGAAGAAGAGGAGGAGGGGGAGGGTCTCAGATCCAATAGTTATGGGTCATGTTGGGAGATTTGAAAGAGCAGCAGATCCACCTGCAAAAAAATCTATGTGGTTGCCAATTTGATAGCACAGAATCAATTTCTACTTTTGTATGTGTTTCCTTCCTCCAAACAATCAGAAGGGGTCCAGGGAATTATTATTTTTTAAAGAACCTAATGCCCTCACTCCCTGGTGTGTAGGACACTTCTGTTTTGAATTGCAAGCTGGTGGAAGTATGTGAGGGAACCCCTCTTCCTTTGGCTGAAGAGAAGCCGTTTGGGAGAACGGGAGGAGGGTTGAAGTCCTTTGCTATTGTCGGGGGGGGGATTTTCCCAGAAAAGTCCCTGATCCTGGAGATGATGGGGCTTTCCTCCAGTTCAGGGGTCTCCAACCTTGGCAACTTTAAGACTTGTGGACTTCAACTCCCAGAGTTCCTCAGCCAGCAAAGACGGGAGTTGAAATCCACAAGTCTTAAAGTTGCCAAGGTTGGAGACCCCTGCTCTGGTTGAGTTGCTTTGGATGCTCATAAGCAGCTGCAAACCCAGCCCCCCCCTGTTGCATGTGGGGAGGGCAGACTCTCTAGGGCAGTGTTTCTCAACCTTGGCAGTTTGAAGATGTGTGGACTTCAACTCCCAGAATTCCCCAGCCAGCGTTGCTGGGGAGAAACACTGCTCTAGGGTCTCATGGAGACAGAAGACTTGGTGGAGGCTCATTGAACGGCACCAGGAGGCAGAAAGCAGCCGGAAAGCAGATGGGCTGGGAAGGAAAATGGTCTCCCGGAGCCTCCCTTGGACACTTGCTTGGTGTCTTCCCAGTTGCTGTTCTTCAGAGCTGGTTGGAGACAAACAAACCATCGGCTGGTTAAGGAATTTGCAGCCCTCAAAGCGGCTTCTGCTTTGCAAATGGATTCCTTAATTGACGTGAGGTCTTCATGAATGTTGGTGCAATTAAAATTAAAACCGTAAAATGAGGAGCCCATCTTTGCAAATAGGTGGAGGAGTTGAATGACACCGTGGGGCCAGTGGTCACATGAGAAAGAGGTCCTCTTTTTGAACCAGTGAATAAAATCTGAGAGAGAATCCCTTTCTGAACGGGGTCCTTGCCATTTTGCATTTATTTATAATTCCCCCTCCAAATTGGATTGTCTAATTGTGCTTCTCAGGCTTGGCAACTTTAAAATTGGGTTGACTTTTAGCTCCCAGAATTTCCAAGCCAGCTGTGAAGATACAGCAACGGTTGATGTTGGTTCTACTGAGTGAAGATCAGGGGCAGCTCCAAAATCAGGCCTCTGCTGGCAGAACTTAATCCCTTAGGATTCCTCTTGACTCCAGACCAAGAAAGAGGCTCTCGGCTCCAACGTTGCCTGTTGAGGTTCTTCTTTCAGATGTTCTCCAGCCAGCTCTTCCATTGAGGGACAACCCAAATAGTTTGGAAAGTTGCTCTAGCCTTGGATCTTCTGCCTTCTGGGCTCTTTGGAGTGGCCGCTGCTCTTGGGCCAAGGCCTCCTTCCTCCTTCAGCTGTCAACAAGGCATCCCCTGGTCTGTTCCAAGTTGAGCCATTGGCTTCCTGCATGGTTCTGTGCAGGGAGGGCCCCTCCCTCCCCCCTCCCTCCCTCTGAAGCTCTTGGCCAGCCCTGTGGTTTCTGATTCATAACTCTGGATAGATTGTGCAAAACATTTACAGCTGCCCCCCCCTGCCAGGACACGGCCAGAGGCGGCTTTGGGCTGGAGGAGGGGGTAGCACTCTGCAGGAGAATCACCGAGAAGGAAAGGGGGGGGGATGCCCAGAAAGGATTTGGGATATTTTTCTGGAGGCCTCTTAAGTACAGAGCACATCAGATCGCAGACGGCAAGGCCAGCTGCTGGCGTCTCTGGTTTGGCTGGGCTCTCCAAGGAAGCTGCTTCTGTGAGTTCAGCCCTTCGCCCGTCCAGCCTGTGCAACATGTTGCGATGGGCGGCTGGCTATTTGGCACCCAGCTCTCTGGCTTCCTTGTAACAGGAGACAGCAGGAAAGGAACACGGCTCCCAGGAATTCAGGGATGCCAAGCCACGATTTGGTGGCGGTTTGGTTCGATTGAAAGGGACCCAGCCAACGAGCTTGGCAAACCAGAGTCTTGGGCTTTGCATAAGAGGTGAACCAGGCAGGGGAAACGTGGATGGTTCGGCAAATCGTGGCTTAAAAAGACAGGTAACCAGGTTGGCAGAAACATTGGTCTCCTGACTGTATGCACTTAAGGGCCATAAGGCACTGCACTGATAGTCCTCAACTTATAACAGTTCATTTAGTGACCATTCGAAGGAGGAACTTCTTAACAGCGAGTGAGAACAATTAACCAGTGGAACAACTTGCCACCAGAAGTTGTGGGGGCTCCATCACTGGAGGCTTTTAAGAAGAGACCGGACAGCCGCTTGCCTGAAATGGTATAGGTTCTCTTGCTTGAGCAGGAGGTTGGACTAGAGGACCTCCGAGGTCCCTTGCAACTCTGTTCTGTCTGAAATAACCAGCTGCATCTGCGAATCCGCTCCTGGCTTGGCCCAGGACTGGCACTGTGCTCTTCCTCCTGGCTTTTGCAAGCCCCGAATCCTGGCTACATCCCTGCCCTTTGGAGAAGCGAAGCTGAGCCTCCCCCTCCCCTTTCTGACAAGGCCAGTCTCCCCCTCCCCACCCTCCTCGAGATCGACTTCCCTCTACAGCTGCAAATCCTGCATGACTAATACAAGTCCCCTTTTTTTCATCCTCGGCTGACGGCCAATCTTTGCAGACGCTCCCTAATCCCTATTTTTTGCTGTCTTTGTGTGTGCATGTGTGTGTGTGTGTGTGTGTGTGTGTGTGTGTGTGTGTGTGTGTGTGAAAGATGTCGAGAGATGGGAGGAACAGCTGCTTCGGTAACCCCTTCTCGGTAAACAGCACCCGGGTATTGACTTAGCAGCCATCTTGACCTGCGGAGAATTCAGCTTCATTGCCATGCTGCCCTCCTTCCCATCTCTCTTGAACCCCCGTGTTCAGCATCTGCTCCGTGACTCACCCCGGCTGTCCTTGGAGGCTGGAGAGACAATTAATGTGTGTGCGTGCGTGCGCGCGCGCGCACACACACACACACACACACACACACACACACACACACACACACACACACACACACACACACTAACTCGCTCGCACCCAGGCACCCTCGGAGGGAGGGAGGGAGGGAGCCCCTTCATGCCTGGGTGTTTGCACGGAGGGGGGGTCCTGCAGTTGGGACAGAGATTAATAAGAGCATTTGTTTGGCGTAGGACAATGTGCAGGCCAGAGCCGGGGCGGGCAGGTTGGAGTGTGTTGGCCCACCCTGAGCCCCCTCCTCGCCTTCGCCTTTGTGTGCCTGGATGTGACTCAAAGGCTGAAGGAGGCTTCAATTGAGCCAGGGAGGACAAACACACTTTGCATTTCAAAGGGGTGCGCAAAGGAAGGGGGGGAATGTGTTTTGTGTGCCTTACGCCCCTGCCCACCCCTCTTTTTGCCTGTCTGGATCCTGGTCAGGTTCCCTCTGGCATCTGCTTGTGTGCAGACCCCCAGATGAGGAACTGGGAGGAAACAAGATGGGGGGAGGGAGGGAGTGAGAGTGAGAGGGAGAGATTGTCTGTCTGTTAGGGTAGTGATGGGTGGTTGTATTATGTGCCAAGCTGCAGAGGAAACCGGGATGCCAGGCATTGGCTGTGCCACAATACATGCCACCTCTCTCCTCAGTAAGGTGACTTTAACAACAATATTCCGCACCAGTTGGGTGGTCGGACCTGGAGCATATAGTACCGACAGAGGAGAATATTTGTAGTTGAAATGTGGGGTCCTTGGTGCTCTCTGAGCTTGGTGGTTTTCTTGCTGATGTTTCACGACCCAACTAGGTAACATCATCACTGCTAGAAGAGAGGAGGGTTTGGGAAGAGGGAGAGGAAGAGGAAGAGGAGGGGAGAGGAGGATGTGGGGTCCTTGGTGCTCTCAGCTTGGTGGTTTTCTTGCTCACCGTTTCACAACCCAACTAACATAATCCGTGTTACCTAAGCCTCAACATCAGCACTGATGATATTCCCTAGTTGGGTCATGAAAGGTCTGCAAGAAAACCGCCAAGCTCAGAAAGAAACAAGAACTCAATGGTGGTTCTTCAAATGTTGTACGCTGCCCTGAGTCCCCAGGGAGTATGGCGGCATATAAGAATCATAAATCAATAAAAAAATAAATAAAAAAATAAAAATAAAAAAATAAATAAACTCCACCCTCCTCCTCCTCCTCCTCCTCCTCGCAAACCCTCCTCTCTTCTAGCACTGATGATGTTACCTAGTTGGGTCATGAAACATCTGCAAGAAAACAACCAAGCTCAGAGAGCCCCAAGAACCCCTCAGGAGCATTTCGTGTTTAGCACTCAGACCAGTGGGGGTCATTGTTGGGGGGAGCTGTTCATCTGCTTCGTCCAGCTTGCTGTCTTCCCAGCTTCCGACTCCAGATCCGGCGTCCAGCCTAACACCCCTTCCTCTTTCTGGCGAGAACCCCAGCAGATGCCAGCCAGAGCAGCTGGCACCCTAGGCGTGGGGCTGTGGGGCACTGGCCCTTACAGGTGGTTTCCTTCTCAGCCTCCCTGTGACTTTCTCCTGCCTCCTTGCAGCCCGATTGGTTCTGCGGTGTGGGCTGCTTGCCCCCCCCTCCGCCTCTTGTGCCAGCAGTGGCTGGCTCTGCCCCGGGGGCGGCGTTGCAGGCGGGCAGCCACTCATTAATTATCTAATGTCCCCTTTATGTTTAATTTACAGGCTGCCCCACCGTATGCTGCTCTTGCGCTGCTTGTCTCTTTGTTGTGTCAAGGTTTTGCCTCTTCTGATTTGCTTCTCGCACAGAAATCCGCCCTCCTCCTGTGCATCCCCCCCTCGCCCCCCAAACACGAGGCAATTGCAGGAAATTCCCTTTCAGTCCTGTTCTCCCCCCCTTCCCCAGCTCCTCCCCCCATCATTGTGTGATTTTTCGGCTGGTGGGGGATTTGTAGATTTCCCCTTTCTCCATCCATCCATCCATCCATCCATCCATCCATCCATCCATCCATCCATCCATCCATCCATCCATCCATCCATCCATCCATCCTCCTTTCTTCCCTTCTTCCTGCGCTCCCATCACCTCCAGACTGAGAAGAGGGATTCACAGAGATCTCCCCCACCATCTCTTTCCTCCCACCTCCCTCCCTCCCCTTCGTGGTTCTCCCCCTCCCCAATCTGTCATCAGTTCACTCCAGGAGAGGGTAGCGGTTTGGCTGGTCTCCCTTTCTCTCTCTCTCTCTCTGTTTTTAAGGTACGTGCATCCTAGACTGGGATGGTCTTTCATTGTTCCGGGATTCCCCCCCCCCCACTCCCAATTTGCACGGGGGGGGGAGGGAAGGTGGATTTTGGGGAGCAGGGGCCTTTGCCACCCCCTCCAGAAACTGCAGCTTTTGTTAAAGGCTTCATGCACTGCGATGGATAGATCGAAAAGAAGTCCAAAATTCTTGGATTTGGTTTTGTGTCTCTCTCTGTGTCTCTTTCTCTTTGGCAGGGCAGGACTTACAAGGCCAACTTCCACCCTCCTCTTTTATAGAACTTGTTGCTTAGATCCAAGACTGGGCATCCCTATTTCCTCTTTGTAATATATTTTGCCTTATGATGTGTTGGAGCGCTCTTATTTGTTTTTGTTTTTGTTTTTACCAGGGGGAAAATCTGCGCTGTTGGGAAAAGTTTCAGCTAAGCTCAGTTTACAGACTGCACCTGCTTGTTTGTGATGGAGAAGTGGTTTTTTTTTAAGGGGTGGGGTAAAGACAGACAGTGAAATTTTACCTCTCCTGGTTGAAATTGGCAAATTTTTGAACCTTCTAAGATGGGGGAGTGGGTCAACAGCACCCGGGGTGGCAGAAATCAAATCTTTTCCCTCTAAATTTTAGAAGTAAAAGATTGGAGAAGAGATCGGTTTTGTTCATTTTGATACTGGAGTTTATTCCAGGACTTGCTCTTTTCAAGACTTTGTGTTGTCTGGCTTGGGAAACTTACTACACGCTTTTAGGTCTGCCAACTGGTGCATGGTTGGAAAAAATATAGAGAGAGACAGGTGCAGCTGAGCTTCGCAGTTGCCTTTGTGAGTCTTCTCTCTGTGTGTGTTTGTCCGAAGTTTATTCTCTTGATGTGAACCTCGTGAGAATCGGCTCCCAGTGAGATGGATGGCAAGATTCCCCCTCTGGTTTTTGTGGCTGCTGAGATAGTTCTTCTACATGGTATGGCTGGTCACCAGGATCTGTTGCTCTCCAGGTTGTGGTCATGAACAGAACTTGTACTAAAACACTCCTGTGGATTACACTGCCAGGGGGCACAACACTGTGTAAATAATGCTAGAGAGAAAGATGGGAGAGAATGTACGGTTGGAGGCGGAAGATCAACCCTCAAACCTTTCCATCAGATATCTGAAGATGCCACGTGGGGCCACACACACGCTCTGTTGTGGGCATGCAAATTCTGGTTCGCATTTGCCTTTTGACAAAGTGAAGGGGAGCAAGCAGGCTTTGTAGTCTTTCTCCATAGCTGTGTTTCTCCACCTTGGTAGCTCAGAGATGGACTTCGACTCCTAGAATTCCCCAACTAGCATGGGAGTTTTAGTCCACACCTCTTCACTGTTGCCCACTGAGGACCACAAGCTTTTTGTAAACAACAACAGCAACAACAACAACAACTAAACTATGATAGAGATGGATAAAGTCAGGCTGGAGAACATCTGCTTTCTGGACTTGGCCTCTGCAGGTGTGACTGTTCCAGGTGGATGGTTCTTCATCCATCATCCCAGTTCCTTCAGTTAGTCCTTCTGGGACACCTGTCAACAGCAGAACAGGTGAGGTGGTGGCCCCTTCGCCTGCTGCCAATTCCCAGTACGCTGTCTTGCTCTAAATTAATTTGTGTGTTGCGTTGAAAGCATGTTGGTGTCAGAGAATTGGAGACCAAGCCATTAAAGCGGGTGACGTCCGATCTCCCTCTTGATGTGGGTACCATCTGGGGAATGGGAATATCCACCCCCATCTTTCCCTGCTGGCTTCAGGCGGCTCTGGAACAAGAAAATATGGAGTATCTTGAAAAGGGAGACCATGCTATTCCTGGCAAATAGTTTTGAGTAGCGCCTTGCCAACCGTCTCCTCTTCAGATGTGCATGGCGTGCTGGCTGGGATAATGGGGTTTGTAGTCTCCACCGCCTGAAAGCACCCTGTGGGAAGAGGCTGCCCAGATGTTTGAAAGCAATTCCAGGTCTTTCATGCTTGGTTTTAGCTGTGTCCGGAGGCTGATGGTATGGTGGGCTGTCCTGCAGAGGTTCCCTTGTGCTGTGATGGATCGCTCTAAACATTTGGGTCAAAAAAGAGTCCTGATTGTCAGTTGCTTCCAAGCTGTCATGAAAAACCTTCTAAGGCAGCTCAGTTTGACATATTTGTGTCCAGGACCCTTTGGGAGTAGGGTAGATGGTTTTCAAGAGGTTGCAAAAAGGAGGTGGAGAAAAGAGAAGGACATTCTGAAATTAGCCCAGACATTTTTCAGCTGTGAACAGCAGTTCAAAGAGTTTTGAGATAGTGGCCTTGCATTGGTTGGTTGGATGGTTTAGCATTCCAGGACAGCTCGAAGACTCGGGGCTGCTGGCTCTATCCTGGCTGGTTTCCTGCAAATTTTTGGATTGTCAGGAGTAGTAGTCCAGTCTAGTTGGTCATGTAAAAAAGCATGAGACACGAAGAAGATCCATAACTTGGAAGTGACCCTTCCAACAGGTGAAGGGTTTTCTGCTTGGGCAGGGGGTTGGACTAGAAGACCTCCAAGGTCCCTTCCAACTCTCTTATTCTGTATTTGATTCCTGTTTTGCACCGAACAAGTTTGGTTAAATCAATGTTTCTCATCCCCAGCATTCTAAAGATGGGTGGACTTCAAATCCCAGAATCCCCCAGCCGATGTGGTTTTTGTACCACCTTCATTTTTTAAAATCACTTTTATTTGTTGCTTCTGGTTTTGATGCCTATAACTCACATTCAGGGAGGTCCATAGATTGCAACTTGAAATGCTTGATAGAAATGAGTAATAGCAATATAGTTCTCAGGTGCAAGTTTCAAGTGACAGGGCTCAAAACAAGCTGAATATACCGTACACACTCTGGTGCATCCAAAATAAAGCTGGTGACTGTCCTGTCGCAACTGATTTATGACTTTACGTGGCTTAACCTTCAGCCCCATGGCAACCGGGGTCTTTTAACTGAGCTTTCAGAAGACCAGCTGGCGACAGCTTCCAGGAGGGGGGGCAGAGTGGGGTGCTTCATGCCTGCAGTTGCCCCTTGGCATATGTGTGTGTGTGTGTGTGTGTGTGTGTGTGTGTGTGTGTGTGTGTGCACGTGTGTAGGTGAGAAGGAAGTGTGGGAGAAGCAGTTGGGAGGGGTGAATGACTGGAGGTGAGCGTTGCCAATATCTCTGCCTTTTTGTGTTTGGGCTGGCAGTGATCATCCTTCCATGCCTGCTGATTGTCCCCGTTCTGCACTGCCTGCTTGCCCCACAGTTCTGGCCCCGTCTTGCTGGGGGTGGAGGAAGGGGAGCTCCCCAGGGTTTTCCTAGCTGCCTTCAGGAGCTTGTCCTAAATGCAGCAGCCGTTGGGCTCAGTCAAGTGGGAGAGAGCTGGCCTTTTGTGCGCCTGGGGGGGGGCATCTCCAGCCCTTTGGACTCATTCCTGGGGCTCTGCCCTCTTCTCAGGGGAGGGGCTCTGAGAAGGAGGTGAGAAGGCTTCATGGAGGGTCTGAAATGGATACCTGAGAAAAGAGGCCAGCTGGGGTCCCTGCAGGGCAGCAGCACAGCCCTCTGAAGTTTGGGGAGTGGGTAGCTCAGAAGATCTCCTCTGCCCCAGCTCAGGTAAGGGGTGGGCAGCCTTCTTTGCCCTCCTTTTTTCCCATGATTATTGCCACCCTGTGAGAGCCAAGAGTTGTCAGAATAACAGAACAGAATAACAGAAGGGACCTTGGAGGTCTTCTAGCCCAACCCCCTGCCCAAGCAGAAACCCTACGTCATTTCAGACAAATGGTTGTTCAGTCTCTTCTTAGAAACCTCTAGTGGTGGAGCCCCCACAACCTCTGAAGGCAAACCCTCCCGCTGACTAATTGTCCTCACTGTTTGGAAAATTCTCCTTAGTTCTAGGTTGCTGCTCTCCTTGGTTAGTTTCCATCCATTGCTTCTTGTTCTTCCTTCTGGTGCTTTGGAAAATAAGTTGACCCCCTCTTCTTTGTGGCAGCTCCTCAAATACTGCAACACTGCTATCGTCACCTCTATTCCTTCTTTTCCTTAAACTAGCCATACCCAATTCCTCTTCACATGTTTTAACCTCCAGTCCCCTAATCATCTTAGTTGCTCTTCTCTGCACTATTTCCAGGACTGCAAGAGTTACATGCAAAGTGGCCCATTCTTTCTACAGCTCTTGGGGTGCAAAATGGAGTGGGGGTGGTGGGGGGCAGAAACCCACTTCTGACTTAACTGAGTGTGGTGCCTCCCCAGGGCCACCAGGGGGCAGTGCAAGAGCGAACAAGACAATCGCTTTATCCCTTCTGGAGACCAGTCTGGGTTTGGTTCAGGGTCTGGTTCAAAGGCTCAGCTGTGGGCAGAGGAGAAGGAGCTGCTCCTGTTGAATAACAGCCCAGGTGCAGAAGGACAAACTTGCTTGCCACCTTCCCATATTATTGGCCAACTTGCAGGATATTGGGGAGGTCAGGAAGAGGTCTCCAGCAGAGGCAGCACTTGGCTCAGCTTGCCTCACCAGCAGGATCAGAGTTGCTTAATACTGGGACTGAAGACCACCAGGTGATCCCCTGGCTGAAGGCTAGAGTTGGAAACACTTTTTGGAAGACCGCCGCAACCTTTTGCGTATGGGGGAGGACACCAGGGAAACAAACTTGATGTGTGGAGTTGAGTTGCCTTGAAGAAGACTTCACCTTTGAAGAGTAAGAAGAGATTTTTTTTTCTGCAGTTTGGGAGAATTACGAGATCCTTTAGCAGTGGGGATCCCTTTGCCCGATGCAGAATGCCAGATGGGGAATGACAGCCTTGAAGTTACCCCGGAGGAGACCCGCTCCTCACTTTTGCCTGGCTTTGGAGACTTGTAGGGGGCCCAAATCCCTGCTCCAAGCAGAGAGAGTGTTTTCCAGGGTCTCTTCGTGGCTCCTTCCATCCCCATGGATCTGGTGATTCTCTTCGTTTTTGAGCTTGGCAGTTTGGAAGAGACCCCAGTTTGCAAGGACACCTTCCAAGATTTGCTGAAAGTTTATATGTCCCCCCCCCCCGTTTTCCTCCTTCCTCCCCCCTGCATGATTTTATCACCTCCCCGACCTCCCTTCCGGAAGACCGGATGGTCTCTGTCTTGCCGCAAGTTCAGTGTGTCCTGTTCACATGGCCTTTTTGAGCACTTAAAGGGAGGGTGCAAGGCATGGGGTTTCCTGCCAGGTTGCTAAGACCAGTGGGGGGCAGGGCGGTTTCATCTGTGCCTCTTGCACACTTCTGGGGTCTCCTCCTGTTGACCGGCCCAGTGGTTCTCCCGGCCCCTTTATTGGCTTTGCAGAAATGTGTGCGAGGTTGACGCAGCGGTTGCTGCTTGCTTGTGAAGCAGATTAAAAGAAGGAAGCTTAAGGGTTTGACCTGTGTCAAAGAGGAATGCAAGAGGACAAGGGAAGGGGGGGAAACGTGCTGGTTGTGTGTGCAGTCTGTGTGCGCGTGTGTGCGTGCATGGGCATGCCAGTGGCTGAATGTGTTTTGTTTTTATGAAAAGCAACCTGGAGAGGCGTCTGTGGTGTGCAAGGAAATCTCGCAAGGGGGAGGGGGCTGCGCTTCACCCTTTCTCCTCCGCCTGCTTTAAAACCACTTCCTCTCCCTACATGCATGGGGCACGGGAGCAAATCTAGGCTTAAAAGAACACTTGCTTCAGGGCCCTTCTCACATGGTGGTTTGTGTCTTCTAACACCACCTCTTTGGCACCCTTTTTGCCTCACTTAGGATTGCTCCTGTAACCTGCAGGCATTCAAACCGGGGCCGGTCTCCAAACTACCCCGGTGAACAGCTGGCTTCCCACAACACCTGGAGGAGGCTGGCTGTGCAGTGGGATTATTGGCATTTCAGTAGGTTGTGGGATCAAGAGGGTTGCGGGTTCAAGAGCTGCCTGGGAGGAGAATGCTGCCATTGCGTTGTAGTCAGCCAACTTGAGGGCCACACCGGTTGGGGTGAATCCTGGTGGCCGCTCCTGGCATGAGATCCTCTCCGTCCCAGCATGAGAGAGGCTGGGCTCACCTCCCAAAATGCCATGTTCTAGAACAGGGGTCTCCAACCTTGGCAACTTTAAGACTTGTGGACTTCAACTCCCAGAATTCCTTCGCTGGCTGAGGAACTCTGGGAGTTGAAGTCCACAAGTCTTAAAGTTGCCAAGGTTGGAGACCTCTGATCTAGAGCAGGGTTTCTCAACCTTGGCAGCTTGAAGATGTGAGGACTTCAACTCCCAGAATTCCCCAGCCGGCACCTTAAACCCATCTGGTGGAGGAATTCTGGGAGGTGAAGTCCACGTATCTTCAAGCCATTGGTGAAAGTGTGACAAGAACCGTCGTGTTCCTCGCACTATTTAAGTCATCCGTTGTGTTCTCTCATGCAGGTGGTCTTCACTTAGCGACCGGTACCTCTGTTGCTAAGCAGTGCAGTTGTTAAGTGCGACATCATGCGACTGTCCCTTGTGATTTTACTGCTGGATTCTCCTTGGATTGCATGTGGGAATCTGGCTGTGGAGTGTGCAAATGACAATTGGGAGACTGCAGGATGTTACAGTAGTCCTCGGACTTCATAGGGTCGCTAAACAGGGCAGTCATTAAGTGAGGACCGTAGTGCTGCTACACCCTGGACAGAACCCTTTGCAAATCTTCCTTGCCTTGAGATGGAACAACTGCCCTGCAATCAGTTTTGCAATTCCAGCTTCTTCCTCTTCTCTTTGATCACACAGAAGTTGCCAGCTTGTGGCAGCCAAGGTCCCCTTTTCCTGGGAGACCCCCCCCTGCTTCCAGCCTACCCTGCCCCCTTGCTGTAGACCCCCCTCCCTGCTTTGGAAGCAAGACTGGCTTTGCTTGCTAAGGGACGGGAGCCAGCCGGCCTTTTCCACATGACCCT
Source organism: Diadophis punctatus similis (assembly GCA_023053685.1). Taxonomy (NCBI): domain Eukaryota; kingdom Metazoa; phylum Chordata; class Lepidosauria; order Squamata; family Dipsadidae; genus Diadophis; species Diadophis punctatus. Next base: position 2,204,215 of record JALIGW010000050.1, on the reverse strand, counting down.
GTGGAAAACAGAAGACGTCTTTGTTAATCCCGGGGGCTGCAGCTTCAGCCTCTTCCCGACAGCCATAAGCCACTTACGGCTGCTCTCCCCCCTGACCCCGATCTGTCTGCAGGGTCCCCCTCGTAAAAAGCAGGAAAACAATGACCGGCCCTCCCCTCCCCCTTCCCCCTTCAACTCCTCTGCCTGCTGAGAAAGGGGGGAGGGGGAGGGGGAGGGGGAGGGGGCTGGCTTCCTCCCGGCCTCACCTCACTCTCCATCTGCTGGAAACAGATATCCCCCCCCCAGTCTTCAGTAAATAAGGAGGGGGGTGGGCTTGGGGTCCGGAAGAGGATGGGGCAGCATGAGGGATGGGGCAGGGGCTTCGAGGAAGCCCAAGGAAATGGGGGCATCAGCCCGTTCTGCTGACGGGCATTTTGGGGTAACCCTCCTCAAATCTCTGGGCTCTTTTACAGGAAGAGGAAATACAGAAAGTCCTCGGTTTACGACCGAGCGGCCGTTTGAAGTTACGATGGACTTACTTGGGGGAATACGGATGACCCACATTAGAAGTCTGGACAGTCAGACACCACCACCCCCGACTGACACGTGGCTGCACTTGGGTGGCTCGGCAACAGGGCACGTTTGCATAACCCCACAGGGACAGGACTCGGTTTTATGACTGTTTTGGCCAAAAATGTCTTTTACTTCCGTTTCTTTTTTTTGAAAAAGCGAGCCATTGCAATCCATGGGTTTGCTTATAATGACGGCCACAAAAAAGATTGTAAAATTGGGTCCGTCATGTGAGCAACCCACTTTATGACTGATTGCCATAATGAGCAGGCTCCGTTACGGTCATAACTCAAGGACTGCCTGTGGATGAGGATCAAATCTTTAGCAAGTACAGCTCTCCATCCGGGGAAGACACCACTGAGTCAAGCTTTTGCTTGGCAAGAGCATAGGAGCAGTCTCCCAATGGGATCTCCTGGTGGCCTCCCACCCAAGTACTAAACAGGCATACCCCAGTTTAGCTAGATGAGGCAGGTGATCGTATAATCATGCTGGCAGGAGTGGAGAAAAGGCTTCCTGCTTAGCCAGCCCTTTTCAGGGAAGAAGAAAGAAAAGGTTTATTTGAGGAGAGGAAGAGGCTTGGGAGCAAAGGGTTATGTGGGCAGGAAGTAAAAGCCAGGAAAGCCGCCCTCTGGCCACGTTTCTTCTTCTGCTGGGCTGTTCCTCTTCTCTCTCTCTCTCCCTCCTCATGCCCATCCCACTGGCAGGTATTCACCTGAACGCCTTTTCCATGCATTTGCATTGGTGCAAATGAGCAACGGTTTTTTCCCCTTGTCCTCTGAGAAGGTCCAGAGCATTTCCAACAGTGTGGAATATATTATACTCATTTTACTGAGGTCATAAGAGAGGGCAGAGGGGTAAGATGTTCAGGGGCAATTTTCCTTATTTGACACTTAGTGAGCTCTGAATGCAAACCTTCAGCTAGGTTCCTTTCCTTTCCTTTCCTTTCCTTTCCTTTCCTTTCCTTTCCTTTCCTTTCCTTTCCTTTCCTTTCCTTTCCTTTCCTTTCCTTTCCTTTTCCTTTCCTTTCCTTTTCCTTTCCTTTTCCTTTTCCTTTCCTCTCCTCTCCTCTCCTCCCCTTCTTTTTCCCTTCCCTTTTTCCCTTCCCTTCCCCCTTCCTTCCCTCCCTCCCTCCCTGCTTCCTCCCTCCCTCCCTCCCTCCCTCCTGTGGCTGGTTGGCTGGGGAATTCTGGGAGTTAAAGTCCACACCTCTTCAGAGTTGCTAAAGTTGAGAAACACGGATCTTCTTGGTTTGGATTTGTTTTAACTGCTCTTGTCATCCGTTAGAGCCTCTCCCGCTAAACTGCATTGAGAATTTATTGCCCGGAAGTATAAACATGTTTTGATACCTTAGAAAAATAGCAGCTGCCTGCATGAGACTTTTTGCCTGCAAGTTGATCTGGGCTGAGCCAAGTTGTAGGTACGCATTGGGCCAGGAGAGGGCACTAAATGCAGCAATTTGCCCATTTTAGACTCTCTTCAAATGGCAAAGAAAGTCTATAAAAAGTGTGGTTTAGAAAGACCTATAAAATGGCCTTTGGGTGCCCCTCTCCTCATCTCTTGCAAATAGCAGCTGGATGACCTGTGCAGAGATCATGCTCCCCCCTCAATTGCTCCCCCCCAAACTCCTACACGCCGTGCAATGTAACTGAAGGGGAATCGGGGGCTAAAAACAGGCAGAATTTGGGGGTGATTATCAGTTTTTCACTCTCATGTCTGATCATCCAAGCTGGCATCCTTTTTATTGGCAGGAGCTTCTTTTTGTAGAGGCCAAAAAAAAAAAGTTCAGATGTTTCTCTCTGCCTTCTGACAAGAGGCGGCCCTTTGGACAGCTGACCTTGACAGTTGGTGGTTCTTCTGGGGACGAAAGGAGGGAGGAAGACCTTCTCCGTAACCTGGATGGAAGCCTCGGGGAGAAAAAAGCGGAATGCAGGATGGCTAAAATCAAAACGGGCTTACAGTGGGCAAAACAATTGGCAAGACTAAGCAGCCTTCCTTGAGCTGTGGGTCTCGCTTGCAGGAACCACTGTTGGAGAAAACGTTTTGCTCCTTTTAAGGAATCGGCTCCTCTCCTCAACGCTGAGCATCTCGTTCCAAGTGGGTTTCATCAGAGGAGCTCAGGTGGTTTCGAACACCTGGGCAGGGCAGGGCAGCTCCTTTGTAGATGTCCCTCAACGTCCTTGTGGTTTCCATTCTGGCAAGCTCTACCCAGGGTTGCGGTTTAGGACCGTTTTCCAGGTTGAACGTTGTTCTGGAGCCCTAGCAAGATTTAATCCTTTCTAGGCAGATTTGTTTTTTGTGGTGAGGCGGAGATTGCCACCCTCTTCGGGCTGGGAGATCTTGCAGCGTGGAGGATCTCATGGGCTGGGATCGGTTGAAAGCCACCGCGCTGCGTGGGCAGCTTGGTCTTCTCCTGGCCTTCGAAGAGGCAAGATGAGTCCTGTTGCTCTCTCCTGCAGCTCCCCCGTGGCACACCCTGGAAGGGAATTCGCAGCGTTGACCTAGGAGAGGAAGGGGTGAGGAAGGGAGCTGCCTAGAAGTCTCTTGAAGTCCTCAGGTGAAGGTCTCTGGGTTACACTCACCAAGAAGCCTGAAAGATCTGATTCATGCCCAAACCGGCAAGGTATGAAGGATCAACCTTGAGAGGACCAACCACACGATCTGGAGATATTGACCCAACCTGTCCAGTTGCATGAAAGCAGAACCACAGGCTGGTGTCTCAGTGTTGAGGAATATGGAGGTAACCTTGAAAATATGGGAGAGCAGTTATGTAAGCATCGGATCAGGCTTGAGAAAGAGGAGGGAGGTGAGAGCTCATCCAAGAAGCTTCTTCGGTTCTAACTCCAGTTTTTTCTTTTTTAAAGAAAAAAATACCAAGGAAGTCCAGTTTCCTTTTTTTTGTGTGTGTGTGTGTGTGTGGGGGGGGGGGAAGCAGCTTTGGGACCTACAGTGGTAGATTTCCATAAAATTCTGAACTGTCGGTTTTCCCCGCTGGGCTGGGAAGGAAATATAACTAGATGAGTTAATTCTACTTTGTTGTAAGGCTACTTAACAGAACCTTCCAAGTCTGAAGGCAGAAATCTCCTGCTCTCTCTTTTATAGCCCAAGAAACGAGGGAGAATTCCTTCTGAGTCTCTTGCCCCACCTACTGTCCATCTGTGGGCCGTGCTGCCTCTTATCTGATTGTTCCCTTGGCAGTATCTCCCAAAGTCCTTCCCACATACCACTACAGGAATCAAACCAGTGACATCACGGCCTTGGGTGACTGTGCAAACCAAAACATTGCTTCTGCTTTAGAGCAGGGGGTCTATGCTGGCAGGGGAATTCTGGGAGTTGAAGTCCACAGGTCTTAAAAGTTGCCAAGTTTGGAGATCCCTGCTTTAGAGAAAGGCCGAGCTATTCCTTCCAGTGTCATGAGTCTATCTTCTTTAGCAGATCCTGGGTTGAGCAATGGGGTAGATTTGATGCCCTTCCAACTCTATGTTTTCATGGGTCTGTGTTTGCTCCCCTTCTCAGGCCAAGCAGCCTCTTAAGTTACAACCATGAATGTGGCTGGTCCTTCTCTGACACTCTCTTGGTAGTTGGGCGGGTGGGAGTCTGTCCCTTCCATCTGGGCTCATTTCAAGGAAGACTTTTTTTAATCTGCGGGATTGACTTCCTAGAGAGGCATCCATTGACTTCCTAGAGAGGCATCCATTGACTTCCTAGAGAGGTATTCATTGACTTCCTAGAGAGGTTTCTTTTGTGCACCTTCCAGTTCCCTGGTTATCCTTCTGTTGACTAAAAGCTCCTCTGTGTGGGTCTGCCTTTCTCTCTTCTTCCTTCCCCCTTCCTTTCATGAATTCAAGTAAGTAATCATATCTCCAGTTCCCCAGAAGGAAGCTGACATATTTCCTCAAAGCAGAGGTCAAGGAGGCCAGTAGGTCAGCCGGCTCTCAAGTAACGCACCGGCCTGGGTCAGTACTGTATGGCTGACAACTCAATCTCTCCGGGGTCACAGCAGCCGCTCACTAAAATAATCCTCGGGTTGTTTTGATGAGTAGGCTAGTGAGGGAATACGGAGACCATCTGCTGATGGTGACCTCTGCTTGCTGAACCTGCAGGAACCAAATCTGGAGGTCTTTGATTTGGATAATGGTTGCGGGTTGCAGCACCTGTTTGGGGCATGGGGGGCTGATGGGCAGAAGAGGGAATGGGCATGCAATTTTGGGGGTTCCTCCTTGCCTTCATTGGGGACAGCTGCGCTCAATTGGACTTGATTGTTGGTAAAATCTTTGTTCATAATGGCAACCCTCTTTCTCACCCATGAGATGGGCAGGATCCTTTCCTGGAATGCCAGGGGGTGGGTGGGGGTGGGGCGCAGGGTAACCCCTGAGCACCTTCCTCTCTCAGCTGGGCTGTGATGGCTGAGGAGATTGAGAGGATCTGGATGGAAGCTCTGGGCTTCCAGGAGGGGATGAGAAATGCTTTATCTGGCTGGACAGATTCCTCTTAATTGAGCAGATAGTTTGCATTTGCAAACAGATGGCTCTTTGGCTTCATTTATTTCTTATCTGTGCAGTGGGGATGATTTTCTGACAGATAGCAAGGAGAGGGGGAGGGAGTGGAGGAGGGAAGGAAGGAAGGGAACAGGGAAGATGCATTTGAGGCCCCTTCCTGCCCCAAATACCGCCCTTGCAGTCTTCCAAGGGGGAGGAGGGGATCCACTCAACCGCAGGGGAGATGTTTCCTCAGGAGGTCCTGCTGTCCTTGATTCCTTGGCAGCCTGGCACCGTGGAAGTCCTTCACCCCTCAGTTAGAGAACCCATGGCTTCATCCCCTTGGGGACGGAGGGCAAAGCACAGACGCCATGTGGCAGAGTTCATGCCTAGCTCAATGGTGAGATGAGAAGGTGCCTCCAAGAAAGCCATCTAGGGAGGGTTGAATCTCTGATCAAGCTCTGAGATTTGGGCCTTCACAGCATCGTGGAGCTGGGATCAAATCGACCTTTCATTTTGCAGGGAGGTGTCGTCTAGATCAGGTGTCTCCAACCTTGGCCACTTTAAGACTTGTGACTTCAACTCCCAGCTGGCTGAGGAACTCTGGGAGTTGAAGTCCACAAGTCTTAAAGTGGCCAAGGTTGGAGACCCCTGCTCTAGACCAACCTTCCTTGTCTTGGTGTCCTCCAGACCTGCTGAACCTCAGTTCTTCCTGTCCTGGGTTTGCATGGTCCATGCTGGGTACAGGAATGGGAGTGGAGGTCCAACCTACAGGAGAACATCGTGTTGAGGAAGATGTGTCTGTACCTCAAGTACAGCAGCAAGGCCCACCCACACTGGTTGCAAAAATCTTAAGGGGAACCCCTTCCAAGTTCCTACTTAGACACAAGGGGTGTCCTAATTCCTTGCAGCCAATAGCAAGGACGCTGTGCTTGCTCTGCGGAGGAGAGGCTGTGCTGCTCCTCTGTCCTTTGCAACACCCGGATGGTAGTTCTTAAAGCATGTTTTTAATCACGTTAATTGTGATAAACGAAGGAAGGAGATGGTGGCCTGCTGCAAACACCCAATGCAGGGCTCCGGCGACCTCCTGATTTCCTGGAAATGCTCCAGGCGGCCATGGCTGCCTCTTGTTGGGAAATGGGCCTGCTTGACACTAGAAAGACAAAGCTGAGCTGAGGTGATCATCGGAGGCACCTTGAGAGGCCAGGGGACTGAGTGGGAGGCAGCAATCTGGACCAGGGCTCTCCAACCTTGGCAACGTTTAAGCCTTTAAGCTTTGCTGGCTGGGGAATTCTGGGAGTTGAAGTTGCCAAGGTTGGAGACTCCTGATCTGGACAGTTTGGCCTTGTGGAAGCCAGTGAGGAGCTGTTTCTCTCCAAACAGGGCTTTGCTTTGGCTCTTTTCTCAGCTGTTGGTTTTCCAGTTCTTCTGGTTTTTACAGGCCTCCTGATTTGGGGGCTGCCTTCCCGTCCTTTGCTTCTGGGGCCTCTTTCCGCCTCTTAGAAAGACTTCTGCCCCTCATGATCCCATAGAGGAGGAGGAGGAGGAGGAGGAGGAGGAGGAGGAGGAGGAGGAGATGGAAGAGGAGATGGAGGAGGAGATGGTGCTAGGAAATCGGTGTTGACTTTGTGGCCACATGGAAAAACCTTCTCCAGCCCGGTCTTCCAAGGGGACCTGTTCTCAATATCACCACAATCCAATTATCTTTCATGGCCAACACATTTTCTTTTCTTGACAAGTTGCTTCTCCCTTCCCCTTGAGGGAAGTTTGAGTGCTTGTCAATATTTCCTGGTGTTAGTGGTCATTCGACCAATGGAGGGGGCCTGCTCCCCGAAGTAGCCATTTTGGCATTTGACAGCTGTGCTCCCTCCTCCTCCTCCTCCTCCTCTCTTCCTCTTTCTCTCCCTCTCCTCCTCTACCATTCCTCCTATTCCTCCTGCTCATGCACCCTCCTCCTTCTCCTCATCTACCCCCTCCTCCTCCCTCCCCAGAGGACTGAGGGACTTTCCTCTCTTCAACCTGCAAACACCACCTTCCCCAAGCCAAAGCCATGATCCCCTCTGCATTGCATCTAACGCAACTTAACAACATAGCAGGGCCGAGACCGCACACTATCTGCACGTTCTGATGGAAAGGGGGAACTGGCTGCGTTCAGGAGCAATTGTTTGCCTTCCCTCTCTGAAATCCTCAGCCTGGGGCTCGCTAAAACTGGTTTGATTACTTGTGGTGTGCAAAAAAAAATGCTTTTTTTTTTAACCCACTCCTGTGTTTTCCAGCATTCTGTCTGGAGGCGGAAGAGAGAGAGAGAGAGAAGACAGAGTTTGCTCTTCCCAGATCTTAGCAGGCAGATTGGCTGCTTTCCCAAAGAAGGGGATAAATTAAAAGCTGGAATGGACTCTTGTCTGAAGTGAAAGCTGAGATGGCTTTGCAGCAGGCCACATGCTGGTTTGAGGGAAGGGTAAACTCTGGTCTCTTGGAAAGCAGAAGACCCCTGAGGATGGGGCTTGAAGATCTCAGCAGCCTCGTGTGGTCACCACACTACAAAAAAGACATTGAAACTCTAGAGAAAGTGCAGAAGAGAGCAACCAGGATGATAAAGGGTCTGGAAAATAAAACATATAAAGAGCGGTTGCAGGAACTGAGCTTGGCCAGTCTAGCGAAGAGAAGGACCAGGGGTGACATGATAGCAGTGTTCCAATACTTGAGGGGATGCCACAGAGAGGAGGGGGCCAGGCTGTTCTCTATGGCACCAGAAAGCCAAACAAGGAATAACGGATAGAAGCTGACCAAGGAGAGATTCAACCTGGAAGTGAGGAGAAACTTTCTGACGGTGAGAGCGATCAACCAGTGGAACAGCTTGCCAGCGGAGGTTGTGAGAGCCCCAACACTTGCGACCTTCAAGGGGAGACTGGACTGCCATCTGTCTCAAATGGTGTAGGAACGCCTGCTTGAGCAGGGGGTTGGACTAGATGACCTACAAGGTCCCTTCCAACTCTAATAATAAATCTAAAAACATCCCTTGGAGCCCAACTGGTAGATGCAGATAACAGAATACCAGAGCTGGAAGGTTGGAGGTCTTCTAGTCCAACCCCCTGCTCAAGCAGGAGAAGACCCTAGACCATTCTGGACAAGTGTCTGTCCAGTCTGCTCTTAAAATCCTCCAGTGATGGAGCACCCACAACTTCTGGAGGCAAGCAGTTCCACTGGTTAATTGTTCTCACTGTCAGGAAGTTTCTCCTTATTTTTAGGTTGGTTCTCTCTCTTATTCGTTTCCGTCCATTGCTTTTGTTCTGCCCTCTGGTGCTTTGGAGAATAACATGAGCCTTCTCTGGGTTAGGCGAGATAAGCCATGATCAGGCAATGTGAGTGTGAGAAGGAATCCTTCCCTGAAGCTATGCACCATGCTGCTCCCCACCGATTCCTCGCATCTACACTACAAAATGACCTACAAGGTCCCTTCCAACTCTAATAATAAATCTAAATCTAAATCTCCTTTAGGCTACCAAATATTCCCAGTTCTCCTCAATTTACTAGACAGGAGGCAGAATTAAGCTGCATCTACCCCTTACCCTAAGCCAGGATCTGTTGTAATTGTGGGGCTTTGGTTCATTATGTTACACTAAGCTAAAAACAAGGCACGCCGTGGCTTAGCACCATGTATGGATTGCGTCTTTGGAATTAAATAATCCTAGCTTGATCGGAGTAAAAGGTAGGTCTGCTTGGTTTGAGATGCATTGGTGGCCTGAAATTCTTTGTAGGCATTTGTCATGATGGGAAAGTGGGGGCAGGTGACAAGGGCACCACTTTGCAAGAATGAACTGGTGGCATTGTTGTGATGTCATACGATGAGGTTCACCATTGTGGTTAGAAGAGGACATGAAGCTGGAGCTGCTTGGAGGGTGACGGAGGACATCTGACCAAGATACTCAAGTACTGCATTCCTACAGTGGACATGGGGGTAGACCTCAAGATACCTTCCAGTCTATGTTTCTGTGACATGAAGAGAAGTCCAGTGTTTGCTTCAATGCATGGACACCCAGATATGTCCTCCAAGAAGCCACTTGCTTTACAGTTACCCAATCGTGAATGTTTTCCCCATTGCCCAAAGCCATGATGTGGGATTAGTCTGTGGTTGTGAACTGTGTGGTTCTGTAAGCCATCATGTAGTTCAGCCCAGTGGTGGCGTATTCTGCCAACCAGAGGTGAACAAGACCATAACGTTGGCATCTTAATGGGCAAGTTTCCAACAGAATTCAGCTCTTGTAGGAACTCTTCAAGCCACGAAATGCTCAAAGCTTTCCATTCCTTCCCTTGCTTTTATTTTACTTTTAAAAGAGAGCTGTTGAAAAGAAAACAAGCCACCCACTTTGAACCTGGGAGATTGTAGCCTCACGGCTGTGAACATCTAATTATAAGACGTGCAGGCTGGCGCGTGTTGGGAGAGTATATAGATTATCTTTTTGGAGACTATATAGGTTACTTCTTTGGGGTGAAGCTGGCTCTGTTGGCCCTGCCATGCCTTTATAACACAGACACACACACATACACGCACACGAGCATGCACACATGCAAAGAAAAGATTCCAGAATTGGCTTCCTGCAAAAGTTGGGAATTTGCACTTAAATAGGTTCCATGGGACTTAATGGGTAGCCAACCATTTGGAGGTCTCCTTCCTTCCTTCCCAACTCAACTCAAAAGAGTAAATGACTCATTTCCAGCGCAGTCTCTCCCAAAGTTTACCTTAATTGACCTTCCAACACCTCTGTAGCTGGCCCAGCCTTTGATTGCCATATGAAAGAAAAGCGAAGATGGGGGTGGGCTGGGTGGATTCTGCCCCCAGACACAGTTGGATGGATGGTGCATCTAGGGGAAGCTTTGGTTCTGCGGAAGTCAGTGATATTTTTTTTGCTTCTGAAACCCCCCCCCCCCCAAGCTCTGAAAGCTTAACCAACAATTGAAGACTCCTTTTCACCTTCAGATTTTCAGGACTAGAAACTTTTGTTTAGCTTTGCCTTGTTTCCTTGAAGTGGAGATGAGGTGGAAGTTTTCTGGGTGCTGATTTTTGATAGTTCTGTTTTTAAGAGAGGGGAGATTGATCGGTGGTACTTGATCTCCTCCTCTTTGTGGCAGCCTCTCAGATACTGGAACACCGCTATCAGGTCTCCCCTGGTCCTTCTTTTTATTAAACTAGATTTTCCCAATTCCTGCAACCATTTTGTTTGTATGTTTTAGCCCCCAGCCCCCTAATCGTCTTGTTGCTCTTCTCTTTACTCTTTGTCTCTACTTCTTTTTTCTGTCTGTGATCTGGAGTGCTCCTTGGCCGTGGCTTCACCTCCTCCACCTCTTTCCGGCCCCTGTTTCCCTCTGGGATCAACCCAGGTGCCCTCCAGCTCGCTGGGGAGGTGGCAGAGCCATGCAGAGGGTTGCAGGATCTGTGGAGGGCTGGGTGGGTTTTTTTTTTTTTAACAACAGAGGCATTACCATATGGAGCCCATAAATTAAGCCATTGCAGGAAGCCAAGGGTAGATTTATATGCTTTTGCGTGCCTGCGAGCCTCATTGAACCTAAGAGCTTTGTGGCAACGGCAGCCGCTGCCGTGTTCAGCGCAAAGCATTCATCTTATTTAGCGGCTCTGGCTTTAGAGGACTAATCCTTAAAAAAAAAATTGGATCAGCCATTAAAAAAACCCAAAACAACCCTCTTTCTATTTATCAACCAGAGAGGGCCGTGCGGTCGTAAATCAAAACGCTGGGGGAAGAGACAGGGAGCCCGTTTTCCTTTCATCTCCTCCTGCTTGTCACCCCCACAGCTGACAAGTTTCGCATGCGGGGTCCTGCCTTATATAGGAAAAGCTTGCTCTGTTTTGTTATCTTTGGACTGCCTTTGGGGAAGAAGGAGGGAGGGAAGGAGGCAAAGCCAGGAGCTGGGCTACGTGTTTGTTTGTTTCTTCTGCAAGACACACACCCTTTTACTATGAAAATCAGGGCATTGTGTAATCCAGAACCACAACAACAGTGGTGAAAATGCCAGGTTTGGTCACGGATTGGGGGTGGGGGGGGGAGGCAGAATCAAAGAAACAAGAAGAAGCCATTGGCTGGTCTAAGCCAGGCTCCTTAAGTCCCTGGGCATGCATTGGCATGATTAAATCTGGGTAATTGAGAGAGAGAGTGGAGAGAGGGGGGGGGCTGGAGTTCGAATCTCTGGGAAGGTGAGATTTTTGCACTCTGTCATAAAGTCTATCTCTGAAAAGGGAGGGAGAAGGCTGGCTGTTTTGTCCTTTGGAAAAATGAAAGCTGCAAATCACAAGGATCTCACCTGGAAGAGACCATGGTCCATGGTCCATAGTGGTGTTCAGATGGTAACTTCTGAGTAGGAGTTATGAGCCGTAGTAGGAAGAAGGAAGTGCCCACAGAAAGATTTTTCAAAGTTGGCAATTTTAAGAGGTGTGGACATCAATTCCCAGAATCCCCCAGCCATCAGGAGAATTCTGGGAGTTGATGTTCACACTTCTTAAAGTTATCAAGGTTGAGAAGAAATGGCCCAGAGGAAAGGAAGGGTATATATCTAAGGATTTATTAAGATGATGATTGAAAACAGCCACCTCCTCCAATACTTATTGGTACTTATTAATACATAATTAATAAAATGAGAAGGTTCACTTTCCCATACCTGTGTGAAATGACAACCTCTTCACGTGTGTGGGCATACATACACACCCACACAGCCCAGCTCCTGCTGGAAATAAATGAAAGGACACCTGTGTCAAACTCAAGGCGGTTTTGAAAGGTGAAACAAGGACTAGCTGGGAAGGCCACACCTTTGTTTAACGTGTTCACCTGGCCTGGAACACCTTGTCTCTTTGATCCTGAAAGTGATGTGGGTCAGGACTTGGAGTTCTCACCAAAGCAGTGAGGAGGCTTCAAGGTGTTCCTACTTGCAGAGGTCTAAGCTGGGAGGAATGGAGCATCTTCCATCAAGAGTTGGGACAGAAGATCTCCTTGGGTCTGGTTGCACATGGGTTTTGTCAAGGGGTCTTTGGGGAGGGTTCCAAGGGGGTCTCATCCTGGACCGCCCATTAGAAAGATGCTTGTGAAAAATCTCTGGAGACACATTTTAACTTCTTCAGATGGGCCTGCTAATCTCATACTCCTCCCAGTTATCTTCTTTGACAATTTGGGGACTTCATGCCAGTTCCATCTCATGTGTCTCCAAAAGGCAATAGCCCCTACATAGCACAAAGATTTTGCTTATAGGCATGGCCTGGTGGAAGTTCTCCACAGCATCTGCCCAGACCTGAGAACTTGGCCTGGTTCACCTGCTGTCCTTCAAGGTGGTGTGGCTGGTTTAGCTTTGGTTTCGCACGACTTGTCATCTTGGACACTGAATGATGAATGATGCTTCATCAAGCATGGATCTGGGTGATTTGCCTTTGGTCCATGTCAAGCTCCAACTTCTCTGTGTGTCTTCTTCTCATTACCACCTCCAACAGCATAAAAAATAATAATCTACTCTTCTTTGCTCAGATGAGGTTCAGCTATGACCGCCAGTGTCCAGATGGTGCCCACTAACCCCTTTCTCTCTCCCTTCTTTTGATCCAGGCCCCCCTCCCGCCTTCAGAGGCAGCTTCTGCAAATCCAGGGGTGGCAGACGAGACTGCCCAGCGTCTTCCGGGCACTGCAGAGGGCACGGCTGCAGGAAACGGAGCCAGGCTGGACTGCAGGGCCACATTGAATGTGGACGAAGCAGCCCCACCAGCTACAAGTAAGTGCTGTGTTGATTGCTACACCAGGGGTGTGTGTGTGGGAGTCCGTGTAAGTGTATGTGCTTGTACACCAGTGAGAAATATGCAAGGTGGGAGAAGACATCTCGCCCACTGCATGGAATGCAGAGTCGGGTCAGCGTCCAGATTGGAAAAATGGGGTGACCTTGCTTCTGATTGGGGGGGGATGGGGAGATGTAAAAGGGGCAAATGTGAAGGACTCCTTTCACTCGGGGTGGGGGATGTGAAGGGTTCAATCTGGAGCTGTTCCTCACTTGAAGATCCTATGGTGCTTGGTCTTTCTGTAAAGATGTGTTGGAAGAAATATCCATCTGGAAGACACTGGAAACATGGAGGCTGATGGAAAGATGGTTTAATGAGGAAGCCGAACCACATGGGTTCTGGGCAGCTGACCACATGGAGTTGAGAGGGAGGGGTATTTATACCTTCCCTTGGCCTTTGCACTTGAACTTCCTGTTCCTGTGCAAGAACATGTATTCTATTGGCTCTTGTCAGACTCCCATGGGGCCATGTACAAATCATAGGAGTTCGTCTGAGCTAAGTTTGGTTGAAGCTTGCTGAGGGTGGTGCAGATGATGCAATGAACGGGCGTTGGGCAATTCCTATTGTGGCTGAGGGCTAATCCTACCTTTGTTGGACCTTGGGCGAGAGTATTTGCTTATGAATAGAGCTAGCTATCTCTTTATGTCTAAAGTGTTGACATCTGCTGAGGGCTATTAAGGAAGGTGGGTTCCTTTTCCGAGAGCAGGTTTCTCCGTTTCTCATCCAGGGAAATATAATATTCTGCCTTCTTAATATTTCTGAAAATATTTCAGTCTTCTAGGAGAGGGGTGGGTGTTAACTTTCTACAGATGTAAAGGGGGGGGGGATAATTCCAGTGTTTTCTCCACTCTGAGGAAAGGTCCCACATATAAAAAAATCCTCCTTCAACGGGATGCCCACCAGGCGCATTGAAGCACAACTTTTCATTTTGCATGCGGTCACGGTGCCTGGGGAGGATGGGAGCGTTGGTCCGGGCCAAGTGAGTGGGGAAGCAGTCTGATGGGAAGAGACGGCTAAAAGGGGTCGGGCATTGGTGGGGACAGATGCAGGTGGGAATGTGTTTTGCTTTGGAAAACTTTCTTCCTGCAGCCGCTCGGCTTATTCCGGCTCAAATCCAAGTCTCTGCAACTCAAGACAATTCATGATTTTACTAAAGTAGAGACAGGAAGTCCTTGACTTACAACTATTGGTTTAGTGACTGTTCAAAGTTGGCACTAGAAAGAGACTTACCACCAGTCCTCGCACTCACAACATTCCCAAGGTCACATGATAAGAATTTGGGCGCTTGGCAACCAGCCTGCATTTATGACGGTCGATCGTGCCAGGGTCACATGATCTCCATTTGCAACCTTCCCGAGGGCTTCTGGGATACGTTTGGGCTCAATTGTCGTAAATTGAGGACTACCTGTGTATATGCACAATGGCTAGCCATCCCATCTTCCTCTCTGCCTCCACCCCTCCCCTTTGTGGGAAAATGTTGCAAGAGAAGCCGGGATGGCACAGGAAATCTGCAAAGGGAAAAATTCTTCTGGATCTCTTCCTCCCCCTCTCCCCTTTAAAATTTTGTGAATGAAGCTCTCCGTTGCACAATCAAATACTTGTCTGGAAGCATCGGTAATCCTCAGAGGAAGACCCCAGATGGGCAATGGGGTCCCTGGGGGAATTTCTCCGCTGGCCTCTGGCAGCAGAGAGGATAGACTTCTGCAGGAAGTTCAAGACCAACAAACACATTCCAGCAGGCGCTTTTCCAGAAAATATTCTCTTTTTTTTCCCCCATCCGCCTCCCTTCGGGAGCAAGAATTCTACTGCTGCCTTTCCCATCACAGGCTTTCCCAGAGTGACCTTCACTCCAGTTTTTCCTCAGCCAGCCTCATTTTCCCAACTTTGTGCCACCCTGCAACTCACCAAGGGGGCATCTGATTTTGCCCGGCCTCTTTGCCTGCAGTGCAGCTGGCAAGGCCCAGCGGCTTGTCGGTGCTGGGTGAGCTTTGCACCCCTTCCTTCTCCCCTTCCTCCCTCCCCCCCAATCTCCGGCTCTGTCCCGGCTGGAAACAAAACTGCTGACTTCTGAAACGGATTTCAGATGCTCCTCTGGGAATCTGGAGCAGTCAGCATGGGAAAATGTCTACTTTAAGGTGCCGCCTCCCCCCCCCTGCTCTGTAATTTTGCCGCATAGGGTTCAGCTACCAAATTTGCAGGGCAGGGATTCCTAAAAAAAACCACACCATGTTTGGTCCCCCCCCCTCCTTTCGCCTATCCATCTCCTGGCACAAACAAAGCTAGTGATTTCATGAGTGTCAGAAGCAAAAATGAAAGGCACCCTTCTGTTTTAAATTCCCGTATTTTTTTTAACCTCTGTAGAGTATTATCTCGGGAGATCTCCCCATTTGCAGAGGTAGAAAGTTAACAGTGGGCAGGAAGAAAGCCTTCTTCAAGATATTAGGGCAGAGTTTTTCAACTGGCACCTTAAAGACGGATGGACTTC
Source organism: Diadophis punctatus similis (assembly GCA_023053685.1). Classification (NCBI taxonomy): domain Eukaryota; kingdom Metazoa; phylum Chordata; class Lepidosauria; order Squamata; family Dipsadidae; genus Diadophis; species Diadophis punctatus. Next base: position 2,188,884 of record JALIGW010000050.1, on the reverse strand, counting down.
AATTCCCAGAATTCCCCAGCCAGCATGCATCATTAGACAGACTTTCTATGGGGCTTTCCTTATGACCACAGCTGAACCCAGATTTTATGTTGCTAAGTGAGACATTTGTTCAGTGAATTTTGTCCCATTTTACGACCTTTCTTGCCACAGTTGTTAAGTGAATCCCTGCACTTGTTAAATTGGTAACACGGTTGTTAAGTGAATCTGGCTTCCTCGTTGACTTTATCAGAAGGTCGCAAAAAGGGATCACAAGACCCCGGGGCACACTACAACCGTCATAAATAGGAACCAGTTGTCAAAGTGTCCAAATGTAAATCATGTGACCCTGGGAATGTTAGAAGGGTCAAGTGTGAAAAACGGTCATAAGTCACTTTTTTCAGTCATGTTGTAACTGAATGGTCACTAAACAAACTGTTGTAAGTTGAGGACTACCAGTATAGGGAGACTTTCTATGGGGCTTCTTGGCTTTGCTTTAATACCATCTCAACCCCAGCTCCCTCCCCCCATGTGGTTTCCTCAGGATTTTCCCACAACAGTTGGGAAAATGCTTTTTCTGGGGGGAAGGAGGACAAAAGTTGTTCTAAGTGAGTTTTGCTGCTTTCTCCAAGTCCTGAGAGGCATAATTATAATCATACTTTTCAGCATCGCCGGCAGATGGCACCCGCGCGCCCTGAGCAAATAATCCAGCAAAGTTTGCCAAAATGCAAAGCTGGGACCCCTCCCTCCCAGCTCCCTCCCCCCCCACCAGGTCTGCTTATCTGTGTGGACACCCTGCTGCTTGGCTGATCTGACTAAAGTCCCTCTTTGTTGAAATGTCCTCCAGCTACTTTGGGGGTGGGGGGCTTTTATAAGGCTCTCCTAAGGGCCTCTTTAAAAAAATACCCAAATTTAGAGAGGTCCAGATCCTCTTCTCTCTCTCTCTCTCCTCGCCAAACTTCTGATTTAAAGTTTGGGGGAACTTCCAAGCTCAGTTCATCTTTGGGGGGGGGGCTGTCAAGGAAATGCCTCCCACCCCTCCAGCTGTAATTTGCTTGCTGTGCTCATCTGTGGTCCTTTTGGGTTTTCCCTTTCCACCTAGTTTATTTATTTATTTATTTATTTGGAGGTTCTTCTATGCTGCCCTACTCCCTGAGGACTCAGTTGTTGCAGACCACAAACCAGGGTTTAGCAAGGATGGCTTATTGAGCAGATCCTGGCTGTGCCAACAGCAGCTTTGATGCGACCGCCATGCGCCAGCCGAACTAAATAAATACCACCCTTCAGAGATGATGGGCCAGTTGGTGGGCGCAATTGAATTGGGCTGGAGTTTGGAGGCTGCGTGTGTGATGCGGAGCGCTTTCCTGAGCGGGTGCAGAGCGCAGCTTCGACCCGACAACTCCCCCCTCCCCAAAATAAAAGCCTCGCCGGCGTCTGCCAGTCTGCCTGCCCACCCGCTCCGTTCCGCTTGGCCACTGGCGAAGGGGGCTCCGCGGCGGGGCTCGGGGCTGCCTTCCCAGGACGCGCTCCCGCGTGGGGCTCCCCCTCCCGCCCTCCCCTGCGTGCCCCCCGGCTCTTCCCCGGGGCGGGAGGCGGCGAGGCCCCCGCGGCCCGGTTGGAGCCGGTGAGTCACTCGGTGGCGGCGGAACAGGAGCAGCTGGGCTGGCTCGGGCCGGGCCCCGCGGCGGGCGGGCAGGCAGGCGGGGGAAGCGAGCACAGCAGCAGCAGCGCCAGAAGCAGGAAGTGGGGCAGGCAGGCAGGCAGGGCGGGCGGGCGAGCCATCCGCGAGCAGCGAGGCCGAGGGCTGCTGTGCGCCCTGCCGCTCCGCCCGCTGCGCCTCCGGGAAAGTTGCGCCGGCCATGGAGGAGCGGAGGAGCCCCCGCTGGGCCGCTCGGACCCCCGGCCTGGGTGAGTGAAGGCGGCGGGCGGGGAGGGCGGCTGGGGATGCCCGCGGACCTGCGATGCCGGCGCTCCCGGTGCCCGCCGAGTCCGGAGGGCCGGGGACCGACCGACTTCCCCGAACCCGAGGGGGGAAGGGGAGGGGAGGGTGACGTCACCAGGAGGGGGCTCTCTGTGCGTGCTCAGAGGCGCTGCCTTGCCCCCAGCCTGTAGTGGGAGGCTTGGAAAGCGGCCGGGGATGCTGGCCGCCTGCCCAGAAGAAGGAGCGCGCCGCGGCCGCTTTTGGAGAGCTCCGCGCCTTGCTTGGGGAAGGGGCGTCCCGCTTGGGGTCGGGATCCCGGGTTGGCAAGGGAGTCGGGCCGCTTGCAAAGGAGAGACCCTGGCGAAGAGCCGCTTACTGAGCAGGGGAGGGAGGGGGCGCTGTGAAAAGCGCCGCGCGCTCCGGCCCGGACGCGCATCTGCCTGTCTTGAGCGCTTTGCTCGCCCACAGGCCGCCCCCCTCCGGGAAACCTCTGGCGCGTCTGCTCGCCCGGGGAATTCCCCGCCCGGGGATGAATGGGCAGCGGTGCCTCGCAAGTGGCGAGCGATCCTCGGGCGTCCCGTTTCGCTTGCGGGGGCTTCCAGTTGACGTCTGCGGCGCGGAGGTGGGGGGGGGGAGAGGAAGCCCCCCTCCCCAGCTTGAATGCGCCCCCCTGGCGCAGCCTTTTCCTCCACGCGTGTTTTCAGGGTTCCCTTGAAAGAGTCTCGAGTCTCTTCGTAAACTCCGTGAAAGAATCCTATAAGGGAATCGCCGTTTTTCTTCATTAAACTTGCCGGATTGGACAAGTCATGGACAATAGTCGGTCTTCTTACTTTTAACACGTGTAGCGAGGAGCGGATTCTGGCAACCGGTTTAAAGTGGCTTCACTTTGGGGAGTTTAAAAGCCAGATGGGTGGAAGTGTGTGTGTGTGTGTGGGGGGGGAGATACTGTTAGAGAATAGTATTCAAAGTTCGTTTTTCTATTTTGCCCTCTTCCTTTCCAAGCGTGTCTAAGCTGGTTCAAGAACACCCGCAGTTTAAAGCAGGTTTAAAATCACCCCTCCGGTACATCAGCATCAGAAAGGAAATAAATGAAACTTAAAATGCCAACAGGAAGGTCTAACAAAAAAAAGGAGAGAAAAAACTGCAGAGCTGATTTTTTGCGGAAGGCTCCCCAGCCCCTTCACAACAGTGGCTGCAAGAAGCATTGTGTTTTCTTTGGTAATGGTGGAGGGTTTGTGTATTGTGAATCAGCCCAGGGTTTGCTGTATATTCTCCACTTTGGATCAGGGGGCTTAGGACAGTATTTCTCAACCTCGGTCACTTTAAGAGAGGTGGACTTCAACTTCCAGAATTCTCCATGGCTGGGGAATTCTGGGAGTTGAAGTCCACCTCTCTTAAAGTGGAAGAAGTTGAGAAACACTGGCTTAAGAAGATACTAACAGTTCATTTCCTAACCTCCTTTCCCATTAGCAGTTTCCCAGGAATGCTTTGTCCCCTTGGCCCAATCCAGCCCAATTTTGAAAGCAAGCGTTCTTTTGCTTGCTCATCACTCCTCCCTCCAAAAATTGGGTCCTGTTCTGCTTTTTTATATAAAGAGTTTCTCTACAGACGTATAAGACTGATAGTGCTGAACCCCTCTTGGTAATTTCTTTCATAATTTAATGTACTGTTTTTGTAACTTAATTTTGTAATTGGCTCCAAAGGAAGGAAAAGCTTTACCAAATAAAAAAGGGGATATCTTAAAGATGATTAGAGAGGGGAATTGGTAATGCCATCTGTATGGCAACAGTAACAGAATGACAGAATTGGAAAAGGGACCTTGGAGGTCTTCTAGTCCAACCCCCTGTTCAAACAGGAAACACTATACCATTCCAGACCAATTGTTGTCCAATCTCTTCTTAAAAGTCTCCAGTGATAGAGCACCCACAACTCCTGAAAGAGAGTTAAATTGTTCTCACTGTTAGGAAATTTCTCCTTTGTTGTATGTTGCTTCTCTCCTTGATTAGTTTCCATTCATCACTTCTTGTCCTGCCTTCTGGTGCTTTGGGAAACAGGTTGACTCCCTCTTCTTTGTGGCAGTCCCTCAAATACTGGAAGACTGCTATCATGTCACCCCTACTCCTTTTCTCTAGACTAGCCATATGTTTCATATGTTTCTTCATATGTTTTAGAATGCTCAAAAATTCTTAAGGTAGCAATGAAACTGTGCTGGTAGACTCTTGATGGACCACAACATGTGGCTGGGGCGTTGTGGTCCCCTTGTTGTTCAGCATTGATGGAGAAGTGTAGAAAGATGACCTTTAAGAAATTTAGGTAGTGACACTTAGTAAAACATGAGCCAGGAAAACAGGAAAGTGTCAGAAAGAAGCTCAAGATTTCTCTGTCTTGACTTTCTTCGGTTTAAGAGATTCTTCAAGATAGCATAAAATAGAGTTCAGTTATTAACTGTGGCATCTTTCCTAGCGCAGAGGGCTGAAAGTCAAACAGGCTTCTTGTAGAAGCCAATATGATGATGGTGGCCTCTATTTGTAGATGACTTTGACCTTGTGAAAGAAAATGGTTGGCGTAAAGCAGCAGTCACCAACTGGTGGTCCATGGAGAAAATTTTGGTGGTCCGCAGAAAAATTATTTGCATTTTTTATATTGCACTAAATCAAGGGACCTCAAACTACAGCCCCTGGGCCGGATACGTGCAATGAATTGCGTTGCTTTGCTGCAGAGAGTCTCCCCCTTTGGGGTCTTTTTCTGCGGGTCAGAGGGGGGCAGAAATTCCAACTTGGGGTCTGCTTCAGCCTGTTGGCGTGGGGCTTTGGGCAAAGGCTGGAGGGAAGCGCCACTGGTGGCAAACAGCGGAGGGTCTCGTTCCAGTGGGACTGCATCATGGCCTGGAACTGGCTGACCATCTCAGCCTGCTGAGCCTCCAGGCGCCGGTACCTGGCCTTGCACTCCCGCAGGTCTTCCCTCTGCTTGGAAAGCCTATGCTTGTAGTCCTCAGTGAGGTGCTTCTGCTGAGCCTCCTTCTTGGGCAGATCCAATTTGAACTGAGCCAGCTATTTTTCCAACTCTTTCTCGTGGTGGCTGCTTAGCTCCAACAACTGCTTCAGAGGTGGGTTGCTCCCGGTTTGGACCAGTTCTATAGAACCGGTAGCGGGAATCCCCCCCGCTCACCAAACCGGGAGTGATCGCCGGTTGGCCACGCCCCCGAACCGGCTCTAATGGCGCCGTAGGTGCGCCATCTTGTTTTTGGCTTCTGTGCATGCGCAGAAGCTTGGCTTTTGGCCCTGCACATGTGCGTGCGCTTGTGCCCACGCGGCGCGGGAGGAAGCGAACCGGCGGCAAGGTAAATTAGAACCCATCTCTGAGATCGGGTAAATTGTAAGATGTGGCTGAAGCAAACTGTGTGGTTACGGCTTCCTCCATAAACCATGGTTAAAAATGAGGACTTACCAACTTTTTTTCCCTAACAGTTTAATGCATTGCATCATGGTGGCCTTCACTGGGAGAGTTGCATCTCTGCTGTCCTTGAATTAGGGGAGTAAACGTGGTTAGCTCCCCACCCTGTTTCTTGGATTACAGCGGAGTGTGGTATTTGAACATTGTGGTTGTGGTTAGCAAACCCTGATTTATGGCTTAATGCGATGTGTGCACCCAGCCAGACTCCCTGGCCTTCTGCTGCCAGTTCTCAGGAAGTGTGGGCATGGGAGATGGGTGGTTCCCTAAATTATTGAAATAGAGAAATAAATCTTCATCTTCAGAGCACTGTTGGCATGCTTTGAGGCTTCGGGTGGAATTGAATTCGCTAACGCTCCGGTGGTTTTCAGTTGAAGTCCGGAGGCCGAGTCAAAGGCAACGTTTTCCATTCTCCTTCTTTGAAACATGTGGATCTGCTGTGGCTTTGCAGGGCACCCTGTCTGGGTTTTCCCTGGCTTCCCTTTGCAATATAGGTAGTCCTTGACTTACAACAGTTTGTTTAGTGACCGCTCAAAGTTACGTCACTGAAATAAGTGACTTCTGACCATTTTTCACACTTAATGACCGTTGTAGCTTCCCCATGGTCACGTGGTTTACATTCAGATGCTGGACAACTGACTCATATTTATGATGGTGCAGTGTCCCGGGATCACGGGATCCCCCTTTGAGACCTTCTGACAAGCAAAGTCAATGGAGGGAAGCCAGATTCACTTAACAACCATGCTACTATTTTAACGACTGCAGTGATTCACTTAACAACTGAGCCCTGGTGGTGCAGTGGTTAGAATGCAGTATTGCAGGCTAACTCTGCCAACTGCCCGGAATTCGATCCTGATCGGCTCAAGGTTGACTCAGCCTTCCATCCTTCCAAGGTCGATAAAATGAGGACCCAGATTGTTGGGGGCAAGAGGCTGACTCTGTAAACTGCTTAGAGGGGGCTGTAAAAGTACTATGAAGCAATATATAAGTCTGCTACTGCTATTCCTTCCTTCCTTCCTTCCTTCCTCCCTCCTCCCTCCCTCCCTCCCGTGGTGGCACAGTGGTTCGGATACAGTATTGCAGGCTGATTCTGCCCACAGCCAGGAAGTTTGATCCTGACCAGCTCAAGATTGACTCAGCCCTCCATCCTTCCGAGGTGGGTCAAATGAGGACCCAGATTGTTGAGGGCAAGAGGCTGATTCTGTAAACCACTGAGAGTGGGCTGTAAAAGCACCTTGAAGCGGCATATAAGTCTAAGTGCTGTTGCTAAATCTGGCAAGGAAAGTTGTAAAATGGGGTAGAACTCACTCAACACATTTCTCACTTAACAACATCAATGCTGGGCTCAATTGTGGCCGTGCATAGAGGACAACCTGTAGTCAGAAGAGCCCAAACCTGACTTCTTTCAGCTCAGCTTAGTAACCATCCCAGGCCAAATAGAGGCTTTTGACTGGGAAGGAGTTTGGCCCAGTTTTGAGAGCCCGTCCTGCGTTGCTGCCTGTTTACCGGACACCTACTTCACTGGGTGGGGCTGGCGTTGCGTCTCGGTCCACACCCTGCTGGGCACGAGGGAGGGAGGCGGATTGGCTGGACTGTGGAAATCTTCTGGAACCAGGTCAGAGGTCAGGAGAGTCCAGAACCACCCAATAAAGCTTCTCCGGGTTTATGAACAGCTTCCACGGTGTTGCGTTTGCGTTTGTAAGCTGCCCAGAATCCGTGGGGAGTAGGCAAGGTAGATAATAAGGTGGTCCTCATCTTAGGACCACAACGGAGCCCCGAATTCCTGTTGCTAAGCAAGCAAGCAAGCAAGCAAGCAAGCAAGCAAGCAAGCAAGTTGTTAAGGGAGCTTTGCCCTGCCAAAGTCGTGAACTGAATCACTGCAGTTGTTAAGTTAGTAATGCGGTTGTAAAGTGAATCTGGTTTTCCCATGGACTTTGCTGGCCAGAAGGCCGCAAAAGGGGATTGAACATGTGATTCCCCCCCGGGACACGACAACAGTCATAAATACGAGTCAGTTGCCAAGCCTCTGAATGTGGATCATGTTGTGATCATGGGAGAAGCCCCAATGGTCGTAAGTGTGAAAAACGGTCATAAGCCACTTTTTTCAGGGCCGAATGGTCACTTTGAATGGTCACTAAATGAATTGTTGTAAGTCAAGGACTACCTGAATGTGTGTGTGTGTGTGTGTATACATATACATACATATATATATATATATATATATATATATATATATATATATATATATATATATATATGTATATGTATATGTATATGTATATGTATATGTATATGTATATGTATATGTATATGTATATGTGTGTGTATACATACATATATGTGTGTGTATACATATACACACACACACATCGACTTATGATGGACCCTTAAAAGATACTTATGGGCCAGATTCGAAGTTCTGATGGCCATAACACACACACACACACACACACACACACACAAACAACCCCCCCCCCCTAAAAACCCCACATGACTGCACTTTGGGCATGGCATCCAACCTGCCTTGGTGCTGTTTGCAGCCTCTCATGGTCATGTGACCTCAATTTTATGACGTTTGTTGATGGAAACTGGTTTACTTCTGGTTTCCAGCCCCCCACCCCCAAAAAACACGTCCCATAGCAAACCAAGGGTTCACTTAACAACTGCAGGGTTCGCTTTACGACCACTGTAAAAAAAAGGATGTGAAATTGGCCTTGGCCACTCGATGGCCCGCGTAACAACTATCACAACTTAGGGCCATGATTGCAGGCTTGATTACGGTTGTACATCGAAGAATAAACACATATCTATGTAAAATCAGCAAAGAAAGTATATCTCAGAGTGGGCAGCGATGGGCATCTTTGGCTGCATAAGTTCAATTTTGCATTGCGCTCCGGCGCGGCTAGCAAGTTGGAACACAGAACATAGGATTGGAAGGGACCGCAGAGGTCTTCTAGTCCAACCCCCTGCTCTAGGCAGGAGACCTCATACCATCAGATGGTTGCCTGGTCTGTTTTTGAAAACAGTACAGTACAGTTGCCCAGAACCATGGATCCTACTCCCCCATCTGCAATTAGAGAAGAGAAGCTGCAAAGGGGGAGGTTTTTACCCCGTGTGCATTAACCCTTGGCATCACCTCTTGTTCCTTTAAAAATATTGCAAATATAGAGGGACAGCAAAGGCAAACAAAGGGTGAACTTGAATCTCAACGCTTCTCAAAAGCCCGGTTGACTCGGGATGGTTTGGGAAAACCGCAAAGCCCTCCGGAGTTGGGACATGGCCTGGCTGTATCCAAAGAGCCAGGCCTGCTTTCCTGCACGCTCTTTGGATGGGAAATGCCTCTTTTCAAAGCAACCCAGTTCAATCTTTCCGGGGTGCAGAGGTGGGAGAATTGTGCAGAACCAAAGTTGGCAAGCCAACCAGACTCTTGAAATTGGCAGGGAATGGAGCGTCGAGCGATATCCAGAAACGGCGTGCGGCAGAACTGCCCAAAACGTAGCAAAGCAGGACTGAGCCGTCCTGCACAAAGAAGAACAAGAGAAACTCTGATTCGTTGGCAGGAAATTGCAGACAGGATGCCCAGCATTGAGTTGGCTTTGCAGATGAAGCTTGTCAAGGGCCTCGCGCCAACCGAGAGAGGCTGACTTGGGCCGGGAGACAAGCAGCCTGAAAAAGATTTTTTTAAAAAGAGAAATAAAAGCCTGTGCAATACAGAAAGGGGTGGGAGGGAAGACCCCCTCCCCTAGCCCTTTTCCCAGTGATTAGATAGTCTTTGTGACTGCAGAGAGCCAAATTGTGACCAATGGTTGCAAACAGGAATATAGAATACAGAATAATAGATTTGGAAGGGACCTTGGAGGTCTTTTAATCAATCCCCCTGCTTATGCCATTAAAGACAAGTGACTGTCCATTTTCTTCTTTAAAACTTCCAGTGTTGGAACACCCACAACTTCTGGAGGCAAGTTATTCCACTGGTTAATTGTCCTCACTGTCAGGAAGTTTCTCCTTAGTTCCAGGTTGCTTCTCTCCTTGATTAGTTTCCATCCGTTGCTTCTTGTCCTGCCTTCTGGTGCTTTGGACAATAAGTTGACCCCCTCTTCTTGCTGGCAGCTTCTCAAATATTGAAACACTGCTATTATATCAACCTTAGTCCTCTAGACTAGCCCTGCCCAATTCCTGCAACCATTTTTAACATGTTTTAATCTCCAGGCCCGTAATCATCTTAGTTGCTCTTCTCTGCACTCTTTCCAAAGTCTCAACAACTTCTTTATAATGTGGTGAACCAAAACTGAATGCAATATTCATATGCACATTGTGCAAACAGGCATTTGTGCAATGGTGCGGTTCCCTTCCCCTCTCTTGTTTTATGGGTAGGAAGAATTAAGGAAAAGGAAGAGTCATTTGCCCTACAACGGCTTGGAAAATTGGCCCCATCCTGGCCAGCCTGTATCTCTATTCGCATTCTTTGCCCTTCCTGTATTTTCTCTTTAAATGGAGTTTGCAGAGTGGCTTGTAGGAGTAGAGCTGTCCCAGGTAGCCAGAAATCATCCAATAAGGGAGAAAATCAACCTTTGGGGAAAAGGTGTTCATCAGAAATGGTGCCACCATCAGACACCCTCAAAGTGATTTGTGCGAATGATGGTAGAAAGTCAGACTTGCATAGCGGAAATTCAGAGGTTCCAACTGTTAAATCACGAAATCACAAAGTGTTAAATCCGCCTGCCTGGCTGGGTAATTATGGGAGTTGAAGTCCAAAGGTCTTAAAGTGGCCAATGCTGGACGCCCCTGGTTAATGCATTCTGTAAACCCTGCTTGTTTTATAGGGTTTAATACCATTATTAAGACAAAGCTCTGGGTACGTATGCCACGTCTTAGGCATGTTAGTGTACTGAGCCGATGCAAACCTTAAAGAGACACGTTAAATGTCTGAATGCCCAAGAAGGTGCCCCTGGGGGCTTTGGTGTGCGTGCGAGGCATGTGCTGGGATTCTGTGGGCTATTGTTCCTGCCTGTGTATGTGCCGCGCGTGTGCGCGCACACACACACACACACACACACACACACACACACACACACTGGCTTCAAATCAAACAGTGGCTTTGATAAAGGCCTGGGGATGTGCAGCCTCCATTCTAAGGTTACAGGTTGCCCAGCCTGGAGTGTCGGTAATTTGCCCGGAGTAATTCCAGAGCCGCAGGAGAGACCTGGGCAAGAACACGGAGGCCACTGAACTTGGAGAAGGAATTTTTGTGGCTTGTCCCAACAGAATTCCTGGCATGCTGTTAAAAATCCTCCCCCAGCCCCGGGGAGGAGTGAAAGAGGCTGGCCCCAGTCCCTAGAGGGGTGGGGGTGTCCTCTGCTTCTGCTCCTCCACACCAACCTCTCGTCTGCTTGGGGGAAGGGGGGGTTCTGCTGGAAAAGGTCTTTTTTTTCCAAAGGAGTTGCTTCTGGTCTGTCCTTTCCAACTTTGGCCTGATAGTTGAATCCAAGATTACCTTGTCTAGATTGGGTGAGTCAGCAGACCTGAGTTAGTTTCTCTTTTTTATCTTGGATGCGAGGGCCCTGGCGAGGGCCCATCCCAACTCCCCCACCCACCCAAAGTGGGGCCCAGAATATGAGGGTCATCCATTGCAAGAGGCAAAGGCAGCTGTGATGTTGGTTTTATCCATTGTCACTTGATTAAGATGTTTCTGCAGGGCGTCCAATGGAGCTTAGGGAGGAGAGGCTGCTACAGCCCACCCCCTAAGGTTGCCCAGGTGGAAGCCCTGGCTGACCCCCCCCCCCTTCTTCCAGTGCTTTTTGGATGGAGGTGGAGGAGGACTGTGGGGTCCTTGGTGCTCTCTGAGCTTGGTTGTTTTCTTGCAGACATTTCACAACCCAGCTAGGTGACACTATCAGTGCTAGAAGGTGGAAGGGTTTATGGAATGGAGGAGAAGAGAAGGAGGAGGAGGACTGTGGGGTTCTTGGTGCTCTCAGAGCTTGTTTTCTTGCAGACATTTCATTATCCAAACTAGGTAACATCATCCTAGGTAGCGGCAGATGTAAGGGTCTCCTGCTTGGGCAGGGGGTTGGACTAGATGACCTGCAAGGTCCCTTCCAACTCTGTTAATCTATAATCAGTGCTAGTGAGGGGTCAATAAGAAGAGCAGGGTCTTCTTATAATTGCAGTGGCGTAAAATTGCAGTTATGTCTCCCCTACCCTGGAATTGATCCTTGTCAGCCTCTGGGACACGGAGGTGTGCAGTGCAACATTAGATTGTGGTTTTGGTCCCGATTGGGTGATGGGTGCATCCCCTTTGCTGAGACCCTTCTCAGAAGCAGGTGAGCGTCACGCTGATGCAGCCTCTGACCAGGTTCGGCTGCTGTCAATCTCCCTAGCCTCTTTCTGGCCCGTCTTTGGTTGCCTTGTGGCAGGAAAAGCTCCCTCTCTTTGCCTAACGTGGTCGTTGACCTCCTGCATTCACCAGGCATCTATCTCCCGGTGTGCAGCTGCCTCTCCTTTCTGAAGTTGAAAATCCATTTAAGTCAAGAGGAGGAGAAATTATGGCTGCTAAGGCCCTTTGCATTTAACCGTAAATCCTCTTTACAGCTCTACCACGCTCTCTTAGCAGCATGATCAGGCCGTCGGGATGTGTGAGTCTCTCCCAAGGCAGGCCTGGGAAGGGAGCGTTTTTCCTCTTTCCAGAGAGACGCTTGGGGGTGATTTCTTGAAAGGAGGAGGAGGAGGAGGAGGCTCATTATCCCCATCCGAGGAGCACAGGGCTACCTGTTGCATTTTGGGGGGGGGGGCTCCAGAACTCCCATTGTACGTTCCTCCTGCTGGGTCTTGGGGTGCAGAGGAGATAGGGCTGAGAAGTGTCCTTCAGGGTGGTGGCTGAGACGTCTCCTGCCTGCTGCCCACAGCTTCCATAGTGGAAGTCAACCAGGCCAACAGCTGTGATCCAAGGTTGAGATGGATGGATGTCTATGGAGCTTCTCAATCATCCAGATCACGGTTGTCCCAAAAGTGCTTCCCCCCCCCCCCAAAAGGCAACTGGACTTTCTTGGTATTTTTCCTTGAAAACGTTTCGCGTCTCATTGGCTGCTCTTCCTTGACCTCTGCGGACCCTCCCTTCCATTTAATCTGCTCTTGCTGGAGATGCAGGCATTGAGGAAAGCCAGTTCCCCCTGTGGAGGGGAGCTTGGAGTTTGGCTCGCTCTGTTTTTGGTGGGTCGGTCAGCCCCTTCTCTCTTCTTAGCCCTTGCATTGAAGGGGCGGTTCTGACCCAGAGCAAAGGGGCAAGGATAGGGGCATCTCTCAGGGTCTGTCCTGGCCATCCCTTCCCCCAGCAAGGCGCTTTCTCTTGCATTAACCCCCCCCCCTTCAGCTCCTCCCTCCTTGCCTGCCCTTCTCCTCCTCCTCTGTTGGTTATCTTCCTTCCAGGCCTGGTGACCTTGCAGGGAGACCAATCTTCTTAGTTCCTTTGTCTGGCCTTCCCAGCCGCCCACACACAGCCCGCTTGCTAATCTCCCAAGTCCAGGACTTCTTCTTCAGCCGGGCTCTGCAGGATGACCGAGTGCCCCATTAATGACTCAGAGGGGGGAGGCGGGTGTGTGTGAGAGAAGAGAGGGATTTGCCCATTTATTTTCTGCGACTTTGAGCGGTTTCGGACGGAGGCCATGAGGGTTAGCAGCTTGACTCCTCAGTGCTTTTGGGGGGGGGGGTGGATTTTACAAGTGCCCCACACTGCAAGACTCTACAAGCGCCCTGGGAATGTGGATCCGGGACGGGTTAGTCCTTGACTTATAGTCGTTCGTTTAGTGACCATTGGAAATTTCTACGGCACTGAAAAATGTCTATGGAGATTCTCAGTCATCCAGGTCATGGTTGTCCCAAAGGTGCTTTTTTCAAGAGGCAACGGGACTTTTTCCCCCCCTTGAAGACGTTTCGCTTCTCATCCAAGGAGCTTCTTCAGTTCTGAAGAAGCTTCTTGGATGAGAAGCGAAACATCTTCAAACAAAAACCAGAAAGTCCAGTTGCGTCTTGAAAAAGCACCTTTGGGACGGCACCGAAAGATGTGATTTATAACCGGTCCTTGCCGCTTACAACAGTTGTAGCAATCCCAGAGGATCAACATTTGGGTGCTTGGCAACCGGCATGTATATCCGACCATCGCGGCAAACCCCGGGGATCGCATCACTGCCATTTGTGACCCTTCCGATGATCAAAGTCAAGGGGAGAAACCAGGTTCACTTAATGATCATGCAATTCACTTAACAACTGCAGCGGTTCACTTAACAACAAAAAGGTCGTAAAATTAGGCGTGACTCGCTTAGCGACTGCTTTGCTTAGCCATAGAAATCCTGATTCCCAACGGCCATCGTAAGATGGGAACTGTCCGCATATCTCCGAATGGTGCTTCCTTTGTAGGGCCGCTTTAAATAGGCAGGGCGATGGGTTTGTACTCTTCCTTAGAAAGGAATTTCGGTTTTTGGGCTGCGGAAGGAGAACTGAGGCTGGAAATGGACTGGGTCCCGTCCCCCCAATTTTAAGCCTCTTTGTTTTGCCTCTTGCACCCCTGAACTCTTGGGGAACGTCTGGCTTTCATAGCATCCCTTGGACTGGAGCCTGTATCTCTTGGAAGATTACACCCGGAGGGTGCCATTGCTCTATGTTTGCTCCTCTCTTTGGGAATTCAGCGTTTAATTGGATGGCAAGAATTGTGGGGCAGATTAAGCAGTTAGGGCTTGCCTCTAATGGACGGTTTGCAAGAGCTGTGGATTCAAGGGGAATTACCTGTGGCAGAAGGGTGAAAGTGTAGGCACTTCTGTGGCAGATAATTTGGGTTTTCTTCCGTCCTGCCCGGGGTGGAGAGATCTTTGTAGATTTCCAGCAGGCTCCATCTAGCTCTTGGCTAGGATTTAAAACAGGGGTCCCCAAACTTGGCAACTTTAAGACTTGTGGACTTCAACTCCCAGAATTCTGTGAGTTGAAGTCCACAAGTCTTAAAAGTTGCCAAGTTTGAAGACCTCTGATTTAAAAGCTGAGCAGGAGCCTTACACCGGAGGCGATTAGTGGCAGGCTAGATGGATTAGAACAGAACAGAGCTGGAAGGGACTTTGGAGGTCTTCTAGTCCAACCCTGCTCATGCAGGAGACTCTATGGAGAAGTGGGGAGCTGTTGTCCTGCCGGCTGGGGAACTCTGGGAGTTGAAGTCTTCCCCCATCTTCAACTTGTCAAGGTTGAGCGAGGCTGTTCTGCGTCTGTTGTCAGGAGCTGAGCTGTTTACCTTTAAGAAAAGGGAGGGTTCAAGCAGGCAGGTTGGAACAGGCAAGGCGCAAACAGCCGAGGGGTGTGAGCTCAGCCCGCTGTGGAAGAGGAAGTGTGTTCTTGCACATCTGCAGTGCCTCTTCGGCTATTGTTCTCCAGGGAGGATCGTAAACCCATCAAGGCCTTCGTTTGTGCAAACGGCACCCTTGGCTTGACGCAATCCGCTCTCCTCCAGGGCTTGAAGGGCCCTCTTTACTCCCTCCAGGAAGGCAGGAGAGTTGCAGCTCTCCAAGATTAGCCTGTTTGGGTTTTTTTTGGGGGGGGGATGGGGGGTCGACACTTTCTGGTGCTCCCTCCAGGAGTGCCACCCCATTGACCCCAAAGTGGCTCCAGAAGCATGAGGGTGCCCTCACCTGAGAGATGTGGATGGTTTACTTGGCAAAGAGTTTTGGGAATCTTAAAAGCTTGCAAATTATTATTTTTTCTTGGGGGGGGGGAGAGGGAAACAAACCTTCCATTGGCCAAATAAAATGATGGCCTCCAGAGGTTTTTAGGACACCCCCATTTTCAGAACCAAGTTCGCATCTTTTGAATAACGGGGGGCAGAGCCTACCTTTAGGGGTCCTAGGACTCTTTCTATCCTACCTGTTGGCAATTCCTGGGCAAGTCCAGGAGCCCTGGGCATTTGAAACATACGTAGCCATGTGGACACATGATATCTTTATCCCCTTGCATGGTCAAAAAATAACCAAGAGAAGTGTGTACATTTAACCAATTACCTCTTCGTCATTTGTACACAATTCCAGACTCTGCCTTACAGGATTCAAACCCTCAAACTCAGAGTCTGGGGTCTACTTGAAACCTCGCTAATAACTGTCAAGAGGAAACCCCTTGGTGTCCCTTCTGCCACCAGTTCTTCTCTTCATTTGACTGTCTTTTCTCCTCGGTGGAGTTTCCGTAGTATATCTGTAGTACCTTATAACCAGTTAGCCATTTGTGTTTGCCTATTAATTTCTCGCCTGCAAAACGCTTTTTGTGCCGAGAGCCACCAAGGTGTTTTCGGGCACAACCTGGCTTTGTAGCAGTTCCATGTTTCCCAGGTGTCGAGTCTTAACAGGTTGATATTTAAAAGCCACATTAGCTTTATCATGCCCTAAATATCCATGCCACCCAAATCTCAGGAGGGGATTCTGGGAGATGCAATCCCAAGCCGGGCAGGAGCCCAACCCCAGCTGTGCTGTCCTGTCCTTGCCAAACCTGGTGGGGGAATGAAGGGAGGGGGAAGGAAGGCCTTTTGTGTTTCAACTCAGGTGGCCTGTACGGACGCATTTGCTCAGTATTTGCAGAGTTGGTCAAAAATTAACATTCTGAAAGGCGGTTGTAAAAGCCTAAGTCAACAAATGCGGGCTATGTGTGTGCATGTGTATGTGTGTGTTTGTGTACTATGTCTTCTGGAGAAGAGAGGAAGGCCTGCCTGGTTTGCTGACTTTTGGGACATTGTTGGGCTTTGAAGTACCAGCTTTGTCTATAACAGCACGCCCTTCCAAAGGTGTTGGATTGTAAAGCCCATCATGCCCAGCTTGTGAAAGTAGGCCGGGCTGCGTCCTGCTTTGCAACTTGTACCTCTGGCGTAAATACAAAGTGTTTCTCGACCTCTGAAATTTTTTAAGATGGGCGGACTTCAATCCCAGCATTCCCCAGCCAGGAAGTTCTGGGAATCGAAGCCCACCCATCTTAACAGTTGTTGAAATTGAAAAACACTGGCGTTAAACTACCACCATCCGCCAGCCCGTTGCGGCTTAGTGTGATGTGGGAAGCTGCACTTCGTTGTGTGTTTCAAAAGCAAAACTAGACTGCGATTCCTCCTTCCTCCTCCGTGGGAAATCGTCCAGGCAGGGGGTTTAGCAATCCAGGAGGGAAGAAGAGCTGCTCAAACAAAAAACCCGGCTCTTTAACTTTATTTTTTTTAAACTCCGGCCTCCTTCCATCTCTCACCCTTTTCCTGGGGAGAGCCCCTTCAGAAGCCCCCCACTCCTTGCCTTCACCACCTTCCTTGCCCTGCATCCTGACTCTTCCTTTCTCTTTCACGCTCAAGTACCCTGTCGGTCATTGTGCCTGCCGGGCGGATGGCTGGCTGGCTGGCTGCTGGCGGAGGAGCAGGCTGGCCCTTCACTTGGCATTGCTAACATCTTTGGCCTGCTTCCCCCCTCCCCTCCCCTTTGGCTGGGCAGGCTGGCTGTTTCCTGTTAATCGAGTCAGCCTCGCGGGTCTGTCACCTGCTCTGGGCAGCTGCAGCTCCCTCGCGCTGCCAAGGGGCGGGCGGGCAGGCGGGCTGCGAAGCCTGTGGCCTCCTCCCCTCCCGCCTCCTGCCCTCTTTCTTTTCCGGGAACCGTTGCCCCGGGGCGCTGCGACCTTAGCAGGTGTCTTGGGGAGCGTGCCTTGCGTCATACGTCCACAAGCTGCCACAGCAACAGCGAGTGTCCTTGTGCCAGGCTCCTCCTGGCTGGTGGGAGGGCACCAGTGACCCCTCTCGGCTGCTGCCAGCCCCCCTCCCATGCCAGCTGCTCTGATATCTCTTCTCGGTGCCAAGATGGCCGGGTGCCAGCCTGGTGTGGCAAGCGGAGATCCAGCAGCCAGGCAACCACTGTCCTATCCTTGGCACGGGGCCACTTTCAACCACGAGGCCTCTACTGTGAAATCTCTTCTCTCCAGCCCCACTTTTTAAAGGGCTGCACGCTTTCAGGGTTTGTAGATTTGGGGGCATGGAGGAAACGGGGTGCCGGGGTGCTCCTTGTCCCCCCCAGTTCTCTGGGTAACCATTTTGGCCTGGTTTGCAAAGTCCTTGGCACGTCTGACTGAGCGAACGAGGGCAGCCCGCTTAGGAATTCAGGGCAGGATAATCCACGCCCACATCTCTCTTTGCAAGCCGTGGGATGATCCAGCGTAGCGCCCCATGTTGGCATGGCATTAAAGGGGTTGCGAAGAACTCTTGCAGTTGCTGCTTCTTCAGGAGACCCTCGGCTAGCAGAGGCTGACCAGGACCCCAGAGAGATACAGGTAGTCCTCAACCTACAACGGTTCAATTAGTGACCATTAAAACGGTACTGAAAAAAGTGACTTATGACCGTTTTTCACACTTATGACCATTGCAGCATCCCCATGATCCCCAGATCAAAATCCAGGCGCTTGGCAACTGACTCACATTTATGACGGTTGCAGTGTCCCGGGGTCACACGATCCTCTTTTGAGACCTTCTGACAAGCAAAGTCAATGGGGAAAGCCAGATTCACTTAATGACCATGTTCCTAACTTAACAACTGCAGGGAGTCACTTAACAATCCATGTGGCAAGGAAGGTCGTAAAATGGGGCAAAACTCCCTTAATAACTTTCTCGTTCTACAACAGAAATTTTGGGCTCAGTTGTGGTTATAAGTCGAGGACTTCCTCTAACACAGTGTTTCCCAACCTTGGCAACTTGAAGATATCTGGACTTCAACTCCCAGAATTCCCCAGCCAGCGAATGCTGGCTGGGGAATTCTGGGAGTTGAAGTCCAGATATCTTCAAGTTGCCAAGGTTGGGAAACACTGCTCTAACACCTTTGGCTGCTTCCTTCCGTCCGCTTTCGAAGTCCTGTAGAAAATGGAGAATTCGCCCAGCTGAAGTCCTCTGCAGCTCGTGGGTAGGGCAGCCCCACTGGCACGTGACGGGGCCTTTTTAGTGGTGGTGGTCCTCCGATCCGAATTGCTTCCCCAGGCAAGCTGGCCCCTCTCTCCCAAAGGGTGCTACAGTCTCCCCTCCCTGCCTGCCCCCTTGAGAACTGGTGGGGGGTTTCTACAGAAGAGTTTTCCATGATGTCGTCTGCTTTTCTCCTCTTTTTCCTTCTGTCTGCAAAGTTTATCGTTTTGATAGAAGAAGAGATCTGGAGTTCTGGGCTGAATTACGGAGTTCTTGGTGGTTTTCCTGCACATGTTTCACCACCCAGCGAAGCAACCTAATCCAGTGTTTATTTCTGCAGAATGTGTCATTGTAGCAGCCCTGCAGGATTGTTTGTGTTTGATCTTCTTTTCAAAAATATCGCAACTTTCTGCTTGTTGTTTTTTTTGAAACATCCTTTAGATCTGTGTAGCTCTGCAGTTTCAACAGCTTTTGGGGTTTTGTTGGGAAAACTTGCCAGGCCTGAAAGCAGGAGTTTAGAAAAGCAAAAATTGTTTCGGTTTTGCTTTGGGGCCACGTGATATTTTGTGGCAGCCTCAAAAGTGGCATCTTAAGGGCATTGGTTTCCCAGGAAGACACGTCTGGGCTTAGCCTTCCGGGAGATTATCCTGCAAAGTGGCCCTGGGATGGCTGTTTCCCCCTCCCTGCTTTTCCCCCTCCCCATTTTCTGGTGTCCTGGAGGGTTCCCTCCTTCCAA
This sequence comes from Diadophis punctatus similis, assembly GCA_023053685.1. NCBI lineage: Eukaryota > Metazoa > Chordata > Lepidosauria > Squamata > Dipsadidae > Diadophis > Diadophis punctatus. The sequence goes on along the minus strand of JALIGW010000050.1, from coordinate 2,169,876 downwards.
GCCTCCCTCCCTCCCCAATCTTCCTGTCGACAATCTCTGTTTGAGCTCTGAAGCTGGGCTGCCCTCCAACTGGGCTGAGCTGGCACTGCCGGACAGGGCCCCGTGCCGGCCTTGTGATCAGGCAGTCGCATCTCCCCCCTCCCAGGTCTTATCTCCTCCTACTGCATGGCAGACAGCAGGCAAGACGTGGGGCCAACCAGGCTGGCATTGGTCCTGCCAGCAAGGGAAGGAGGGGTGCCAAGCGGGCACAAGTGTTGAAAGGCGGAGGAAACGCCACCCCCCATCTCTCTCCAGCACTTGGTCCTCCTGTCCAGTGGAGGGGCTAACTGGGAATAAGCTGATCTTTGCTCCCCGCTCCCTCTTCTGACCACAAACTGCCTCAGAGAATTTCCAGGAAACTTGCAAAAGAGGCCACCCTGCTTTCCTCAGTTGACAGTTCATTGGGAGGGTCTCCTTGGTGCTCTCTGAGCTTGGTTGTTTTCTTGCAGACGTTTCACCACCCAACTAGGGAACATCATCAGTGTTATGAGAGAGAAGGAGGGGGGATGGAGGAGGAGGAGGAGGAGGAGGAAGAAGAAGAAGACTGTTGGGTTCTTGATGCTCTCTGAGCTTGGTTGTTTTCTTGCAGACACTTCATCACCCAACTAGGTAGCATCATCAATGCTAGAAGGGAGTTGGATTTTTGGACTAGAAGAGGAGGAGGAAGGGGAGGAGGACCTGTGGGGTCCTTGGTGCTCTCTGAGCTTGGTTGTTTTCTTGCAGACGTTTCACCACCCAACTAGGGAACATCATCAGTGCTAGAAGGAAATGAGGTTTGAGGAGAAGGAGGAGGAGGAGGAGGAGGAAGAGAAGGAGGAGGAGGGAGGAGGAGGGAGGGGAGATGATGGTGGTCTCTGGTGTTCTCTGTCTCTTCAGGCTTGTATTTTTCTTGCGGACATATCATTACCCAAACTAGGTAACATCATCAGTATTAGATTTATTGGTAGAGTTCATTGTTTCCTGCAATGGGTTAATCAAATATCGAGCAGGACGTAAGAAAGAATTAAGGGGATTTTTTGTTCATCCTCTGGTTTGTTCTAATGAACATATCTGCCAGGGGACAAAATGGGGTTCAAACCCCAGGCTTGCTGTCCCTCCCCCCCCCCCATTTCAAAAGCCTTTTGCACCCAATAATTTGAGAATAGCCTTAGAGCACCCCCTGCTGGAACATTCTTGCACTACAGGGCTTGAGCAGGCAACATGCTGACAATTTGGGGTGGGGTAACTTCAAGGTGATAAGGACCCCACTTTGAGGGGGTGCCCGCCCTTCCCCTCCTATGGAATCTGTCTCAAGGCAGACAGGTAGTCCTTGACTTATAACATTTCTTGAGTCACTGTTCGAAGTTACAACGGCACTGAAAAAAGTGACTTACGACAGATCCTCGCCCTTACGACAGTGGCAAGCACACGGCGGTCACCTGATCAAAATTTGGATAGTTGGCAACTGGCAAATATCTGTGCTGCTTACATGTTCCGGGATCACTTGATCACCTCATGCAGTCTTCACAGCCGGCTTCCAACGAGCGAAGTCAATGGGGGAAGCTGAATTCATTTAACTCGCTTAACCACCATGGCAAAAAAAACCTTCATAAAATTGGTCGTGACTCACTTGCTCAGCTAACTCCGGTCCCAATCGTAGTCGTAAGCCAAGGACTACCTGTGTGCATCCCGTAATCAGAGCCATTTCTCAGCCAATGAAAAAAGGAGAGGTGGACGCTAGTCCTCATGAATATTAGAAGGGGATCAGAGGGGAACAAGGTTAGGGCATCGGGGAGGCCTGTGTTAAAGTCAGAACTCTGCCTTCCAAATTTGATTCCCTCCAGAGGGCTTGGACTTCAACTCCCATAATTCCTACCTTTGGTGGAGTTTCACCAACGCGCTTTCTCCTGTCAAATGATGGCGGTTAAATCGCACAGATGCAGAACAAGGGCGCCTTTTCAGCTGCAGGGCCTGGCAAGAGATTTCCCTTTTGCTGCCTTCTCCATATTTGGCTGCTCCGGGCCAGAGTCGGAAAAAGGCTGACCGTGGTCTCTCTCTCTTCCTCCCTGCTGCTTTCCATAGATTTCTACGCTGGTTTGTTTTTTAAACTTTGGTGGCTGATTCATGTGGATTTGTGTGGAATTCTGCCAGGCGAAGCCCATCTTGGCTGCAAGTAGAAATCTGAAAGAGAAGAAAGAAGACTTGCTTCCCAGAAGTGGTGGGTGCTCCAACCCTGGAGGCTTTTAAGAAGAGTTTGGACAACTGTTTGTCCGAAATGGTAGGGGCTTTGCTGCTTGAGCAGGGGGTTGGACTAGAAGACCTCCGAGGTCCCTTCCAACTCTTGTTATTTGCTGCACAGTGTTTGCTGTGGTCCAGAAAGCGCTTGGAGCTTGCAAGATTGGCATCTTTGCAGACCGGAAGCCAAGACCTGCCAGAAGAATCCTGAAACAAAACTCAGCATTTCTAAGAATCAAATCTGACTTCACAACCGGATTGCATTTTCTGGTCCTGGTTGAGAATCGCTGTCCTGCTGAACCTCCATTTGTGCAAAAAGAGGGGTGATGGACGGACGGAGAGTCCCAGATGCCTTGCATCCCACAAGCTGGTGGGGCCAGGACCCCCACAACAAGTTGGCAATGGTCGTCTTCGCTGGGGATAATGGGTGCTGGCTGGGGAGGCCCCCTCGCACAGCACAAGCCGGCCCGGCTCTTCATCCGAGGGGCTGTGGGGTTTTTTGTTTTTTGTTCCTGCCGTAGAAGCAGCCGACAGCCCCAGGGTCAGGCCGCAGATTCATAACTTGGCAGCAAGACATTTCAGAACAATAAAGGTGTCTGGCTGTTGATCAGGTCATTTTTTATCCTGGCCTTTCTCCAGCCCTCCAAGCCTGGGATTTACAGCCAGGGGAGAACGAGAGGCACACTACAACACACACACACACACACACACACACACACACACACACACACACACACACACACACACACACACGCTGTGTTCGAGATGCCAAGGCTGTTTCTTCCCTTCCCCTCGGCTTATCTGCGCCTCGGCTGCCCGCTCAGCCCCTGAGCTCAGATGTTTACCTCCAGCTCCTCTGACGGTTGGCGAAGACGCCTGGCGAAGCAGAAGGTCGCTGAACTGCGAATGTTATGACATTACATTCTTGTGTCTGCGCTTTCAAGATGCGGGACGCGGCCGGAATGATAAGTGAGCCCCACTGACGGCTGCTGCCTTTCTTCCCCTCTTGCTTTATTCCTCCCCTGGCTCGCATCTGCCTCCTTCTTGGCTTTCTCCGGAGGAAACAGATAAGGGTCCTCCCTCCCTCGCCGGCCCCCTTGGTTTCTCATTTCTTGCCAAAAAAAAAAAAAGGTGGAGAGGAGGAGGGCTGGGTAGAATAATTTGAATTTGCGGAAGAGAAAGGCTGCTATCCCTGGTTTGGAGTAGAGAAAGTGCTGCCCCAAGTTTCTCAACCAAGCTGAGAAAACAGCTGGAGAGCAGCTGCCAAACCGTGCCAGCAGTACTGGCCTGCTTGGGTCTAAGGATCATTGCTGCAAACAGCCAGCCTTTACTTATGTTTGATTCCAGGCCTCTCCGGAAAGGGCCATCCTCCCCTCTTTCAACCCCCTCCACGCTCAAGAGCGGCTGCCAGTCAGGGTTGTCAGAATTGGGTTATTGGACCAATAGCACAATGTCAGAGCTGTCCATGTTTTCTGCCCAGGTAGGAAATTTCAGTTCACCCCAGACATTTCTGTAGAAGAGAGAAAAGAAACTCTGGCTTGAATCCCTGTGGAGTTGCTGCCAGTCAGGGTTGGTTGGCCATATAGGGTCAGACGGCTTTCTATTCTGGCCTCCGGCTCCTCAATTCAATGCGTCTTCAGGAGTTCACGTAAGGTCCACGTAAGGTTCCATGTTGCCCAACCTTGGTAACCTCCAGATGAGGATCTCAGTTCCCCTAATTCTCATCATTGGCCATGTTTTTATTTTATTTATTTATTTGTGAGATTTATATACCGCCTCACAGTGCAAGCACTCTCTAAGCGGTTTACACCATTAAGCAATGTATATTTATATTGCCCCCGACAATCTGGGTCCTCATTTTACCTACCTCGGAAGGATGGAAGGCTGAGTCAACCGTGAGCCGGTGAGATTTGAACCGCTGATCACAGTCAGCTAAAGTGGCCTGCAGTACTGCCTCTAACCGCTGTGCCACCTTGGCTCTAATGTTGATTGAGGAATCCTGGGATGTGAAGTCTACATGTCTGGAAATAGCCAAGGAATGGGAAACACTGGTGTAAGGGCCTAATCAGACACAGCAACATACATTGGCTGTATTTGTTCAATGTCAGCTGTTGTGTGATCCTCCATGTTGGCTCCCAGCATTCTTATGGAGGGATACACAGAGGCTGCAGGGTCTCCTCGCGTGGAGGGATGGGGTTGCTAATCTCTCTCTTCCATGCCTCCACTTGAGTGAAGTTGGACCATCCTTGAGAAGAACATAGAGAAAGGCTGGGCTGACTCATCACCCGAAGCTATGCTTTGTCCTTGATTGCTAGTTTGTCCAACACGACAAGCAGGAAACCCCTGGCTCTGGCACAGCTGGTTGAAATCTCAAAGCACGCAGAACCGGGTAAAGGAACACGATGGCTTAATGCAGTGTGACAACCAATGAAGGGATCCTAAATGGCCAGCTGTAATTGCAAAAGACCAGAGTGCCGTCTTGCCCTTTTGTGTCCTCCCAAGCCTCATAATGGGCATCTGGTGCATGAATTGTGCATTCTGCAAAGCATGAGAAGCTTTGCTTTTGAAGCAATTGACTGAAACTAAATCAAGGAGAGAAGCAACCTAGAACTAAGGAGGAATTTCCTGCCAGAACAATCAATTAGTGGAACGGATTGTCTTTAGAAGATGTGGGTGCTCCATCACTGTACGTTCTTAAGAAGAGTTTGGACAGCCACTTGTCTGGAATGGTATAGGGCAGTGATGGCGAACCTTTTTTTCCTTGGATGCCGAAAGCACGTGCGTGTGCACGCTATCGCGCATGTGCGAGTGCCCACACCCATAATTTAATCCCTGGGGAGGGCGAAAATGGCCTTCCTCGCCCCCTGGAGGCCCTCTGGAGGCTGGAAACGGCCCGTTTCCCAACTTCTGGTGGGCCTAATAGGCCCGTTTTTCGCCCTCCCCAGGCTCCAGAGGCTTCCCTGGAGCCTGGGGAGGGTAAAAACTCCCACCCCCGCCACCCGGAGGCCCTCCAGAGGCCGAAAACGTCCTCCCAGAGCCTCTGTGCGAGCCGAAAATCAGCTGGCCGGAGTGCACATGCACACTGTAGCTGAGCTAGGGCAACTGCTCACGTGCCGGCAGATATGGCTCCACGTGCCACCTGTGGCACGCGTGCCATAGGTTCGCCATCACTGGTATAGGGTCTCCTGCTTGAGCAGGGGGTTGGACTAGAAGACCTCCAAGGTCCCTTCCAACTGTATTGTTCTGTTATTCTATGCTTTGGTGCTGATGGACCTGAAGGTCTTTTCACCTCAAAGAGCTACCTGAAAAGGTTGAGGTTGCTCCCAAGGGTGTTATGGAGGGCAAAGTCAAATGATGCCATGAGTTGGTTGCCCCAGCTTGGGTTCTGGGAGGGCTTTCATTGTCACTGCAGATTTCCACAGAGGACTCATTTTTTCCATGGTGCCAGACCATTTCTGCGACCCCCTCCTTTCCACCAAGCTCCTTGGACAATGATGAACCTTTGGCATTTGCTAGAGCTGAGAACATTTGCACCCAGGTGAAGTATCTCCATCCGTGCGTCTTCTAGGATGGGCCCAAATTTGGGCGAACGTGCTCTTACACATGAGTTGGGGATGGAAATCCAGCATTTTGGAGCCTTTCTTGATGGTTGGGACTCTCCTTTTCTATGAAGTCAGAAGGGAACCAAGCCTACAGGTTGGGAATAGCGAGGGACTTGCTCCTGGTTTGGTGGAAGAAATGAACTCCCCCCCCCCCCATAAACCGGAGCTGCTTTGACGTGCAGCAAACCCCACCCCCCCTTTCATCCTCGCTCCATCCCTGTTTGAATCCCTGCTGATATGATCGGCGGCATCCAGTCTCTCACTCTCGCTCTCTCTTTCTCTTTCTCCCTCCCTCCGAGTACAGGAAGATGGGTATCGTTGAGGGCCTGCAAAGGATCCCTTCAATCGTCTTTGACAAGCTGCGGGGCTGGGCGGGTGAATGGTGGCAGTACTTTGAGTGTTAACATAAACCATCTGTGTGTATGTGTGCAAAGGGGAGAGTAGAGAGAGAGAGAGAGAGAGAGAGAGAGAGAGAAAGAGAGAAAGAAAGAAAGAGAGAGAGAGAGAGAGAGACCGTGTGCAAGAAAGACTAAGGAGGGAAGGAAGGGGGAGAGGAAGGATCAGAGACTAAGCGGAAAAAGAAAAAAGAGGTCAAGTCCTGGGAAATTAAACGTTCATAAACGTTGGCCCGAGCGCTCACAGAATGTAGGGCAGACCCATTAAATCTCATTAAAGTTTCATATCTAGCAGAGCCACTTCAGGCAGACCTTGGACATGGCTTTAATTTGATGGGTGTTAAGGGAGAATTATCAAATAATTGTGCCAGCTGGGGACTAGCTTTTATCGTGTGACGTGGAAAGTATTTGCAGCTTTTCGTGCACATCCACACCGGCTCTTGGGAGGTGACATGGTTCTCAGGAATTGGTTGCAGATGCTTCTGTTGCCCCCCCTCCCTTCGGCCAGCCCTCTGCTATTTTGGGGCTCGGGGCAGAAGCCTTCCTGTCCGGATGTCCTTGCCCAGTTGATGGACGTTCAGACCCAGTCAACTCACACTGGCACTCCTCTTCTGCTGGCTTACTGACTGTTGGGGACAGCTGGCTGCTTCCCCAGAGGAGAATTCTGGAAGCTGAAGTCCTCCCCCTGTTTGGAGGGCGGGGGGGAGGTTGAGAAGGGGTGGGGGTGGGGTTAGAATACCTCCAAATCCTCTGGGATGGATTGCTTGAGGGAACTTCAAGAAGATGATGGTGGAGCTGCAGGAATTGTGGCACCTCACCTTTCGCAAACATTTGTGGGAGGCAGAAAATGCTCAGATTTGTGATGGTTGGATTTGTGGAATTCATCCACCTCCCCTTTGGAGAATGTGACTTGGCTCACTTCTTTGAATCCTCCAATGTTCTGGCTAAAGGCAGCAGTGCCAGCTGTTTTCCCATTGTTTCTTGTGTGGTCCAAGGCAGGAACCCAGGGGCAGACAAGATGGGTCTCCTGCCACTGAGTTCTACCCAAGGAGCATCCTTTGAAAATCCTGGTGTTGCTCTCTTTGTGGCGTCTGTGGAGATGCTCAATCATCCAGGTCAGGGTTGTCCTAAAGGTGCTTCCCCCCCCCCATAAGTCAACTGGACTTCCTTTGTTTTTTTTCCCCCTTCAAAAATATTTGGCTTTTCATCCAAGAAGCTTCTGGGAAGAGAAGTGAAATATTTTCAAAGGAAAAAACCAAGAAAGTCCAGTTGCTTTTTGGACCAGGGGTTGCCACAAAGAAGATTTGGGGGGTCAAGCTATTCTCCAAAGCACCTGAGGGTAGGATAAGAAGCAACGGATGGAAACTAATTGAGGACAGAAGCAACATAGAACAAAGGAGAAATTTCCTGACAGTGAGAACAATTAATCAGTGGAACAACTTGCCTCCAGAAGTTGCGAATGCTCCAACCCTGGATGTTTCTAAGAAGAGATTGGAGAACCATTTGTCTGGAATGGTAGAAGGTCTCCTGCCTGATCAGGGGGTTGGACTAGAAGACCTCCAAGGTCCCTTCCAACTATCCTATCAGTTTTCACATTTACAACTGATGCAGCATCCCCATGGTCACGTGATCAACATTCAGATGCTTGGCAGTTGGTTCATATTTATGACGGTCACAGTGTCCCAGGTTCATGTGATCTCCTTTTGCCACTTTCTGACAAGCAAAGTTAACGGGGAAGCCAAAGTGCCTTCATGACAATCCGACTACTTTAACAGCTACAGTGATTCACTTAACAACTGTGGCAAGAAAGGTCGTAAAATGGGACAAACTCATTTCACCAATGTTCAGCTTAGCAACAGACATTTTCCGGGCTCAGTTGTGGTCGTACGTTGAGGACTAGCTGCCATGGCTTTCCCTGGGATTTGCAGCATTTTGCAAAGACGCCTCACCAGTAGCTGCCTGTGTCTTATAAGAGGCGTGCATGTGTGTATGTGTGTGTGTGCTTGGGCACACCTCAATGCAGGCAGGCGCATGTCAGCTGTCTCCTCCACAGCCTGAAGCATCCTCTCCCCCCCCCTTTCCTCTCCTTTCCATTTGTCATCCCCTGGAGAAGTCTGAACAAATAAAGCCCAGGTCCTTTTGCGGCTTAAATGCTGATGCAGCCGGTGGGGGGAACGGCTGACACATCTGGAAGGCTTTTAGAGCACCGAGCAGCAAATTGCAGCCTTGAGCATCGCGCACGTGACGGGCTGGCTCCTGGCTGCAGATGCGCAAGCGTTTCTGCTGGCTTTTTCCCGGAGTGCACAAAAAAAAAGCAGGATTTGGCCAATAAACAGGAGGGAGGACAGATGGGAAAATGTAAAATTCATTTCGGGAAAATGTAAAATTCATTTCCAGTAGAAAGAGCTGCCCCTCGCCTACAGCCAAGAGCCTCTTGAGATGCCACCATCTCGGGATTCTTAGCCTGTTAGAGTCCTACCAAAATGCACATTTTCTGCTGTGGTTTTGGGTCATTTATTGACCCAAATACAGAATTCTTGGAGTCCACAAATCTTAAAGTTGCCAAGGTTGGAGAAGCCTGATTTAGTGGACTTTCTTCCTTGGGCTCATTTTTTTTTTGCATTCTGCGTTGGAGAATTCCATGGTGTTGCAAGAGGCAGAATGCTGAATTTGCAGCAGGTTGTTGAAGAGAGAGAGGCGAGGAGGAAGAGACCGGATCTTCAGAGAGGTAGCCCAGAAGGAGAAGACAGGAAGCTGGTCCCAGATTTCGAGATGCAGAAGGGTGGTAGCCTGCCCACAAATCTGGATGGGATTCCCCCCCCCCCCGAACTCCTTAAAAAAGAAGGGAGGCCTGAACCTGGAAGGGAAAAATATATGGAATAATCTGAAAACATTTCTCTTTCTTATAGGTAAATCGGGAATTTTGGCTTGCTGGAGGAAATGTCTGGGAATCCACTTCCCAATTTCTCCATTTTATATTTTCAGAAAGCTGCTCCTTGGATCTAGGCCTGTGTTGGCGAACCTATGGAACGCATGCCGGAAGCAGCACGCAGAGCCATCCCACGCAGGACGCGTGCCCTCGCTGGCTCCTCTTCCTGTGCACACGCGCATGCCGGTCAGCTGGCTTTTGTGTGCGTGGGAGCGCAAAACCTGTAAGAGCAGCGTTCCGGCTCGCATGTGTGCGCCGGCACCCGAACTTCGGGTTTCCGTTGCATGCATGTGCGATGGCCAGCTTTTCGTCGGGCATGCGTCCGGACCAGAAACTGGAGGTTTGGGTGCCGTTGCACGCATGTACGACGGAATGCTGCTTTTCTTGGTTTCAGCGCTCCTGCGTGCACGAAGGCCAGCGAGGCCGTGCGATCCAGGCGGGATGGTTTTGCGTGCCATTTCCGGCACATAGGTCGGCAGGCGGTGACGTACAAGGTTAGCCATCACTGATCTAGGCTAATGTTTCTCAACCTTCTAGGTGAACTTCAACTCCCAGAATTCCCCAGCCAGAATTCCTCAGAATTCTAGGAGTTGAAGTCCACTTACCTTAAAGAGGCCAAGATTGAGAAACTCTTGTTCTATATTCCTTGACTGCAATTTCAGTTCACTGTATTCAAATTCCCCTTCCTCGGACCAATGTCTCCGTCTCCCACGGCAGGCAGGATGTAGGATCGGCGGTCAGCGGTGAGCTGGAATACCATGGATTTTGGTGTGCTTTTTATGGGCGTCTTTGAAGAGGGCTTGATTATAGACAAGAGGGCTGGGTTATGCTTTGCTGCCTAATGAAGATTTCTGTGGTTGAGCTTCAATGGAAACCAGGAGTGTGTCCGTGTGCGGCTTTCCAGGTGGGTGTGATGAAAATCCTTCTCTGACTTACATTCCTGCTGAGAGACTCTTAACAGAATTCCCCGTGTTTTTCATGGCTTCCCAACTTCATTGTGGCAATAGATGGTCGACGTCCATGTGGGACACGAGGCATTCCTGCAGATGTTCAGCCAGACCCTAAACACAGAGTCCTTGACTTACGACTGCTCGCTTAGAGACACTTTTGAACTTACGACCTCCCTGAAAAAGGAGATTTACGACCTGGATTCGAAATTCCGACAGTTGTTACTCTCCCTTCCCACAGTCAAGTGACCACAATTTGGGGACTGGGCATTTATAGCTGTTTGCAGCATGCTGCAGTCATGTGACCAAATTTTTCCAGCAGTTTTGCCAAAAACCTTTGTTTCCGATTTTTGGCAAAAGCAGGCCCCTGGTGAACCACAGATTTGCACTTACAACCGCCATGCTTGCTTATCAACCGCCACAAAAAAAGCTGTGAAATCAGATAGGTCGCATGACCGACCTGTTTTACAACCATTGCAACTTAATGACCGTACTGGGCAGGCTCCATGACAGTCAGTCGGAATAGCGGCGTTTAATGTTACCCCTTCTTTTGCTAACTCATAAACGTCCCAGTTTAAAGAGGATTAGTGCTAAATTGTTAGCCTTGATTTTTATTAGAAGATGGGCAGAAGGTTGTTTTCTGTGGAAAAAGCAACAGGGAGGTGAAGGGAGGGGAGTTTGAAGGCTGATGAATTATTCAGCGTCTCCTGATTTCACATTATTCTCTCCCTCCGTGATACTTTTACAACCTGTCGGTAAATAAAAACTTTCTCCATTATTTATAGGGACAGACCTGAACTGGTGGGCAGGAGACACTGTGCAGAAGGGGTCCCGGTGTCCCCCCAGTGGAGAGGGAAGGGTAGAACTCAGGGGCACATTTTTGATTGTTTAAAAATGCTTTTGATCTTCATGGGCTGCATTGGAAAGAAAGGAAGCAGCTTAAACCTGGATTGCATTAAAACAGGTTTCCTAACATTTTGCTGCCTGTGTGCTTATAGCTTTTGCTGTTAATTCCTCCCAAACGTTAGTTGTGGACAGGCTAATAAGGATTAAGTCAAATTATTACCTACTTTAGTAAGGTTTCAGATCTGCAATCTGAGGCCAAGGATGGAGGGATGCATGGATGGATGTTCCCCCATAATAGTTTTTATGGGGCGGGTGCCAGGAGGCAGGAGGGGAGAAGAAAGGAGGGGAGGGAAGGAAGGAAGGAAGGAAGGGAAGGGAAGGGAAGGGAAGGGAAAGGAAGGAGAGACGAAGGAAGGAAGGAGAGCAGGGGAAGGAAGGAAGGGAGAAAAAGGAAAGAAGGAAGGAAGCAAGGAAATTTCAACTAAGCTTGGTCCTTCTTTCCCTCCTTGTTCTTTGATCCGAGAAGAAAACCGAGGTTAGCTGGCTGGGCTCCGGGCAGGGCAGACCTCAGCAAAGTTTGGCTTCTTCTCCAAACCTTTTCATTCCCCCCCTCCCAACTCACCCCCCCAACACACTTCCTGCCTGAATGGAGCCCGTGCATCTGTCTGAGGTGGTTTCTGTTTGAGCCGTCTATTTTGGGTTGTCCCCAGGAGCTGTTTTTAATTTGTGGTTCCTCCTCTGCCCAGCCTCAGAACGGTGTTTAAGCAATCCTGTGCAGTAACGGCTAATGGAAAGTTGAACCGTTTTATACGGACTCTGCGGTTAGCCTGTGGCTTTGCGTCTTCTGGCCCGGGGGGGGGGGGAATGCCAACTGTGATGCGCTGACCATGGCCAAAAAGGGTTGGGCTCTTTGCAGGGGGAGGTGAGGTCTTCTCTGGGTTGGAGCCCGAGTGGGCTTGGCAAAAATGAGATCCTGTCTCCTGCATGCTGAAGTTGGTGGGAGACCTTGGATTGGGTTGCAGAATCCAATGCTCAGCAGAAGGCGCTGGTTCTGCACATGGAAGGGAACCTTCTGAGGTAGGATTGGTGACCGGGATTGAACATTGGTGCATTATCTGCCATCAAGTCGGTTTTGACTCCTAGCAACCACATAGATAAATAATCTGGCTTTTCAAGTCTCCAAATAGTGGTGTCTCCATGAATCCATGCAGACTCCAGACTCTGGAATAACAGAGTTGGAAGGGACCTTGGAGATCTTCTAGGTCAACCCCTCGCTCAAGCAGGAGAGCCGGCCCTATCCTATAACCATTTCAGACAAATGGCTGTCTAGTCTGTTCTTGAGAACCTCCAGTGTTGGAGCACCCACAACTTCTGAATGCAAGCCTTTCCACTAATTGTTCTCACTGTCAGGACATTTATTATTAATTTCCATCTGTTGCTTCTTGTCCTGCCTTCAGGGGCTTTGGAGAATAGCTTGACCCTCTCTTCTCTGTGACAGTCCCTCATCCGTTTTGTTGCTGGTCATCTCCTCTTTTCTTCCACCTTTCTCAAAATTAGGGCCTTCTCCAGAAAGCTGGGTTTTCATCTTATTTGTCCAAAGTAGAATAATTAGTCATTAGTGCCCGGGGAGTGATAACTCCTGACTGATTTCTTTAATGATCCATTGGTTTGGTTTCTTGGCTGTCCATGGTCTTCTCATGAGTCTTCTCCTACGTCAAAGTTGAAAAGCATCAATGGTCTTCCTATCTTACTTTCTCAAAGTCCAGAAAGACCAGGAGGGATGGGGGGAAAGGTCTGCGGCGGAATAGGGCCTGGGTCCTCACCGTGTCCCAGGACACCATCGTGGCTTCTTGATGAAGCCGCGGTTAAGCCAAGAAGGGCACCTGCAAAGCCAGCGGGAAGGGAAGTGAATGATCTGGGCTAGTTGTGCCCCTGAAGGCGCTTACTTCAAATTTGACAGGTTTACTGGTGTGCGGAGAAGCCGCAAGCACGGAGGCTGCTTAGAGCGTTGAGGCTGGGACTTTGTGATCAGACAGTGAATATAAATTCTCATGATGGATCGGTTATCACTTCATTGAGTTGGTGGCAGATCCATCGAAGGGCTGCGCGCGGTAGCACCCTCTGTCCTAGCTTCACTCTGCGCCGGAATACATTAAATACCATGTATTTATGGCCGGCTGTGGTATGGTGGGCTGGAGAAAGCGGATTTTGCAACTATCATCTAATTTTATGATGGGCATTAAAGCCAGGCCTATAATTTGCACCTTTTTATTCATTAGACATTGGAGCGGCCATAAGTCAAGACTTCCCTGGGCATTTAGATGCAGATCTGGAAGATAAACTATTGACAAGTCAGATGTATTTTTACATTAGTCTGCCTTTACAATAGTTTATGTGAAGAAGGGAATATAAATTGCAGTATTAAATATGAAGTTCTTTTGTAATACACCGGCTGCTGTCTTGTCGGGAAGCAGTGAGGACTTTATAAAGTCCCTTGGAAAGCAGAACAGTTGATGACTTCTGATGACTTCTGACACAAGATAACGCCCCCCCCCCCCATGTCCCCCCCCCCCCCCGATGGATCCATTCAGGAATTAGTCTTCTTCTGTAAACTCCAGGATGGATCCACACAGCCTCTGAAAGAATTGGGTAGTTCACTGGCGTGAACTTGCAAAACTGCCCTCCTCCCCTCCCCGAACCTCAACAGAACCCCACCCCCCAGGGAAGATGCATCTAGGACGAAAAGGTGGTGGTGGGGAAAGGACACCCTTCCTTAGAAGCTTGATTTGATTTAGTTGAATGTATGTGGTTTAGATGCCGCCCGACTCCAACCGATCCTGGGTGGTGTGCAATAAAACCAGCGACATAAAAGGGAAAATGCAATACTTATAAAAGAATAAAAATGGAAAGGACAACAACAGATGGTGGATCTGGCAACCGCAGGCACGCACAGTCCAGCAAGGTCCCCCAGCCACCCTCACCCAAGGCTTGGGAGAAATTAAAGAATAACAGAGTTGGAAAGGACCTTGGAGGTCTTCTAGTCCAACCCCCCTGCACAACCAAGAGACCACCTACCATTCCAGAGAAATGGCTGTTCAATCTCTTCTCAAAAGCCTCCAGTGATGGAGCTCCCACAACCTCTGGAGGCAAGCCAGTCCATTGATCAATTGTTCTCACAGGAGAGAAAAAAAATATTTCTCCTTAGTTCTAGGTTGCTTCTTTCCTTGATTAATTTCCATCAAATTGGCATGCTGGAGGTTTGGGACGCTGGAAGGGTTGGTCAGGGGACCCAAACGGGTGAAATCCAGCAGGTTCTCACAGGTTCTGGAGAACCGGTAGTGGAAATTTTGAGTAGTTCAGAGAACCGGCAAATGCCACCTCTGGCTGGCTCCAGAGTGGGGAGGGAATGGAGATTTTGCAGTACCCTTCCCCTGCCACGCCCACCAAGCCACGCCCACAGGACCGGTAGGGAAAAATTTTGAATTTCACCCCTGGATCCAAAGTAGGACTTGGGAGAACTTGAGGTAACGTGTCTGTAGCTCAGACGTTCTCCTAGTTCGAGCGTGGTGGTCTCTGTGTAGACAGTAGGCATAAGGAGAGCTGTTTTATCGCCTTCCATTGGCAGCCAAAGTAGGAGCTCAGGTTGCCTCTGCAAGGCATGTAACCCCCCAACCAGGCTGCTGTAGTTCACTCTCTTCTGGGGCTGTTGGTGCCCACTTCAGTGGAGGCTTCCAGTGAAGGTCAGGATGTGGAAGCTGCTGAAACACCGGATCCTCTTTCCCTGGGTTGAAGTTGCTCCCGAATAGAAGGCTGTGCTTGGAGGGGAAGGCTGAGGAGGGCATACCAGGGGAGGGAGGGAGGGGGAAGGCATGAAAGAGGCCGGAGAGCCCACCTGCTTCTTAGCAGCAGCAGCAGCAACTCCGGCTTGAGGCTCTCTTGGGTTGTGTTCTGTAATGAGCCTTTGGATGCAGCCATTACCCCGTCTTGTTGGACTCCTGTTTGGGGGCAGGTGGCTCAGAGCAGAAGACAGTAATCAGGAAGCAGCTGCTGCTGCTTTTCTTGCGGCTGTGACTTGGGGGGCGGCGGGGGTTAACCTGGGAGGGGGGGCAGGTTGAGGAGACCTGAGTCTTTGCCTGATCTTGTTTGGAGGGCATGTTGGCCCTTCCTTCCTTCCTTCCTTCCTTCCTTCCTTCCTTCCTTCCTTCCTTCCTTCCTTCCTTCCTTCCTTCCTTCCTTCCTTCCTTTTCCTTTTCCTTTTCCTTTTCCTTTTCCTTTTCCTATTCTCCTCCTTTTATCTGACCTCCCTCCCTCCATCCCTCCCCCTTCCTGGCACCCTCCTGCCCTGGAGTTGGCTCCATGGAGGCTTAAGATGCTGCACGAACACAGCTATTGTGGTCTGCAAATTGTGGGTTGTGGCTTAGTGCAAAAGGCGAATTGACTCAGCCAACCAAAGCCTCGTCAAGGATAGAAACCAGGCAGGCAACCGACGCCAAACAGCTGAATGTCAAAACTCCACCGACAAAACCTTCCCCTTTCTCCCCTGTGCCCGGTGGGTCGCTTGGGGCTGCAACTGGCATTTCCCAGAGTCGTCCGGGGTTGCCTAAGGACGTTGTGGCGCTGCGTGCCCGTCCTGCCCTTCTCTTGGCCTTTCCTTTGCCTTCCTGTGGTGGCCGCCGCCGCTGCCTCCAGCCCAGGTAACCCGGGTTAAATGCCTTTGTTTCCGAGGTAATGCAGTTTATATGACGGGCATGAATAAAAGATGATTGTGCCTGGGAAGCTTGTGAGGCATGTCTTTTTCTTTCCTTGTAGACAGGTTTCTCCTGTTGCTTCACTGTAAAAGGCTGGTTTTATGTCTGTTTGTGTATTGGGGGGAGTGTAATTCTTCTCAGAGCAGTTAAATAAATGGGGGGGGGGTCTTTTGCATCAGAACGCTCTCTGAATGAATAAATAAATATCTCTCTAATAATCACTTCCAGATAGCTGTGCCCTTCCACTGCATTCCCACCTAGAAAGGATTTGCATGTGCCCAGCTAAAGATTCACCCGGATGGGCACTTGCCCCACCCTTGCACACTGGTCCTTATCGGCCGTTTGCAAATCTAGTGCAAATACTGAGCCCGGCTGGGCGTTCAAGAGACGCATGCAAACAGACGAGCACATTTCTCCTTCCCTGGACATCTGTCACGTGTTAGCAAACAGGTGTTAACCAGACTGGCGCTTGCAAAGTGTGCAGACTTTTGGGGCCCTGGTGAAGCACCATCTGGCTGGGTGGCTCCAGGAACAAGGCACTGGCGCTCATGTTGACCTTAGAGTTTGGGCCAGGGGAGAGGCACACGAGTTCGAATCTCCCAAACACGTTTGCATCATGCTTTCCAGACAGGTGAGCAAAATGCCCGCCTCCAGGTGCCTTAAGATTTATGGAAACAGGTGTGCTGTTCTGGAAATTGTAGCTGTCCAAAGAGGCTGCCTTTACCCAGAGGAAATACAGGTAGTCCTTGACTTATGACAGTTCGTGTAGTGGCTGTTCGAAGTTACAACAGCACTGAAAAAAGTGCTTTTCAAACTTACGACTGTTGCAGTATTCCTGAATCTGGCTTCCTCATTGACTTCGCTTCTCAGAAGTTCGCCAATCACGTGACCCCAGGACACTGCGACCATCATAAAGGTGGGTCATTTGCCAAGCGTCCGAATTTTGATCACGTGACCCCACGGATGCTGAAATGGTTGTAAGTATGAAAAATGGTCATAAGTCACTTTTTTCATTCCTGTTGTAACCTCGAACGGTCACTAAATGAAAGGCTGTAAGCCAAGGACTACCTGTGTTAGTGGGAAAGGAGAGAAAGGGAAAAGCCTTCCAACTTAATGCTGATACCTTGAAATTGGAGAGTTTTTGTCAGCAAAGCAGCCGAAAATATAAACGAAAGCCGGGCCAGTTTGCAATTTAGGACTGTGTTTTCCAAAGGTCACTTTCGAATGGCGGATTATGTTTTTTGCAGGCTGTGTAGGAAAGAGACTTTATCTATCTCCTCCTCCCCCCCCTCCTTGCGCAGCCAAGATGTCTTTGCATAAATATTCGGTCCCCCTCGCATTCCATGTGCACAGCTGGGTGGGGGGATGATTCTCCCAATGGCGTGAGGTGCCAAGTGACAGATGCAGGGACCTCGACAATCACACAACCGGTGTGCTCTTTCCCCTGTTCCACTCCAGTGGAGAAATGATAGCCGGATATGGCGGGAGCATCTGGAGCTTTGCACCAGGCGTGTGTGTGTGTGTGTGTGTGTGTGTGTGTGTGTGTGTGTGTGTGAGAGAGAGAGAGAGAGAGAGAGACAGACAGACAGACAGACAGACAGACAGACAGACAGACAGACAGACAGACAGACAGACAGACACCAGGCGGTCTGTTCTGTTCCTGTGCAGGAAGGGGGGAGGGGGGAGAGGGGAGATTCTCGGGGAAGAACGAAGCAGGTGCTATTGCAGAGCCTATGAGAGAATAATTACTCCCGGATTGGTTTGGCATCTTCCAGAAAAGATCTGGGATCCAGCACGGGAGGGCGGGTGGGTGAAAGCACAGATGTGTGTGATGGTAGTGTATTTCGGGTAAAGGAAGGTGTGTGCAAGAATCCTGCTAAGTGTTTAAATGAGTAGGCCATCTCAACTCAAGTTGGTTGAAGCCAAGATAATCAGACGTGAACCAAGGCGTTATGGGTGGTGGTGTTCTGACCCAGCCTTAGCAGAAGCAAGAAACAGACTCCTTGTCACGACCCCCCCCTTTATTTTCCTCTTGTGACTTAATTGCATTCACCCACCGAAAAGTCCAGTCAAGAGTCCTTCAAGGAGTTGACTGCAGTAACAGACCTTATCAGTTCCTTGCGATAATTGCAAGGTGTGAGCTCCCAGCCAAAAGGCTGCAAATTAAGTTCTGGCAAGCAGTCTTTGTGGCACAAAAGACAATGAGCAAAATCTTCAGAAATACGAACTGTTGTCTCCTACAGCAACCACTCCCCTTTCCTTCTATTTATTTCCCAGCCAGGGAGGTGCCATTCAGTGTCCACATGTGCTTTGCTCCCCGAGTTGATTCCTTGTCCTCCGTTGTTCTCCTCTCCTAACAGCTCTGCGCATACGTGCATCTGGAACAGGCCCCAGCTGTTCTTCCTCCTCACTCATCTCAGCCTCCAAAGGCAGCTGCCTCTCCGGTGGCTGGGAAATGTCAGACGGCCCTGGGTCTATCTCTGCGTCCAATGCAGAGCATCCATCAGAGCCTTCCCCAGGCTCCAGAACTGGCCCAAGTTCCTCCCTAACCTCCTCATCGTCGGAGTCTGTCGCCAACTCTGCTGGCAGCTGGCGGGCCACAACAGGTGGGGTGGTAGAGAGGTGTTGAGTTTTGAGTGAGTGTCAACAGCTCCCAACCATTTGTGGTCCAGATGTCCTGGCCTCTCTTAGCTTTTGTCCCCCGCTGGGTTGTCACCTGAACACCAAACCCTTGAATCAACATTAACCGTGGCCAATCTCAGCATCCAAATTCCAGGAAATGGCAGGGTGATCTCACTCTTCGGGCCTGGAAGGAACAAATAAACACAACATGTCAGCGTTTGACAGGCTTAAAACCTTCTGAAACCTTCCCCAAGCCAGGAAAAATAAGCCAGAAAGCCTGCCCACCTGACTGGTGCCCTCTTGGCAGCTTCAAGGCTACAGTTTCTTCCAACATCCGGGAGAAAGTCTACTCTAGGTTAATGCACTGAGCCATCCAGGAAGGAGGAGGTGTCTTTGGAGATGTTCCTGGTTAATAGCAGATTTGGGGGACTTTGCTGATCTGTTTCAGTTTGATTTTCTCTGCACAGAGCTTGACTTGGGGTGGGGGTGGGGGTCACAGCAATTCCTCCGCTCTTCTTGGCCCAGTGTGGGTGGCAGTGACTTCAAGGGTCTGCTGGTGCTGCTGTGGTGGGTTTTGAAGTAAGCGTGCTGAGCTTTGAAGCTTCTGCATGTGTCGAGAAGCCTTCAAGAAAGGTGATGTGTGTGTTTATGATCAGTGGGAGTTGCTGTTTTTGTGCTGGCAGGATTTGTGCGGGGGAACTCACAAACCGGAGACTAAATATCTCTGGGTTAACAAGAAGTAAGCTTGGAATTCTGGCAACCACATCCATGCAGTTTTCTTGGCAAAAATGCCAAAGTGGAGGGATATTGCCTCCCCCCCCCCGTGGTGGACTGCCTGGCCTGGTTTGCATTATCTGGGATCCCCTGGTGGTCTCTGGTCCGCATGTCAAACGGGCTGACTTCCAACATCATCCAGGTGTTGTTGCCTGCTGAGGCTCTGACAGTTAATTGAGAGGTGATTTTTTTTTGTGGCTGCTTGCACGGAATGGCAAACCTGTCATTTTATGCTCTGGAATGAACAGAAGGAATACGAAATGAAGACGTTTTGCCCAGGAGGAGACAGACAGGCGGGTGCAGGGGCCACTTCTGCTTTTGAGAACAGTTTTTCTCTTGGCAAATGCAAACCTTGAATTAACAGTTCCCCTTCCCCAAGTCCAGATTAAGGCTCATTTCTCTGGGGTGCATCAAAACGGAAAGATGGTTAAAGAGCTGATATAACATATAAATCTACCTGTGCAGAAGGGAGGAAAATTAGGTCTGGATTAATAGAAGGGGTGGCACCCACCTTGAGAGAGTATGGATTCGTCTACACAACGACTGAATTTGGCCACACCTGCAACACAGACAGCATCGCTGGTGTGTTCACGCTTGGGCAAATCCTACGGTGGGTTAATGTGATGCCCTGCCTGATGGCACACATTAGCAGTGGGGCTGCAATTCCCACAACAAAGGCTGCAAGATTCCAGTGACATCATTCCAGGGCAGTGCAGGGTTTCCCAAGCTTTCAGCTCCCAGAATTCCCTAGCCAGCATGCAGAATCTGGGAGGATCAGGCTGGCTGGGGGATTCTGGGAGTTGAAGTCTACACTTCTTAAAGCATGCTGGCAGGGGAATTCTGGGAGTCTATTTATTTTATTTATTTATTATTTATTTTATTTGTCAAGTACATGTTGGTAATATACATAGATAAAACATTGTTTATATACATAAGATGGGTACTGATAAGCGGGAACATTAGGACAGGGACGGTAGGCACGCTGGTGCACTTATGCACGCCCCTTACTGACCTCTTAGGAATCGGGTGAGGTCAACAGTGGACAGTCTAAGGGTAAAGTTTCGGGGGTTTGGTGATGAAACCACAGAATCAGGTAGTGAGTTCCAGGCATTTACCACTCTGTTGCTAAAGTCATATTTTCTACAGTCAAGTTTGGAGCGGTTCACTTTGAGTTTGTATCTGTTATGTGCTCGTGTATTATTGTGGTTGAAGCTGAAGTAGTCATTGACAGGAAGGACGTTGTAGCAGATAATTTTATGAGCTATGCTTAGGTCATGCCGAAGGCGACGTAGTTCTAAGCTTTCTAAGCCCAGGATTTCAAGTCTGGTTGCGTAAGGTATTCTGTTGCGAGTAGAGGAGTGGAGGACTCTTCTTGTAAAGTATCTCTGGACACTTTCTAATGTATTTATGTCCGATATGCGGTGTGGGTTCCAGACAGACTATATACACACTATGTATATATACACTATATATACACACTATATACAGACTATGCTTCCCAGCCAAGCTAACCCTCTGCCTTGTTGCTTGGGGTCGCAAAGATTGTCAAGTCTTTGCAACCTGCAAGGTGGGGGAGGGGGGAGAAGGTGTGTTCCAGTTGCCTTATTTCTGTGTGTGTGTGGGGGGAGTGAGCCCCACATCCAGGCCCCCTTCTCTTCTCCTGACAGCTTTATCAAGGCTCCCAGTTCCCAAATTCCATTGTTCCTGACATCTGTTTCAGTAAGTGATTAATTGCAATTAGTGAACAGTTTGAAAGCCCATGGAACAATATTCAGCAGAAAACTCGTCAAGACTAATGAGTGGTGGCAGTTGTCAGGAGAGCCGCAGCCTCGCAGGGAACGGAAGGTGGGAGCCGGTTGGCAGGAATGGGGAGCTGGGGCTGAGGTAACACCTCCCCTCTGTTCCTGCAGCCGCCCCGCTCCCCCGCCCCCTCCCTACCCCTCCTTTCCTTGCAATAACAATGACCGGCTGAGTTTTGCCGGAAAACACACAAATTCCCTTCTAATACAGCGCTCAGCGGTTTCTCCCGGAGACAGCCAGGTTGTGTTTTAATGAGTCCAAAGCACGCTCTCATTAGCCGCTACACCCTCTTGGCAGGAAGGGGGCTTGAACCCCAGGAAAGGTGGCACGTTAATTTCCCTGGAGGGTGGGAGGCTGCAAAGCAGTGGGGTGGAACCCAGGGTGGGAGGCAGAAGAAGGCAAAGAGGATCCTATTTTTTGGGAGGGCAAATCCAGGGCAAAGAGGTTGCCAGTGTTTCCAATTTGGGTGGGTGGGCAATGTGCAAAAGCAGGGGTGGGGGCGGGGGCTGAGGGGCTGGCTCGCAGCCATCTCGGAGAGAAGATAATCCCAGGCTGGTTCTGAAAAGGAGGGTTTGGTTGGGGCTCCTCAAATTGCCCTGCTGGAGCACCGAGATTTTCACACCTTTGAAGAGCATCTCTGGCTAATGACGCCCACTTGCCTTTTCAGAGTCTCTCTCTCTTCTTTGTGCTGCAGCATAATGGGCACCAGAGGTGTTGGCAGGGATTGTGCACCGCCCGGTCTTGTTGGGTTGTGCGCACGGCCCTGCTCTTCCGCTTTGCCCCTCTGGAGGCAAGGGCTGGGGCGCTTCCTCCCGTAACCAAGCACCGTTTAGCCCAGGCTCTCCCTCTGCTTTTGCGGGCGCCCCTTCCTGCCACACTGGGGGATTGTGGGAAATGAGCTTGAAGGCCACTTGGGGTGGGTGATGCCTGCTGGTTTCCAGAACGGAGACTTGCGGGGACAATTCAGCGTGATGGAAGGAGGTGACTTAGGATGGCCAGCTTGGATCCAACAGTGGCATGAAACAGCCTGAATGGGACACATTCTCCAAGTGTGTGTGTGTGTGTAGGTTAGCACAGCAGGGGATTTGTAATGGAAGCATTTGGAAATCTGTGGGAGCCACAATCTCCGTTGTTCTGCATTGCCCTCAGAGGGTGACGTTTGCTTCCGCCACGGTCTTTTCCCCCCAAGCACCATCCTCGCAGCGCCATGGGTTCTCCGACGGTGCCAGCTGGGAGAGCGGGTGACTTCTGGCTCCAGAGCAGATGGCTTTGCCACACGCCTTCTCCTCTTCTCTGCCAGAGTGCGGCCCCAACATTCCCCATTAGCGGCCTCTCCTGGCTTGCTTGGGGTGGCCTTCCCAGCTCCCTTCAAGGATTTGGGAGGGTCTTTGGTGAGATGGGACTGCCGGGCGGGGGGGGGACACAGCCGGGGCCCAAAAACCTTGAGAAAGAGAGACAACTAACCCACCGAGGACAGAGCTGAGTTCCTGGTTGGCCCAAGGAGGTTTTGAGATGCCTACAGGGAGGCATCCAATGATGGGGCGATGGGATTTTTTCCCCAGTACCATCGTAAACTTCAAATGCCCACTAAACGGATGCTTGTAACTTGAGGACTTTCCCTATTGGGGAAAGTGTTACAAAGGACACCTGGGGTGGATTTTCCTTTATGCGTTTTTTCTTCTTTCCATTTTGGAGACCTGCATTTCTACCCCTGAAGAAGCTCCAGAGACGTTCTGTCATAATGGCTTCTCTGGGGATTTCAGGGAACTGGGAGTGTGGTAGAGGATGCAGACTGCTGGGGAAAACAGAGAGAGAATGAAGGATGGGGCATTCGCACATGCTCCTTGGCCCCCTTGACACAGAAGGCAGCACAGGACCACCGCAAAGGAGAATTTTAGCAAAAACCTCTTTTTTTTCCTTGGAAAGGAATTGAAGGAGAATTGACTGGGG
This sequence comes from Diadophis punctatus similis, assembly GCA_023053685.1. Taxonomy (NCBI): domain Eukaryota; kingdom Metazoa; phylum Chordata; class Lepidosauria; order Squamata; family Dipsadidae; genus Diadophis; species Diadophis punctatus. The sequence continues at coordinate 2,147,010 of JALIGW010000050.1, read as the reverse complement.
AAAAAATAGAGGATGTAGAATCAATGAAAGCCAGTTGCACTTTCCGTTCTATTGCTCTAAACCCACTCGGACCGATCCGGAGGGCCCAGTCGATCGAACCCATCGAATTGCGGGATTGGTTTTATTTGTGAAACTGACCAGAGTGATTTGGGCTCATTTGTTTAGGTTAAATCCAACCGGGTGGGATTTGGAGACCTGAATTGGACGAGCGAGTCAAATTGGGCTGATTATCCAAATCGATTGGCTTGTCAGAACCAAATCAGGATGGATTGGCCCGTCTGGGTTGCTTAGGCTTGCTAAATGAACGCCCAACTTTCTTGATTGATTTTTATTTAGCGTATGGCATCTAGAAATCTTGTGCAGCCTGGGCCTTGAATCCTTTGCTTTGTTGCTTCCTAAGGCTGATGTCTGTTCAGAGGGGGGGTGGGGGGTGGGGGGGGGGCAAAGAGGCAGCCGGGTTTTTTTCCCCAGAACAAAACAAAAAATAAAAAGGAACAATTTTGAAGAGTTTAGCCTTCCTGTGGTGGCAGTATTCCTCTCTATTTTCCCATATATGTGAATAATAATAGGATACAGAAACACGCATACACTGATAGATATGTGTGCGTTGGTGTGTTTTACTTCGGCATCATCAGACAGAAGTCGGAGAAAATCTTCTTTTGGCTGCTGTTCCTTTCTTGGGCTGAACTGCAGGGATAATTATTTTGCCCTCCATGACATCTCAGGTGAGCTACGTGCAGAAGGGCACTGTTTTATTCACCTACAAACACACTCAGGGCCAGTGTTTCTCAACCTTGGCAACTTTAAAATGTGTGGTCTTCAACTCCCAGAATGCCCCACCTTTTTTTCTGCTCCAGCTTCCCACGTTCTCAAAAAGAAAAAAAAGCAGTGGGTCTCTTTAGAATAATAGATAAATTTCGGGGAGATCCCATATATTCAAATGCAATCCGTCCACCAATGGGTGAATTGTGCCAGGTCACCCTGGGGGAAAAATGCGTGAGGGAAATAATTGCGCTGCTGCTCGTGTCTGCTTCTGCTAATTTACCAGGTCTCTCCCCCCATCCCCTCCCACCGTCTCTGAGCATAACAAGAAATTTAAAATAAGGGCAGGAGATGATTCTATTTAGTGCCAGACGAAGGGACTCTCATCCCACCCCTCCAGCTGGGGTTGCCATGGTTCATGTGATTGATTGCTCCCCTTCCTGTTTCTAAAAAAAAAAAAGAATTCTCCCCCCTCCCAGGTTGGAAGTCAGGGGCAGGGGGCAGCAGGGGTCACAGCGGTTCAAAAGTTGGGGAAGGGTGCATTGTTGGCATCTGGGATAATGAGCTGGGGAGGTTATTTGCTGGGCAGGGCAGATAATGGATGGCTTGGGGAGAAGGGGGGAGAGGTCAGGAGTGGTGAAGACCCCAAGTGACACGCCTTCCATTAGACCGCCAGGCACACGGATGCGTGTTGCATGCAGGGCTGGAGGGAGGGGTCGCGTGGGACAGGCCTTCCCCCTGCCACGCCATCTGCCTGGGATGGAGCGATTTGCCTCTTGCACGCCTTGGCTCACTTGTGCACAGATGGCGGTGGTCTCCTGGTGTGTGCAGAGCGTACGTTTTGTTCCAAGGGAAACCTGGAGGGCGGGGCGGAAAGTGGAGAAGAAAGACATGGAGCAAGGGAGGAGAGGCGGGAGAGAGAACAGCGGGTGGGTGGCTGTTGACTTTAATCTGCTACCAGAACAGCGAACAGGTTAGCCGTGCAACTGAATCAGCTTTGCAACTTCCGTGCTTCGGTCTTTCATTCGGGGAGGGCGAGAGAGAGAGTGTGCCCCAGTGTGTTCTTGCTAGGGGGGCAGTTGTGCACTGAATGGTCTGTATACACACACACACACACACACACACAGCTTCTGCGATCATCCCCCTTTCTCACTTAGGGAAGAGAGCACAAGCAATGCTAGCCAGGGGTCTGCTCCTGGCCATGCAGAACTAAGAAAACAGAGGCACACCCCAAAGTGTCCTGTGCTGTGGGAGGTGTGCATGGCGGTTGGTTTGGAAGCATGGCTGTGGATCAAAGGCGACAAGGGTTGGCCAGAGGGAATCGCAGCAGAGGAAGTTGGTTATCTGCAAAAAAGAAAAGAAAAAGTGGCTATCAGTATAAAAGACGGTTCTACAGCTGTGCTCCCTGACCTGCTGTTTTCAAGATGTTACGTTGTTGGTTTGAGCTCCAAGCTTGGCGACTGGGTTGCCAACGTTTCGTACCCATTCCAGGAGGCATCTTCGGTGCGCTTTGGATTGTCCTTGTCCGGGGGAGCACAAGCACAATCCAAAGTGCACCGAAGATGTCTCCTCAAATGGGGACGAAACGTTGGCAACCCAATCGGAGCCAAGCTCGGAGCTCAAACCAACAACGTAACTCCCAGCCCGAGCTACTAATATTCAAATACATTTTCCAGATGAGTTGGGAATACAGCTCTTAAAATCCCCAGGGCAGACGGGCACCCTTTATATGTGAGCACCTCTGCTTGTTATGGGTAGGGCCAGCATTTGCAAGGATGTGCAACCTCATCCTTCTTCCTTCTCTCTCTCCTCCGTTTTTATCATCCTTTTCTCGTTGCCTTGGGTTGTCCCTCCCTCTTCTGACCTGTTGCTCCTCATGTGGCAATCGGGACTCCCAATCGAGGGGCCTTATTTACATCCCTTGGCAGGCCAGATTGCTTACGATATGCAAAGCTTGAGAAGAAGAAAGAGATTTGGCTGCCTGTAGAAAACGACCGAGGATAAATAAAACCACAAGAATAAAAAAAGAGGGCTGGCATTAGGGAAAGCTTTCCTATCCCAAGGGACCCCTGAAGAGGACACTGGTCTGCCGTTTTCTAGCAAAGAAAAAGTTTGGGGCAAATTAACCTTGGGAGGCAGGCGGTTCCCAACAGGGAGGGCTGCTCCAGAGAAGAGGGGTGCTGTCTTATCCAGGGCCATTGCGTTCTCCATGCATGCATGCATGCATGCATGCATGCATGCATCCATCCGTCCGTCCGTCCGTCCGTCCGTCCGTCCGTCCCCAAATGGACCCTGGGAATCTCTCCTGGTGCCCCCTTCTCCTTTTTTGACTTCGCCCCCTCCCTCTGTGGCTCTCCTTTTGGCGCGGCTGCTCTGGACTCTTCAGGAGCAATTCAAGGCCAGAAAACAGATGTTCCAGCTGTGGCCACGGTTGGCCTGCCAGGGGTTGGGAGAGGCTGTTTGGAGCCAGATTTTTGATCCTCCCCCTCCTTGCCCTGAGGAGTGCTGGGCACGGCCAAATTCAGAGCCCCCTCCTCTTGGCCTTTTCACAGCCACCCCCTAAGGGAGGCTCCTTGGCAGTTCTCCCCCTTTCTGCTCCCCTCTTTTCCCCACAGGGAGGGTCTGCCTGGCCAAACAGTCAGATGGGCTCGCCTCCTCCTCCTTCATCACCACCTCTTCCTCCTCTTTTTCCTCCTCCTCCTCCATCATCACCACCTCTTCCTCCTCCCCCCTCCTCCCCGCAGGTGCAGGGGCCCATCTCCGCCAAGCTCAGCTGTTTCTGCAAAAGAGAAAAGGGGGGGGAGGGGAAGCGGGAGCAAGCGAGAGGAACGGCGATGCCAGCAGGCTGCCGAGCTTTCTAAAGGTAGCCGCCATCTGCCGCGGCTGCGATAAAAAGCCCGCGGATGATAAATAGGCAAGTAGCACTTTTATTGGATTGCAGTGATTGGAGCAGCCACTTTGGGTTTGGCATGGCGCTAACAACAGGCCGCCTGGGCTTCACCGGGCAAGCGCTGAGAGAGAGAGAGAGAGAGAGAGAGAGAGAGAGAGGGGGGGGGGGCACGCGCCACTGTGCCTTTTGTTCGCAGGAGACGCTGCTCGAGTGGCAGTTCTCCAGTGGGGGGAGAGAGAGGGAGGGGCGGCCAGGCTCCCTGGAGCATGGTGCGCCTTCCAAAGCCAGCACGGAGGTCAGGGATGGGGGGCAAAAGACAGTCCTTGGAGGCTCCTGGTTGCAGCCGGCTGGAGGAATGCCACTCACCCCCCCAGGGCCTTTGCTGGAAGCCAGCAAGCAGCGAGACCAAAAATCTACCCTGGGTGGGAGGCCAAGGTGGGGCAGGGCTGCTTATAAGACAAGGCTGGAAGAGGGGGTCCACATCTACCTCTTTGGATTCCTCTTTTTGGGGGGGGGGGTCAGATCTGTTTAGGTGGGTGATGCAAGGTTTAGTCGATCCTGGGTTACAAGTGGGAAGGAGGATGGATTAGGCCAAGTCCCATCAATCCATGCTCCCTGGCTAGCCAAGGCCAGTCAGAAGGCCCACCCTCTGGACCGAGACGCTGGCCTTTATCCACCCTCCCTCTTCAGCACCATGTATGCAGGTCTGCAGGAAGACCCCAACTCACACATTCAGCGTGTTTGCTTCCTCTCAACCCTCCCTTCCATCTCTTCCATCTTTACCAACCCAGCAGGCCTTGAAGCTGGGAGAGACACAAATGCAACCCCTATGGGGCTGCTGATGGCCGAGACAGCCTGGAAAACCTCTCTCCGCAGACCCCCAGCCTCAAGTCCCATATTTGTCCCAGTTAGGGCTCATTGTCCAAGTCACTATTGTGCACCTCCAAAAGCCAGCATGGGGGTTGGGTGTGTGTTTGTGTGTGTGTCAAAAGACAGTCCTTGAAGCCTCCTGGTTGCAACCTGCTGGACGAACACCCACCCTGGGGGCGGTGGGTGAGAAGCCAAGGTGGGGCAGGGCTGCTTATGAGATTGATGGACCCCTCAAGCGTAGACAAGGCTGGAAGGGAGTCCACATTTACTGCTTTGGATTCCTCTTCACACCAGAACGTTTCAGCGGAATGTGTGGGGTCCAGTCAGTGCAGGGGGGGGGGGGGATTAGGCAAATCTTGGCTTATCCACGCTGGTTTTGCAGGATCAAGGGATGAAGCTCCAGAGCTGATCCGTGACTGATCTTGCAAATGCACTCGGGTGTGGGCTTGGGTCTGGTGGAGAAGGCGTGCTCCTTGCCACAAAGCCACAAGAGAGATTAGTGAGAGTGTAATCAAAGAGGGTGTGTGTGTGTGTGTGTGTGTGTGTGTGTGTGTAGTGCAGTGGGGAAGAATCAGACCCTGAAGAGCAACTAGCTGCATCTCCACTTGTTAAGTGGGTTTGCAATTAAAACCAATACAGGTTGTCCTCGACTTACGACCGCAATTGAGCCCAACATTTCCACGGCTAACCAAGACAGTTGTTAAGTGAGTTTTGCCCCATTTTACGACTTTCCTTGCCACTCTTGTAAAGCGAATCCGTTCAGTTGCTAAGCTGGTCACACGGTTGTTAAGTGACTTTGGCTTTTCCAATGACTTTACTTGTCAGAAGGTCATAAAAGGGGATCACGTGACCCCAGGACACTGCAGCCGTCATAAATATGAGTCAGTTGCCAAGCGTCTGAATTTTGATCCCGTGGCCATGACGGAGCTGCAACAGTCCTAAGTGTGGGGAAAAAAGTCAATCACTTTTTTCAGTGAAGTTGTGACTTTGAGTGGTCACTAAACGAACTGTTGTAAGTTGAGGACTATCAATCTGTTGTGGGGTGGGGGGAACAGTCAAGCGATCTAACTCTTTGCATATGTAACTGGACATTGTTGGATGGCTTTTCCTTTCTCCCTTATTCAGCTTCCTTGCTGAAAGAGGCGGTTTTGTGGTCTTTGGAAGCCAGGAGGGGCTTTGGGCACCGCGACCGTCTTGGGGGCAAAGATTTGAGAAGGAAGTTAAGGCAGATGTACATGTACCTCCCAGGGGTGGGTTTCTCTTACCTTCCCTACCGGTTCGGAAGTGCGCGCGTCGCGTGGGTACATCCGGGTACTGACCCTCTGCGCATGCGCAGAAGCCTTTGTGCATGGGCAGAGGGTTCGTGGCCAGCCGCTTTCAAGCAGTGGCAACCGGGGAACCGGTTCGGAGGGTGTGGCAAGCCAGTCATCACTACCGGTTCGGCAAACAGGGCCAAATTTCCTCTACCGGCTTGCGCAAACCGGTCGGAACCGGTCTCAACCCAGCACTGGTACCTCCGCTTTGGAGAAGGGGGGTTCCTTTGATGCAGGATCTCCTTTTTTTCCAAACTTGGCTGAATTGGCGGCAGGTTAGCCAGGCTTTTCTCTGGAATTGCCACTTCCCTGGAGGAGCGGATGATGGGGAGGGATCAAAGCTCAGTGCCACCAGGTATTGGCCCTGTTCCTTCACCTGTTCTACCATCTCTTCTCCTTAAGCTGCCGGCTCAGAAAACGGAATCTCCCAAAGTGAGAACTTTTTCTTGGGCATGTATCTTCTCTGAATTTGGGGACATTTTGTTTCCTGCCGAGTTACAGGCCTTTCCCAAAAACTCAGGACTTAGTGCACTGATGCTGGGGGGGGGGAAGGGGGGAGCTGCTGGCCATTTCTCTACCCCCTTCCTTCCTTTTTGTTCTGAGCAGAACTGTCCAGGTAACCTCCCGCACCTGGTTCGTTGGTGAGCTGGATAGGCAAATGGGCTTGTTGAATTCCATGCTCTCGTTCTTCACGGTTTGTGGCCCACTCTAATAAAAGGAGATGGGAGATCCAGATGGCATGCGTCATCTGAGAGACGCAACTTGAAATCTAGGATCGTGTGGAACAGTAGGACTTAGGGGACTGATGGTGAGAAAGGTGCCCACCTTGATGGTAGATGTCCATCTCCTTTTCTCAGCCCTTCTCGGAATGACCGCTCTTCTCCTTCTCAACCCCAAACCCCCTCTGGCTTCCAGCGTGGTGGAATATGGGGGTAAATAATTGGTTCCTTAGCAACTTCTTCCTGCCTTTTCTTTTTTGGCAGTTGCCTAGCAATCATTCCCAGCCTTCTTCGCTTCTCCTCCTCCTCCTCCTCCTGGCTTGACTCCTAGCCAATATTGATCTAAAGAGGGCGAGAAGAAGTCTCCATGCACAGTTTCAGCGGTGGAGACCAAACTGAAAGAGTTTGGCCTGTTTCCTCAGCGTTTTTGCCCTTCGACTGGCGGATGAGAGGGAAGGCAAACGCCGCGGCGGGGGGGGGGGAATGGACTTCCCTGCGACCTGCAGTGCCCTTTTCTGTTGGCTTGGGTTTGTTTTCTTTTTCATTTTATTTTCAGTAGCTCTTGAAAGCCTGCCAAAGGAAAGTGGCAGAGGTAGCTTAATACGGAAACAGTTTTTGCTTCCAGGAGAGGATTTGGAGTATCCCATTTCAGCCTTTTAGCAGAATAACAGAGTTGGAAGGGACCTTGGAGGTCTTCTAGTCCAACCCCCTGCTCAAGCAGGAAATCCTATATAGTTTCAGATAAATGTCTGTCCTATCTCTTCTTGAAAGCCTCCAGTGTTGGAGCACCCACAAGTTCTGGAGGCAAGTCGTTCCAGTGTTGAATTGTTCTCACTGTCAGGAAATCCCTCCTTCGTTCCAGATTGCTTCTCTTCCTTGATGAGTTTCCATCCGTTGCTTCTTGTCCTGCCTTCAGGGGCTTTGGAGGAGAGGTTGTCCTCCCTTTTAAAAAGGACTTGACACTCATAATGGCAGTTGCCACATCCTAGGCACTTTAGCTCTAATGCTGCCTGCAAACTCCTTTCTCAGTGTGAAACATGGTTTGGGGACGAAGCTTTGTAGGAAAGTTGGCTTCTCCAGACCAGTGGGGGGGTTGCTGCCAGTTTGGACTGGTTCTTTAGAACCGGTAGTGGAAATTTACCGCCGCTCGCCGAACCGGCAGCGATGGCCGGTGGTCCACGCTCCCAAACCGGTCCTCCGGTTGCCCCGGCTTCCAAAAAACCCCTCCGTGCATGCACAAAGGCTTCTGCACATGCGCAGAGGCTGCACATTTCCAGGGGTTTTGCGCGATGTGACTGGGGAAGTGCACGCAAAACGCGCACTTCCATCGCGATGCAAACCGGTAGGCATGGTAAGTGGAACCCAGCAGCATGTGCCAACATGCACATGGGTCCCTGGTGCCCGCCTTTTTCTCTGGACTATGTGCCCCACCTACTCCAGGTTGAAAAGAGGGGCCAGCCTTTTTGACAGCAACTGCTTGGCCAGGCATGAATCCCAGGAATGTGGCCTTGCATTGGAGGAGAATTGCCCTTCCTGACCTTTCCCTCCCCTGGATGAGACAAGCCTTCTTCTGTTTCACCTCGGACAGAGTATGGGGTCAGCTCAGCACTCGGCCTATCTCACTCTTCCTCTTTCTCCCCATCCTCTCCCTGATAAAAGATCTCTGATCTCTCTAGATCTGGCCGGTTCTGGCCAGGAACCCAGGCAAGGTGATCCAGGGGAGGGGAGAAGCAAAGCCCAGGAATGGCATGGCACCGGGTCACCCACTCTTGTTTTGTTGAACTCTTAACCTAGGATTTGTTCTGCTTCTCAACCGTTGTGCAAACAGGCCGTTGAGGTTGGAGTGAACGGTGGCAGCCATTGGAAACTCTCCTCCCAATTGAAGACGGCAAGGCTCACAGAGAAAGACGCTCTTAACGATTTCCCAAGAACAAAACTTCCCTTTTAATGCACCGGTTCTGAAAGATTTGCATGGAAGGGCTCCCTCCTACCGTCTTCTTGCCTTGTGGTAAGAATGGAGATGTGGGAAGGCAAAGAGGCTGCGAGGGTCAGGGGAGAGATTTGCACCCACCCCTTGATGTCTTTCTAGCTAAAAAGGTTGAAGAATGCTACCGTATCCTCAGTAGAAAGAATCCAATATTCATTGTCCTAAAGCAAGGCTCTCCAAACTTGGTAACTCTTAAGATTTGTGGACTTCAATTCCCAGAGTTCCTCAGTCAGCCGTGTTGGCTGGACAATTCTGGGCGTTGAAATCCACAAGTCTTAAAGTTACCAAATTTGGAGATCCCTGTTCTAAAGGAACCTCTCCCCGTTTGTTCTGAGGTGACTTAGCTCAGTGAAAGAGTGCCTGAAAGTAAATTTAGGAGCCCAGAGCTTTCAAGGACTTACCTTCTCCAAACAGGACATTCTTCTGGTGCGTCAACCTCAATTCTCAGAATTCCCAGAATTGGCCATGCTGGTGGAGACATTCTGGGAGAGGAGCCCACTTGTGAGGTGGGCACCCAGTTGAGGAAGGCTGGGCCACGAATGTTAGTAAGTGAACTGGCTCAAAGTTTGGGCAAGATGAGAACAACAGGCAGGACAATAAGAGGAGCCAAGGTCACTTAGGAGGGGAGAGAATCTGTCTCTTAGATTGTCCACCCAACTGTATCAAGTTCCATTTCTCTTCCTAGCTAACTCACATTTAGTCTGCTTCTTTCAGAGGTTCTCCCAGTTCCATACCGCTCTTCAGTAGAAGAGAAGGGTTAGGACGTTCTCTTAAATGTTCACCAAAATTGGACTTTTGGCCTGTGTGTGTGTGTTGTTCTTCTTGCTCAATTGGGAAGATGTTTCTTCTTGACTTCTTTCTGTGACATTTTAGAAGATTGTCCTCCTGTGTGCAGCTGCTCAGATTGGTAAACTAGATAGTAATTCTGAACAGGGTCCGTGTCAAATTGTTGGAGACTGTCTGAAATCTTTCAAATTTGGGCCCTTAAGGAGCACATCAAAGGCTCGAGGGCCCTTCTTCTCTTCCCTGTTCCTTGTGTGCAGACCCCCATTTCCTTCCTCTCCTTCCACCTTCCTGTTGCCCCCCCCAGAGGCACAGACCAAGAGGAAGTGCCATGTTTGCCAAGAGGTAAACACCGGGAGAAAATGCAGTGTTTGCCCTGGGCCCTGGAATAGCCATAAAAAGAGAGGGAGGGAGGGCGGGCGAAGGAAGGAAGGAAGGAGGAATCCAGCCCTATTGAGAAACGAAAAATCTCCTCCAATTAGGAGCTTTGGTGCTGCAAACTGGAGGCGAAGCGCACTTGAAGTGTCACAGAGGAACCTTAATTAGCAGCTGCAGGTGAGAGGTCAGCTACAACTCAGCAGTCTTGACAAGGTTGCTATCAAGTACGAGGCGACGGCGGCAGAGGCAGCTGGCTGGCTGGGGGAGCGCCGAAGCTGTTTGTGGGTGGGGGCAGAGCCAAAGCTCTTTCAGCTTGGGATGCCCCCTCCCCAGCACCCTCCCTCCCCCGGGGAGAACAAGAGTTGAGCATGGGGGGGAAGGAGAGAGACGTGCTGGCTAGCGGTGGATGGGGGTCTCCTCCCGGAGCTGAACATTCCCAGGAACAGCTGCTTGGCTGCCCCGGTGGAGTCAGAGGCTTCCCCTGGTAGGGGCCCTGGCGGTCTTCAAAGGGCGCCCTCTGCAAGAGATTGGGAGAAGCCCAGCGGCCAGGGTCCTGTCTCCAATCGCGTTGAAAGGCCGTCATGTTGGGAACGAAGACCTGGTCCTCTTTGCTTCAGAGCCTGAGTGAGTGAAAGTTCTCTTCCTGGCCTCCTCTGGTGTGGGTTTCGGCCTAAATGGAGCCCCTGGTGTTGTCTTTGGCCACGACCTCAAAGCTGGGATTTGGACACCCGGTGCTCCCTCCTAGGTTTCTGTGGCTGGCCAGAGCACATGGAACTGGTTATTGTATTGCCAGGGGATTTGTTCCAGGGCGGGGAAGATGCGTTAAGGAGGACTCCAGGTTTCCTCCCATTTCTGAAAGTCAAAGGCCTGTGCCCGGCTTCTGAATGGCAGCTTTGGGTTGAAGACAGGAGGGCCTGGGCTTTCAACCACTTTTTCTTTTCCAAAGTGGCGCTGGGAAGGATTTGCCCATGTCTCTATTCGGCATCACTTGAGACCTTTTTCTCCCAAGGGTGAATTCCTGGGGTGCTTTGCTTTCCTCCCGTGTGACGTGGCACGGCATGCTCTGGGCATTTGCTTGGACGGCTGTTGGGTTCTGTTGGGTTCTGCCAACACCGCATGAAAAACAGAGTTGGAAAGTGGAAGAGGAGCAGTATGGGGAGCTAGCCTCCCCCCCTCTGTGTATGTGTCATGTGTGATGCGAACAGGAAACCGAGGGGCTGCGTGTGTTCCTATCACCCAAATTAGGGAAGCCTGGTTGCAGGAAAAAGTGGGCAAATCTTTTTTAGCCAGTCACTCTATTCATTGCACGCTAATTAAACTCTACCTGTTCAACTCTTTCCTGAAAGGAGAAGGTCCCAAGAGGTGATGACTTCCTGACCTCACAGGTCTTCTCCTTTAACCCCTGGCCTTTTGGTCCTTTGGCAAAGAGGATGAGGGAGAACCAGAGAGAAAAGGGTTTTAAGTGCAAAGTTCTTTGATAGCTAATCCCAGCTGGAATCTTGGCTTCCTTTACCACCGAATTCTTCTTTTGCACAATCGAGCATTTGCAGAAAATGGGCTTAGCTCTCTGCCGTGGGCTTAGAAATTGAACCATTTTGTAATGGCCAAGAGGGCGCACTTTACACAGAGGAAGAGGGCAAGGGTCACATCGCTCCTGGGTTCGGGCATTTCTTGGTGGTTCTGCTCAGTTTGCATCTTATTTGCCCATTTCCCAACTCAGAAGGTCTTCTGTGTTCAGCAGGTCTTGGTCAAAGGCCATCCAAAGTGGTTTTGCCACCCCCCCCATGGCTGGGAGATGCCCATTTGGGTGCCAAGGCATAGGAGAGATTGGCTTGGTGTGTCTGTCCTTAACAGGCTCATGTGGCAGGATGCTGGAAGTAGCGTAGATGGGGCATCAGAAGAAGAACTTTTGCAGAAGATGTGGTGGACCTGAGCCAGGGGTGAAATCCAGCAGGTTCTGACAGGTTCTGGAGAACGGCAGCAGAAATTTTGAGTAGTTCAGAGAACTGGCAAATACCACCTCTGGCTGGCCCCAGAGTGGGGTGGGAATGGGGATTTTGCAGTATCCTTCCCCTGCCACACCTACCAAGCCACGCCCACCAAGCCCACCAAGCCACGCCCACAGAACCGGAAGTAAAAAATTGGATTTCACCACTGACCTGATCCCCAGGTGGGCCCAAAGAATCAACACACCTTCTAAATTCAGATGGGTCAATGCAGGAATAGCTGTGGAATTCTGGGAGTCGAAGTCCAGAGGTCTTAAAGGTTAAGAAACTCCCGTCTAGGGCAGTGGGGGGAGGGGCATGCCGAGCTCTTGGGTTGACCAAGGGGGCTGCTAGCATCATTTCATCTCTCTGAAAAGGAGGATGAGGAGAGGCTGTAGCCAATGTGGAGGAAGAACTTCCCTGGGAAACCGAAGCGGTTCTGCAGCCTGGTCTTCCAAGCGAACAAAGCCAGGGGTAGCCGGGGAGGGGGCTGCTTATTAGAGGGGCTTTGGGCTAATCGGCAGAGGGCAGGCTGTGCCCCCGCTCCTGCAGAGAAGGCCAAAAGGTGCCCGCCAAGCTCTAATGGCATCAGAGTTCCCTCCCCTGGGGAGGATTAGCAGGCAGAGGTCAGGCAGATGCCTGGCAGGGCAGACGGTTACGCTCATCCGGAGCTGCTTGTAATCTGAGTGTGTGTGTGTGTGTGTGTGTGTGTGTGTGTGTGTGTGTGTGTGTGTGTGTGTACAGCTCAACACCCAGCCAAAAAGAGGAGGGAGGATTCCCCTTTTTACTTAAACAGCAACCTTCCCAGAAAAGGGGTAGGGGTAGGGGGGTCTGGCTGGCCAGTCCTCTCCCCTTCTTTCTCTACTCCTCTCCCCCATCTCCAGCCCGTGCCTCTGCAGGCAGCCGGATTTCATAAGGGGACCTTATCATGTGCTGAGCGTCTCCATTACAGGGTGATGTCAGGGTTTAATTTTGCATTAGGCCTCTTGCCGGCTCAAGGCATGGGGGATCTGGGACCTGCTGTCCAGGACAAGGGGTGGAGGGGGGCCTCTCCCGGAAAGAAGATGGGGACCTGCTGTCCTGTAGACGGCCTTGGAGAGCACTGAGCTCACTGGAGGACTGGGAACCAAGATCTGGAGGTCCATTTAGAGCAGTAAGTGGATTTCCCCCCCTACTCTCTAAAGCCATGCAGCCGAAGGAAAACGCAGAGCAACCTCGGTGGGAGAGAGATGGAGGGAAAAAAGAGAGAGAGAGGGAGAGGGAGAGAGGGAGAGGGAGAGAGAGAGAGAATGCAATCTCTCCAGATAACATTCCGGAAGAGCAATTTATGTCAAGAATGCATGCTTTGGTTTCATAGCACTTGTGAATGCTGCAGTTTAGAGCGTGTGTTATCCTCCCCAACTTAACTCTAACCATTTCTTGCTTTCTTTCCTTGGGGCTCCGAGTCTCTCCCCTCGTTCAATCTGCTCCGCTTGTTCTTTTGCAAGTTCTATTTCTGAAGCTTTCACCCTGTATGGGGAGGACATGTCCTGTAATTCTCTTTTCATCTGGGAATCCTGTGGGTTTCAGTCCCGAAGCCTCTGGAGGATTCCTGCTTAGGAAATCTACCTTTTTTTTTTGAAGCCCCTGTGATCAGGAGGGTAGCTTTTGATAACATGGGGACTACTTGGAAACTGGGCCACAAAGAAGTTAGAACTCATTGTGATCCAAATAAGAAGAGCAACCGGTAGATTTGCAAAGGTGCACCATGAAAACATAGGACAATAGAAGCAAAGCAAAGAGGGTTAGGTGATACTTGTGAATCTTCACCTTTCTGTCAAAAATAGCCAAGCACTGCATGGTCTCCAAAGTTCTCAGCTTGTTCTGAGCCTCTCTTCTTTGCTAATCCTTACTTGAAGAGCGGCAAAGTAGAGTATTTGGCATCTGGCTTCATTAACACCGTCTTAATGCTAGAGAGAAACATTTGATCCCCTGTCTCCTTTCCTTTTAATCTTCATCTCCCCTCCGCTTTGGTTACTAGCTTCAGAAACTTAAGCAGGGTCAGGCCTGGCTAGTACTCCGTTGGGAGTCAGCTAGAAAAATGTAGAACACGGTGGCGGACCCATCTCTCTTTATTGCTTGAAAACTCTTTGAGTCTACCTGTGAACTCATCAAGGGTTGAATTCAACTTGAAGGAGTCTTTGCTTTCAGCAAGGAACAACACCTGGGCAGTCTTGACTGATTTTGGAAAGCTAAGTTGGCTCCAGGGACCCTTAGATCTGTGAGATAAGGAAGCTGAAAGATTGTGGTCACCAGCAACACGTTTCACGGCTGTCAAGAAAAAAGCACGGATGTGTTCCTGAAGTCTCTGGCAGTAAACTTCTAAGGCTGTCTTCTCTTATCAAAGCTTCTTTGCATCTTTGCTTTCCGCCCCTTTTGTTTTGCCTTTTTGTTTTTCCACCTGCAGAAGTTGCAAATTGGCATTATTCCACCGCGGCTGGTTTTGCACTGGATGATTCAGTGTTTTGTAGTTTGTGACATCACAAAAAGTCGACAGCTGGCATGAGGAGAACTGTGCAGGTCCCAGAGAGGTCACCCAGCCTTCATCAACCTGCGCCTTGTGTTTTTTGTGTTACCTGGCAAAGTGGAAAATGTAGATTGAAATAACTAACTGGGTGCCTGTCGGATGTTTTGTGGTCTGCACGCCCTCCAGCCAAGTTGCTGGTATGGCTTTCTCTGAACTTTGCTTGCAAGATCTGATGGCAATTTGACTTGCGTCCCAAGAATGGAAGGGATTTTGTACAGGTTTGGACTGGTCCTGGTGAGCTTCTTCAAGAACTGTCGTCCGTTCGCAGTGGAAGGTCAACATACTTGTAGTTAGTGACTTTGATTTGTTTGAAATATTTTTAGGTTATGGATAAGCAAGCAGGAAGGACAAGAGGAGATAGCGTCAGTGGTCATGAGTCTTGGCCAGCAAAGTGTATCAGCTCTGCAAATTGCTTCTCTTCTACTGGGTGAAGAACGCATGATGTGCAACACCTCCACCAGCCTACTTGCTGATTAGTTCTTCTAAGGTGCTTTGTGCTTAACTCAGTGGCACACAGTTCTTGCTAAATCAACATTGCGTTGACATTTGTTGTTACAGGACATGGGACCAGTAGTGGGTTCTGAATTAGTTTGCTACCGGTTTGTGCGCTCTCTCTCTCTCATGCGTGCCGCTTCTGTGCACGCGCAAAAGTGTCCCGGGCGGGCGGAGCCTCCCGCCTCCGCTACTACCGGTTCTAAGAACTGGGCTGAACCGGGAGCAACCCATTGTTGCATGGGACCCAACGGTGTTGCCCTTGTCTTGTGTTGAGTCTTTTAGCCACTTCCTTTAAATTTCTCCATACCGCACTGGGCAATCAAGACAAAAAACAAAGCCAGTTTGGAGTTGTCCATAGGGATAAATCTGATGAGTGAATAGCTGAGGAACAACTGTCTTCCTTGGTCTCAAGGAGAAGGTCTCTTCTAGGGACTTGGGCCACCTTGATGCTTATGGACAC
Organism: Diadophis punctatus similis; assembly: GCA_023053685.1. NCBI lineage: Eukaryota > Metazoa > Chordata > Lepidosauria > Squamata > Dipsadidae > Diadophis > Diadophis punctatus. The sequence continues at coordinate 2,131,802 of JALIGW010000050.1, read as the reverse complement.
ATTTGGCATGTTTATGAGTCTCAGAGTGACCTGTAGAGTGACCTTTGGAAGAGGGCAGGTCAAAGGTCATAGCAATTATCTGGCCCGGAGCATGAAATGGTCACTAAATCTTAATTTTAGGGTATAAATGACTGTCTTGTCTTGAATGGGGAAGGGGCTGTTTAGATTTCCAAGAAGCTGATGGTCCTCCTAAATCATTTTAATACCCACCAATGCCTATAAGCTCAAGGGGGGGGGCAGGGGAATGTCAGTTTCCAGATGTTTGTTTTTAAGTCTCTTCATAAATAACAACGTTGGTCTTTCCTCGGGCTTTAGAATCTAATAAGGGATGCCATCTTAATTCAGGCTAACAGCCAACCAGCAAAAAAAGCCAGTTCCCAAGTGGAATCATTGGTTTGGGTCAGGACTCAGGATCCATACTTGATTACCACTTTTGCTATGTGGCACTGTGGTGCCCTGCGTGTCTAGTCTAGTTCCTAGTTTCTGAACTCTTGCCCGCAATTCCTCAAAAGTCAAGTTTCTAAATGTCCTATGTGGTGTGCAGGAGGAAACCTCTTTATTCAGATTAAACACACCCTGTATCAAGTGAAGAAACAAAAACCAAACCCAAGTTCCTGTTTTTCGGTCCTTTGTTACTTTGGCTGCCTGCTGACCATGATTTTCCAGGGGTACCATCAGCAGAAGAACATTATATATCCATTTGCGGGGGGGGGAGGTTCACTTACCTTGGCCACCATAGGGTTGATCCCAGGGGTGGGTTCTACTTACCTTCCCCAACGGTTCGCATCGTGACGGAAGTGCACATTTTGCACGTGTGCATCCCCATGTGCAATTTTGCTTTCGTGCATGCTCAGTAACTTGAAATCAGCCTGAAACACAGCTGAGGAGCTGATCAGCTGGGCTTCGGAAGAAGGAATAAAGGTCAGTATAAACCCAGGGGCAGGAGGGAGGGCCCTCTTACAAGTGGCAGAACATGAAAAACCTTCCAAAAAGTAAAAAAATTCACACAAAAAAAGATGGCGGTGCCCACGGACCGGCACCGACCGATCTAGTTCAGTGATGTCACCAGCGGGTCGCTACCTGTTCGGGCGAACTGGTCCAAACCGGGAGGAACCCACCACTGGTTGACCCAGTGCTCTACCTGATGGTTTAGAGCAGGGGTTTCCAACCTTGGCAACTTTAAGACTTGTGGACTTCAACTCCCAGAATTCCTCAGCCACCTTTGCTGCGAGTTGAAGTCCACAAGTCTTCAAGTTGCCAAGGTTGGTTTAGAGGAACAATTTGGAACTGAGGGAGAAGAACATATCCATTGTGTTTGTGGTCCATTCCTTTGAGAGCTCAGGGTGATTTATGAATGGCAAGGTTGGGTGGGTCAATTTTATTCCTCCTTCTTTATTCAAGACTTTCTGCTTCTTCCTTCGGCCACCTCTTTCCTTTCCATTAAAAGGGTTGCAACAAGAATGATTGATTTCCTCCTAGGGGCTACCATACTCGGATCATAAAGTCCAGGGCCGTAATAACCAGACAGGAGCATCTGCAATGGATGGTCTTGAGTGATTGAATTTAGCAGCTGATATGAAGGCTGATGATGGTGATTTTCTGCTGTTTCCCCACAATGAGGAGACAGTAGGGCTTGGGGTTGGTAGGAGCGGCCAGCTCTTTGGGATAAGGATGACCATCATCCAGGAATTTGGAAAAGAAAAAAAAACTGAAAAGGTGAGGGCGATTTCTAACTAGTCTTTGAATCATGAAGGTTTCTCAGAAGTAGAAGGGAAGTGGGAATTGTGTAAGCAAACCATTTTGGAGGACCTGGGTGGATCTTACACTTATTAAGAAGTCTATTCTTCTTAATGTTGTTTTTAGCTAAGATTGGGGGTCATCAGATCTTGCAGATTAACCATTGGTGTGAATGCGTTTATTGAGTGCTATTTCTTGTTCCCCCTCAAAATTCTTCACAAAACAATTACACAATGGAATTTGAATGTTGGACTAGATCTCCAAGATATCTTCCAAATCCTTACATGTTATGTTGTTATAGATTACCCTAGCGATCTGTGAATAGCCTCCAAGCACAGACACCATATTTAGGCAAGATATTCCACAAGAAACATGTTTGGTGGGAAATGAACGCAAGTTGTTGGTTGCTCCATCAGCTGCCTGCATTCATGGGTTTCTTGTGTGCTAAATCAGATCCAACTCTGGCTAGGTTTAAAGTCAGGGGAGCCCATGGCAAAAAAGAGACCCCTCTTCTTCCCCTACTACTTCTGGACCTTGAAGCTACGTGACCTTCAAAATCATGTGGACTTCCCCTGGTCTTTGAAACTATGTGGATTTCTTTTGGACCTTGAGGCTATGTGGACTTGAAAGCTATGTGGATGTCCTCTAGACCTTGAAGCTATGTGGACGTCAACTCCCAGAATTCCCCAGCAGAAGTGATGGCTGGGGAATTCTGGGAGTTGAAATCCCTACCACTTCAAGTTGCGAAGGGTGAGAAACTTGGCTCTGAAGTGTTCTTGTGTTCAACTGATCCCCCGCTGATCCCTGAGCCCGAGTTCAGGTTGAGATTAAATGACTCCGAGTTACAAGAAGCGGGCGAGAGTGTTTAATTGCTGCCTCTCTGACTTCGCACCTGAGTACACACCGCCCCCCCTGGACGTGCTGGCTTAACTAATTCACCAGATGCCTCCATGGATGAATTTCAGGGGTTGGGTGGGAGGTGTGGAGCGCGCCTGCCTGTGGCGTGAGCTATCAATGGCGCTTGGCAGGCTGGCATGCCGCGGACACGAGGCTAGACTTTAAATAAGGGTGCAATTATTGTCTGAATAATTGACGAACCACGAGCAACGCTTCGGCACTCAGTCTAATGGGCTTTGAGCTGTTGCCACCGGAGAGACACTGGACTCCTGGCGCTGCCAGCTTTTTTCACGTGGTTGGCAGGAAGGCCGAGAGAGGAGAAGGAGTGGTTTTCCTGGGCTGGAATCGAGGCCTCGGACCCAGAATGGATCTGAACTCTGCAAGTTAAGCCTGGTTTCAGTTTGTGGATGGGGTGCTTCTTGCCGTGAGAACGAAAGGAGGCATTTCCCTGCAGTCCTGATTGTCTGAACCTGGGAAGGCAACTGCACTCAAGGTGGAGACAGATGCTTTCATCCCCTTCCTGCTGTAATGACTAGAATTAGTATTTCTCAACCTTGGCAACTTGAGGATGTGTGGACTTCAACTCCCAGAAGTCCCCAGAGATGTGGACCTCAACTCCCAAAATTCCACAGCCAGCAGGCTTTAAATGTGTGGACTTCAACTCCCAGAATTCCCCAGCCAGCAAGCTTTAGGATGTGTGGTCTTAAACTCCCAGAATTCCCTAGATAGTATGGTAGCTGCTTCTGAGAAGAGAGCATTCTGGGAATTTAAATCTTCCATGCCTGGGGTCTCTCAGAGCAACCTCATAGCTCAGCTGTTGGGCTGTTCTGACCTAGCAGATTTTCCTATCTCCCAAACCTACAATCTTCTTTCGCATAACGTAGGACTTGTCATGTTGTCCCCTTTATTCCGAGATGATCCCCAAGTGTTCCTCCTCCCTGCACTTCCTGCTTGGTAAATATTCCAACTAACGGACGGTGAGTAACAACACAGCGTAGTAAGAGTCTTGGAGGCTCTGACTCAGGATCAAAAGGAGAGTCAGGAGAGGAGCCGGACAGATCACCGAGGTGCATTTATTTCCCAGCTGCCTTCTGCAGGCCATTCGCGTGGGTCTTGCAGAGCCTCAACCCTGGTTTTCCAGAGAGCAGAAGCCGGGCGACAAGATTGGGCTCATTCAACAGGCTTGTGAGTCACTGTGGCCAAACGTCATTGCTCATTCTTGTTCCGCTCGTTCTGCCTTTTCTCTCCCCGGGCGCCAGGCTCTGTGGGAAGAGCAAGGCTTTCAGTTTTGAAGTGGTGTGAGAAGCTTCAGGCTTCCTCTTTGTTGTGTGCATGGAGAGCATAGATGACCCTTTGCGTGCCAGAGACACTTGAGAAGGTCACCCAGACTTGGGTGCAAGAATGACGGCTGCTTTGGAGGGGGGTGGGTGGGTGAGAAGCAACAGGAACATCTGGAAGAAGGCAGAAGTGGTGGCAGAGTACTTCCATGGCAGTTCCCCCCAAAAACATAGATGTGCTATTACCAGATCTTCAGGGTTCCACGGAAGGGCATCTTGGTCTCTCTTTTACCCCTCAACAAAGGAGGACTTCCTTGGCTCAGGGCTGGGAGGCTGAGGACCAGCGTTCATTATTGTGGTTGTTCACTCTGGGCAGCTGATGGCATTTTTCACTTGGAAAGGAACAAGAAGGTCCAGATGTTGGATGGGCAGGGAAGAGAGAAGGCCCTACAAAGTGAGAGAAATAAGAGTAGACAGCAAAACATGTCAAGATCGGTTAGATGTTTTGAGACAGAGAAGAAATGTGGGAGGCCAAATTCTGTCCTTCTCACCCTTCTGTCCTGCTGGTGGCTTGGACCATAGTCTTCAGTCTGGACCATAGCAGGAAGTTGCACAACCCCATTTTGTGAAACAAGACCCATTGTTTGCAGTAGGAAGTGTGGATGGGGAGTGTTGGAGCCCTCCCAGGGAAGATTCTGACTTGCCTTGAAGACCAAAACGCAGAGGAATCATTGTCGGGTCTTGGGTATCATTGGTTGATGCATACTGTATCTACAGCTTTGAAGACATTTGACAATACATAGTAGTGATCTTCTTGGGAAAGAGAGAAGGACCCTTTGAGGACTAACAATGTCAGGGCTGCGCCCAGCAATGGTTTAAACCAACGGTGTCCAACCTTGGCACCGTTAAGACTTGTGGACTTCAACTCCTAGAATTCCCTTCTGGCTGGGGAATCCTGGGAGTTGAAGTCAACAAGTCTTGAAAATTGCCAAGGTTGGACACCCCTGGTTGAAATCATTTGATAGAGAGCCCTACGCAGGACGAAAAGTCCCTAATTACATTTGCATCGGCTTCAAGCTTCAGTAAATCAATTTGCATTGAGCTGGATGCCACAGTAGCAGCTGATTAACGGCGTGTAAGGCCACGTTGATGCTTGCCCAGGTTCGCTCAGTGGGTTGCCACCATCAGGTAGTCCATAAGCCACAGCATGGCTCAAAAGCTACGTGGGGCATTCCAGGCAGAGTCGGGATTCCCCCAAGGTCCAGTCCTTTCTAAGCCTGCTGGGCATCGCTAGGAAGTGTGGGTTCTGGGCTGTGATGCATCCTCATGATTCTTGCAGGTCCGTTTTGAGTGCTTCCAACCAGGTTTAGGGACCATGCCTGGTGCATTCAAGGTGAATTGAGAAGTTGCTCCATCATTGATCTGCTCTCAGGCAGGCTTTATCTAGGCAACGCTACACTCTCTGCCTTACCTGGAGCAGGTGAGAATCGGCTCCAGGAATGGGGTTGCTTAGCAGCCATGCTCTGTCTACTGCTCCATTGAGGTCCTCAGCTTTTGTCCACAGTGGAGCCCAAAATTTATGTTGCTAAGCGAGACAGGAGTTAAGTGAGTTTTGCCCCATTTTATGAGCTCCCTTGCCCCACTGCAGTTGTTAAGCGAGTCACACGGTTGCAAAGTGAACCTGGCTTCCCCCATGGGCTTTGCTTGTCAGACGGTCGCCAAAGAAGACACTTGTGGCTCGTAATTGTGAAAAATGGTCATGTCCACTTTTTTTCAGTGCTATTGTAACTTTGAATGGTCAGTAAATGAACGGTTGTAAGTCGAGGACTACCAAGGAATCTTCAGTCTGGTTGAAGCCCATCTGACACTAAGAAGACAATTTGGCCTCCAAGGAACTATGGTTGTGGGGATCAACCCTGGGGGATCTTTAGATGGAGCCTGACCTTCCCTTCCCCTTTTCCCTCCCCTCTCCCTCCCCCTTTCTTTCCTCCTCCTTGCATCCCCCCCCACCGCCCCCCTTTCTGCGGCCAGTCATGTGGAGGTCACCAAGTGCCTTCTCCACCCTCCCTCCCCACTGCAGACTGAATTCCTCTCCCGCACTCAATTATTTATAATTACAGCTTTAACAAGATGCAGTGGTTCCCGTCCCATTAAGGAGAAGTGAAGGATTGGGGTGGGAGGGTGGGAAGAGGTGGAGGGCCCTGCAGCCGATTCCCCACCGGGCTGCTGCTGCATGCTCCAGAAAAAAAGCCCTCAGGCCCCCAACTCTGCTCCAGCTTCTCTTCCAGCTTCTGGGTTGCATCTTCGTGGCAGGAGACCCTCCGTTTGGGTAGCATTGCCATAATGCCACAGGCAGGGCAGGGTCCATATTCTGTACTGTCTTGAAGGCAGGAGAAGAAGCAATGGATGGAAACGAATCAAGGAGAGAACCAAGGAAGGAGAAATTTCCCCAGAGCGAGAACAATTAACCAGTGGAATGACTCGCCTCCAGAAGTTGTGGGTGCTCCATCATTGGAGGTTCTTCAGAAGAGATTGGACAACCCTTTGTCCAAGATAGCATAGCAGGGTGTCCTGCTTGAGCAGAATAACAGAGTTGGACTAGAAGACCTTCCAGGTCCCTTCCAACTCTCTTATTCTGTGGTCCTTAAAACCACTTCCCTGCCAGCTTTCAGGACCAGGCTTGTAGGGACCACAGGAAAGGCTTTGAAGGGGTCTTACCTGGCCTATAGCCTGCTGAGTCCTGGGGGATGTTCTTAAAACAGAAGGTGCTTCTGCAGGAGAAGACACGACTTGGGAGGACTTGTTGGATGAGTTCCCTCTTCAGATCTCTATTTCCCCCGGCTCCTCTCTAAACCTGCTCTCTGCAAATGGACGCCATGGCCCCTCCAGCTGGGGGCGATTCAGTGTGCCCGATTTGCATGGGGTGGAAGGACCTTTGAGCAAAGGGTGAATGAGGGGTCCTGTCATTCTTCAGGGGTCCCAGCTGGGTGGGTGCTGGGGGGGGAGCCGTCTTGCTGACGCACTCAATTTTCAGAGATGTCTCTTTCTCCCTCTCTCCCTTTATCTCACATTTTCCTAAATGCATTTTGTTCCTCATATGGGCTCTCAGTGCGTGCGCACAAGCACACACACACACACACACAGAGAGAGAGATGCATGCGTGGAGAAAAGGCTCTTTGTGGAGGAAAAAGCAATAAACAGATCTTTGCATCTGGTGGCTGCTTAATTTGTTTTCAATAGGTTTCAATCAATTAAATGCAGTCCCGGGCAACGAGGGGGACAGTGTACCAGTAATTGGCTAAAATAAATCACCTACTTCTTCCCTGGGCAGCCGCGACTTAGACGGAGACGACTCGAGTTGTTAATCAATGCACAGGGAGGCATGTAGAGGAGGGGGCTTCCAAGGGGAGGGGGTATGGGCAGGGAAGGGGCCCAGTCTTTATGTGTCCTTGGGGCCTGGGGGAGCCGGACTGAGGACACGGACATTCCGGCCAGCCAGGAGGACGCTGGCCTTGTGCCCAGTCCATGTGCTTCATCCCGGGCTGTTATTGCCCTGTTTTGTGGCTTCTCCGCCTCCCTCCCACCCACCCCCGTCACTCCCCCTCCTCAGATTTCCTCCACCTTCAAGGCAATCTGCTTTCCTGCTGCCTCCACTTTGTACTCAGCAAGCAGCGTTTATGTGGCTGAGCGGGAAGCTGAGAATTCAAGACCGGAGGTGAAATTGACAAGGCGGTGGGGCTGCCTTCCAAGGTTTCTCCCCTCTGCTCCTGCCTGCCTGGCGGTTGGCTTTTTTCCCTCTCACCTGGAATCAAGGGCCTAAGGAGATGCTGTGCGGTTGGAGAAATGGCTGTTTTTTGGCTCCCGGGATGGAGGACACGTTCGCTCTGGCTTTGAAATTGTGCCAGGGTGTAACCGTGGCCGTTTTCGTGGACTTCTGGATCCTACGCACTGAAGCACATCTCCCATGCAAGCCCAGTGTTGTAGTCAATGCTGAGGATTGAGTGGGTAACACAGTTGGGAGAGGGGAGCTATAGAAAGCCCCCCTGCACGCACGCATGCACGCATACAGAGCTGCCCATGGCAAGCTGGAATTGTCCCCTGTATGGGAGTCCTCGACAAAATTGAGCCCAACATTTCCGTGGCTAAACGAGACATGTGTTAAGCGAGTTTTGTCTCATTTTATGACCTTTCTCGCTTCAGTTGTTAAGTGAATCATTGCAGTTGTTAAATTAGTAACCCTGTTGTTAAGTGAATCTGGCTTCCCCATTGCTCGTCAGAAGTTCGCTAGAGGTGATCATGTGACCTCTGGACACAGCAACGGTCATAAGTATGGACCAGTTGCCGAGTGTCCGAATTTTAATCACGTGACCATGGGGATGCTACAACAGTTGTACATGTGGTCATGTCACTTTTTTGGGGGGGGGGATTTTTCTTCCATGGCTCTCAGGAACTCTGGGAGTTGAAGTCCACAGATTGCCAAGTTGTCATAGTTGCTCACTCCTCTGGTTTAGAGGGACCTTAAAACATTTAAAGAACTTTTAGGTACTTGGACTGACTTTGTCTGGTTTGGTGTCCTTCTAAAGCCGAGGGCTTAAAGCTGCTAAGTTTGGGGACCCCCGTTCTAAAGCCAAACCTTGAGAGGACCTTGTGCCGAATTTTCTATCTGGGCCGCCCGTAAGAAGCTTGAGTCTAATGAAACCTCTGCTTGATATTGCAACTCAGCTGAAGGTGTTGCAACAGGAAAACCGTGTGAAACTAATTAGTTATTGTGGACAAACTGTCAGGCAGGAGTACACAAGGGTGGGATGGGGTGGTGGAGAAGACCAAGCAATAACAGGTCGGGAGGAGTAAAATAAAACTGACGATTTCGCACCCTGTGTGCCAGGACGGCATCTTAAGTACTCGGCTAATGGACACTTAGCTTCTGCGAGTCCGCTAACTCAAAGATTGTCCCTCTGGGGGGAAAAATAGACTCCTAAGGACTTTGGTGGAGGACGTGGGGGGCTGTATTAAACTTTCTCCTCTGCTATTGTTGGACCACGTTCGATCGCTCCTTTCCAATTAATTAAGCGCAAGAGCGACCCAAATCATGACGTCTGGCCTCTTGAAGTGTGGTACTTTTAACCTCCACTGTTTGGAGTCACATTTAAATTTCTAACCTGGGCAAAAGTGTCACCGGAGGAAACGGTTGGGGTTGAGCTATAGTTTGCAGATGGCAAAACCTGCCATTAGATGCTGCTGGGCCTCGGAGTGGGATCCTTATAGGTGTTGGAGGAGGAGGAGGAGGAGGAGGAAGTAGAGGAGGAAGGAGGAGGAGAAAGAGGAGGAGGAGAAGGAGGGGAGGAGGAGGAGGGGAGGAAGAGGAGGAAGAGAAGAGAAGGGAGATGGAGAAGGAGAAGGAGGAGTTGGAAGAGGAGGAGGAGGAGGAGGAGGAGGAGGAAGAGGAGATGGAGGAGGAGGAGATGAAGGAGGATCTGTCCTATTAGGCTGCTTGATGGATATCTCCAGGTAAACAATCCTTCTGGCTGAGGACAGAAAAGAGCTGGGCAGGTTGGGGAATTCGACAACCTTCTAATTAGGAGCTCTGGGCCAAGGATGGATGGCTTCCAACCCTTCATTTCCTTCATTAAACAGAAGTTTCAGGAATCCTTGGGCCGGTGCTGAGCTGGCGGTTTTGAGTCCATTTCATTGTCGGTGGCTTTTGCTGATCTGCATTGTTGTCCCCTCTTCCCTCTACTACATCCTCTTGAAGGTGCTGCTCCTTTGACCTTCCACGGACGGACAAAGCCCAATTCCAGAGTCCTAAAAACGGAACCCTTGGTTCCTGCCTGGGTGGTTTTGCCACTTTCTCTGTCCTTTGTGTCTGTGGAGATTCTCAGTCCTCCAGGTCATGGTTGTCCCAAAGGTGCTTTTTTCTTTCAAGTGGCAACTGGGCTTTCTGCTTTTTTCTCTGCTTTGACGACGTTTCGCTTCTCATCCCAGAAGCTTCATCAGCTCTGACTGGATGGTGGGGGAATGGAAGGATTTTTATTCCTTGCTGGTCATTTGCATTCTTTCAGAGAGTCCTTGAGGCCACTTGGAGGTTTGTCTGTCTCCCCAGGATCACCTGAGTGGTGCAAATGGGGGTGGAGTCTCCTTGCTGGCTCAGGAATTCTGGGAGTCGAAGTCCACAGGTCATAAAGCTGCCTTAATTGCCCACCCCTGATACAGCAGCAACTTCAAACACTTTTCATGATTTAGAGGGGGCTGGGGGCAGAAAGGAAGCCAAACGCACAAGTTGCCCACTGCCCCCCCTAGGCTATCTTGAAGTCGGATGCCCCTCAGTAGGACCGGGGGCTCTTATGCCCTCTGTGCCCCGTCTGTCAGGACCAGGGATGGTTGGGAGAGACAATGTGCAAATTTCATGAGGTCATTTGCTAGGAATCGATCCAGCTAAACTGCTGCTGGTCAGCCCCGCCGGTTTTTCTCTCTTTCCCGTCAGCATCCCGGGGAAGCGTTGATGGATCGGAGTCTGGTTGAAGCATAAATCTCCCCCAGTGGCTTTTAGAGGGGCTGCCTGGGTGACAGAGTTGGTTTGTTCCCGTGTCTAGCTGCTGGGGGAATCAATCCCTCGGCTCCGTTTCTGCTCTCCCACCCACCCCCAATTCCCAGGAGCCAGGCCGGGGGGGGGAGAATTGATTTCCCCGCAAGCTACGTTTTAATTTGCCAGTCTGCAGGTTACGCCAAGGGATTCGGCTACCTGTCGGTTGGGCCCTCTTTTAAAGAAACCCTGTCCAGTAGGACATCCTATATCAGCCCACCCGAGGGGTTCTCAACCTTGGCCACTTGTAGGTGGGTGGACTACAATTCCCAAAATCCCCCAGCCAGGCAAGCCCTAGTTGGCTTCCTCGTGGTTTGCAGAGCGAGTCAGAACTTACGACCACAACTGAGCCCCAAACCTCTGGGGTTAAGAGAGAGAGACAGTTAAGTGAGCTTTGTCCTATTTTACTGTCCTTCTGTCCTTGCCACAGTCGTTAAGCGAATCCTTGCAGCTGTTAAGTTACCCACACGGCTGTTTAAACGAATCTGGCTCCCCCCGGGGCTTTGCTGGTCAGAAGGTCGCAAAAGCGGATCACGTGACCCCAAGACTCTGTGACCGTCATAAATATGAAGTGGTCGCCGAGCCTCTGAATTTTGATCACGTGACCAGGGGGAGGCTACAACGGTCGTAAGCGTGAAAACAGTCCTGAGTCATTTTTTTCAGTACCGTTGTCACTTCGAACAAGTCGCTAAAAGAAAGATTGTAGGTTGTGGACTATCTGTACGGGCAGCGTGGCACGACAGGTTAAGGCAGGAGATCCGCGTTCTAAACCTGGTTTGGCCCAGTTCATGCCTGGTCCAAAACTGCCACCTTGTTTTATTGGAGCCGAGAAGGTTGTGCTTAACCGGAAAGGCTCCTTTCTATTCTGGGAAAAACCATGAACCTCACCTCGACCAGCAATGTCTGCAGATGGAATGTGTCTCCTGTTGCCGCCTCAGGACCTTCGGTGTGGAAAACGCAGCCTTTAAACCCCAGGGCAATTTTGGTGTGTGTGTGTGTGTGTGTGTGTGTGTGTGTGTGTGTGTGTGTGTGTGTTTGTGTGTGTGCACATGCACAAACACATGATTCTTCCAGTGGGGAGATAATTCTCTAGTCCTGGACTGAGGATTGCTATTTAGTCAGTCACAGCCATAGGTTGTGAACCAGTTGTAAAACGAGTCACCCACGTGACTGACTTGATTTTATGAGGGGTTTTTTGCAGCAGTCGTTAAGAGAATTAATGCTGATTAAGAACACGGTCCTGGGACTGCAGAGGCTGCCAACGGCTGCAATTTGGGATGCTTGCCAAGCACCTAAAGTCACGTGATTGTGGGGAGGGGTCCAGCCTTTGGAACTTCAGAACCGGGTCATAAGGCCTGCCGTAACTTTGACTGGTCGTTAAGTGGTCCGTCATAAATCGAGGATGACCTGTATAGGACAGAGGTTCCTGGGTCTGGTTAAGTGCTAGAAAGCTTCCGCCACTGGTAAGAGCCGTTCAGCAGTGAGGACCATAACCGAGGGAAGTGATGGGGCTCCTTTTCGCTAGCTGTGTTCCGATGGAGGCGACTGGGCAGGGGGTTGAGCTGGATGACCTCTGGGTTCTATTCCAGCTTTAAACTTCTGGGCCGCACTGTCATTTCCCTAGTGCAGCCCAATTCAGCCCAAAATTTATGCTGCTGAGGGAGACATTTGTTAAAAGTGAATTTTGTCCCATTTTACAACTCTTCTGGCCACCTTTGTTAAGTGAATCGCTGCAGCTGTTAAATTGTTCAGCCTGTTGTTTAGGGTTACAGCTTTAAGGAAAGAAAGCCCCTTCCCCAGTGCTGAGCCTCCTTCTTGGCCGGCTGTGTGCCGAGTGGGGGCTGGAGATCTGGAGATCAGCCTGGGAGCTGTCCCCCTCCCCTGAATTGCCCGCCAGCTGAAGGCTGCCCCTGCCAGTCAGCCTGTCTCCATGGGGACCCTGGCACAGGTTAGCAGAACAAGTGTGGCACCCACCCACCGTGACACTGATTGCCTCTGCCGCCAAGGGACCCCTGATTGACACTTCCTGCTCCGGGGGCTGCTGCACGCTTAGAGGGGGGGCAGTGAGGTGGGTGAGCTCTGTCCCCCCCCCCCCCGGTCCGGTCTGACTTCTCAGCAGTGGGGAAGATGCCAGCTTTCCTGTCCCTCCTCTGAATCAGCCCTGGCCCAGGAAACCAAGCCTTTCACTCTCGCCGGGATGAAAAATGATCAGTGCCAGAAAGGGGAGGGGCATTTGCAGAACGGCCCCCTCCCTCTCTGTTTTTTCCGCAGAGACGAAGAGCTGACAGGCGGCTTTTCATTTCCAGCGCAGGACGGGAAGAGTTCCTGGGTGTAAAACATCACGACATACACGCCATGAATTTGATGCCATTAGGTACAGATTAACAGAATTGGAAGGGACCTTGTAGGTCATCTAGTCCAACCCCCCGTTCAAGCAGACCCATTGCATTGAGACCACTCTGAAGTGGGGAAGTGGGGGAGGTGGAGGGCTATTGGTCTATATTGCAAGAGTCCTGGACTACAGCCATTCATTTAGTGACCATGCAAAGTTACAACTGATCAAAGTGATTTGTGGCAAGTCCTTGTGCCTATGACCGTCGCAGCATTCCCCACTGTCCCATGATTAAAATGGGGGGGGAGAGGGCTTGGCAACCACAAGTATTTACCATGGTTGCAGAGTCCCAGGGTCACCTGATAACCATTTGTAGGCCGCTTAGGGTCTCTGTGAGTGAGTAGGCGGCTATATAAATTTTCTATAAAATAAAATAATAAAATAATAAAATAAGATAGTAAAATAAAATTATATACATATACATATACATATACATATACATATACATATACATATACATATACATATACATATACATATACATATACATATACATATACATATACATATACATACCCTGTTTCCCCCAAAATAAGACATCCCCTGATAATAAGCCCAATCAGGCTTTTGAGTGCATGGCAATAAGGCCAAGCGCTTATTTCAGGGTTCAAAAAAATATAAGACAGGGTCTTATTTTGGGGGAAACATGGTATACATATACACACACACACAAATGAATAGAATAGAATAGGGATAGGGATAGGGATAGGGATAGGGAAGAATAGAATAGAATAGAACAGAACAGAACAGAACAGAACAGAACAGAACATAATAAATTTTATTTGCGACTTTCCCAGCCAGCAAAGTCAATGGGGGAGAGCCAGATTTGCTTAACAACTGCCTGATTCATTTAACAACTGCAGGGATTTGCTTAACCCCTGTGACCAAAAAGGTCATACCATAAGGCACAATTCACTTAACGACTGCCTTGCTTAACAAGGCAAATTCTGGTTCCAGTTGTGGTCTTAAGCTGCCGATAAGCGTTTGGATTTTGTACCAAAAATAAATAGCGAAAGGTCAAGAACTGGCCTATGCGGAAACCTGCAGTGTGTGTGTGTGTGTGTGTGTGTGTGTGTGTGTGTGTGTGTGTGTGTGTGTGAGTGAGTGTGAGAGAGAGAGAGAGAGAGAGAGAGAGAGAGAGAGAGAGAGAGAGAGAGAGAGAGAGAGAGAGAGAGAGAGAGAGAGAGAGTTTTAATCACCATCCTCATCAACCAAAGTATGAGAAGCTTTGCTTTAATTTGTCAGCTGCCTTTCTCCTTTGAGACCACAATTTCCATCATCCTGAGCTACTTTGACCGTGCTGGCTGAGAAGGATGGGAGTTGTGGCTTATATCCATAGGATGCTAATTTGGAAGGTGCCAGGGATTTGTCTCTTACAGGGGGATTCTAGTCAGAAGTGCAACAGGTGAGAAATTCAACAGGTGGCAGTCACACCCCTGGCCCCTCTTCCCTTTGCTGAATCTCAGGATCAGGTGAAATCCCGCCTGTTGTGTTGTTAATTCCACCCCCATCCTGCTGATTTGCATGCTATTAAGGGCATTTCTCCCTTGCAGAAAAGCAATCTCGTCTCCCCCCCCCCAGGTAGCGGAAAGCACAAAGAGTAACAAAACCGTGCAATTAACCATCCACACAAACACAACTCCCCAACGGAAGCAAAGGGTCGGACTCCCAGCACAGAAGCTGCTTAACTGCAAAAGCAGACGAGCTGCCAAGCGAAATGACTTCTGCCTTTTGTGGCACCGGAATCGGGGTGGGTGGGTGAGTGGGACGGATTTTGTAGCCCGGGACTGCCAAGGGGTCTGCAGGGGTCCGGCATCCTATGAGTTGCACCCTGACCCAGCTTGGAAGGGGCTGAGCGCCCAGACAGAGGGAGCTTTCTCTCTGGCTTGGCTCAGGGCTCTTTCAGAGGCCCAGGTGTGCCGTTTGTTTGTGCTCCAGGAAACAGCCAGGTGGCACAGGTAGCAGCCCAGGTGAAGGGGACCCTCCCTCAAAGGTTGCGCGTCTCGCCGACAGATGGAAGGGAAGGTGTTGTGGAAGCCCAGGCTGTCATTCACGCCATCCCTTTGGCCGTTGTTTTCGCCAACTCCTTCTGTGTCGGGAAGCTTTATCACCCCGGCGAAGGCTCAGTTTCTGCTCTTGGCAGGCTGACATGAATATATTTATATTTTTCCTCGCGGGGAGCATCGGAACACATTACGGCACATGCTTCGGCATTGTGCTGGGGATCACGGAAGCGAGATGCAGCTGGCTCAGCCGCCGCCCCCCCTCCCTCCTGCAGACGGCAGCCCTCCGGGCAGGTGTAAACCCCCCTCCTCAATGGCCTCCCTCCCTCCCACTCTCAATTTCATCCCCCCCCCCCCGCCCGTCCTCTGCAGGGGACTGATCCTCCACCAGGAGGGGAAGGATTTATCTGGGCTCAGAGAAGATTCACGGCTGGGATCCAGCCTGGATCTGGAACTTCCCCTTGTTTTGTGGCTTCCTGCCTTGAGGAGTGGGGGAGGGGAGATAGTGCCCCTATTTTCTCCTGCCCAAAATCCTGGTGAAGGATCAGCCTCCTGCAGAGAGCCCTTATCTCAGTTCCCACTGGGGTAAGGCACTTCCTGGGGTTTGTGTGGGTTGAACCCCGACCAATGGAGGGAGGGAGGGATTCCAAAGGATCCCGGGGGTCATTGTTTGACATGGGTTTTCAAAAATATTAGCAGCTGCTCCAGGGTGATGAGAGGCAGGAAGGCCATAAAGGCAGCGAGATGGGATCAAGAAAATATTGGCTTCAAATCATCATTGGGTCTGGTGCTTTGGACCGGTTGAGGCCCAGGGGAGGCGTTTTCCTACCTGGGGAGACAGCAAATTAGATCAGACTTTGGAGAAGTTCTATAGGTCAAGCAAGGAAAAAAGAAAATCAAATCTCCCTGCAGCTTTTCAACCTGGTGCCTCCAGATAGAACATAGAATAACGGGGTTGCAAGGAAGGGACCCTGGAGGTCTTCTAGTCCAACCCCCTGCTCATGCAGGAAACCCTATACCATTCTGGACAAATGGCTGTCCAATCTCTTGTTAAAAGCCTCCAGGGATGAAGCATCCACAACTTCTAAAGGCAAGCTAACTTTCCCACTATCTGGACAAGGGGACTCTGAACCCCCCTTTTTTTAGGGCGCTGCCTCCTTGAGATGCCACTGGTGTCTTTGCTTCTTCCTCTTGCTTGAATCAGGGCCCCACATTCGTAGAGTTGGCGACCGTTGTTGGCTGTCTTACTATTCTTTGGAGCTATGGCTCTCGGTGAGTCACCCGCTTGGCATTGAGCAGAGCTGAGTGGCTTTTGACTCCCACGGCCCTGCCAAAGGTGCCCGCTTTGATTAGAGGGCAGTGGCACCCTTTCACGGAACGTCCCTGACATTGCGTGCAGGATGGCGCCAGCTCTCCTTTCCTCTCTCCCTCTCCCTCCCTCCCTCCCTCTCTCTCCCCCTCCCTTTCTCTCTCTCTCTCCTTTCTTTCCCCTTTGCGTCTCAAGTGGGGCTCCTGGGGAGGATGGCAGCGAGTTCCCGGGCAGAGAAGAGATTACAAAGAAGACTCCAGGGGAAAAGGCTATTTTAAAAACCCTTCCTTGTTTGTTTTATAAGCTTAAAGTGCTCCTGGCAATGGTGCAGAGGAAGGAATTACTCGCAACGGCATAGTAAACGGGACCTGCATGGCAACGTTCCTCCGGCCCTGGTGCCAAGCCCAGAGCCACCAAACCAGCTTCCTCCGACCTTCTGCCTGCATTGGAGGCAAAACCCACCGGGCCTCCCCGGCCCCTGCTCTGGAGGAACAAAGGTAAACCCCCAGATGGCTCTAGGAGGAGACTTGGAAGCCTTTGGCTGAATTCTGCTGCTGCTGCTGCTGCTGCCTCTTCTCAGACTGCAGGTGTGCGGCTCAATTTGGCTCCATTAAAATGGTAACCATTAATCATTCATCATCTCTGCCCAGGAGGAAAAGCTGAACAGAAAGGTCGGGATTTCTCACAGGTGAGGAAGCGATAGCAGCCAGCTAGCAGGTTGGGCAAAAGGGTTGATAAGAAGACTTTCTTCTCGCTTATCTGGTTTCCTGCATGCCACAGTTAGCTTCCTGTTACATCGACAGCAGAGTAACAGATTTGGAAGGGACCTTGGAGGTCCCTATCCAGGTAGTCCTCCAGTTACGCCCACAATTGAGCCCAAAGTTGATGTCGCTAAGTGGAACATTTGTTACGTGAGTTTTGCCCCATTTTATGACTTTTCTCGCCGCAGTTGTTGAATGAGTCACTGGCTTTGACTCTTGGCTGTTAAGTGAATCTCTTAATGGCTGTTAAGTGAGTCTGGATTCCCCCAATGGACTTTGCTCATCAGAAGGTTTCAAAAGGGGATCACGTGACCCCAGGGGGGGGGGAGAAACACTGCAACCGTCATAAATATGAATCAGTTGCCAAACATCTGAATATTGATCACGTGGCCACGGGGGATGTGGCAACAGTTGTCTGACAAACGGTCATAAGTCCCTTTTTTTCAGTGCCGTTGTAACTTTGGACGGTCGCTAAAAGAACTGTTGTAAGTCGAGGACTGCCTGTGCCATTTCAGACAAACGGCTTGTCCGCTCGGCTGCAGAATCCGTCCTGGCCCAGGTGCCCAACCTGATGCAGACACGAGCACCAAGGACGGTGGCAGCATTCCAGCCCTCTTTGCAAGGCTCCTCCCTTTCCAGAATGGGTCCGTGGGTCTCTCTTTTGGGCTGTGCCTAGAACTGGCCCACCTGCACCCCCAAACCAGCCTTCATAGGGAGCTGCAGGATTGTGCCAAAAAGAAACGGCAGGTAAATCACTCCTGAGGCCGACAGCAGCCAGGTGCCCAGCCCAGAATGGGAGACGCTTTTGTTCTCCAGCGCTAAGCTGGGAGTGGGAGGCATAATGCCAGCTGGGTACCACGCCCAGCTGTGCCTTTGGTTTCCCCAAAGGTGGTTAGGCCGTTGATTCAGGTAAAGTCCGTTTTGCTAACGGAAAGAGGAGGAAGCCATCCAACCAGGTGCAGCAGTTGAGTTGCAACCTTGCCACTCACGGCCTCTCGACGGAATGCCGTCCTTGGGCACCAGGTCAGGCCTCAAGGTTGATGCCCCTGGCGTTGCCCGCAGGAGGCCTATCATACGTTGCAGGTACTCTACCCAGTGGGAGTTTTGTGCCAGGTAGCCCTCGAGATACGACCACAATTGGGATCAGAATTTCAGTTGCTAAGCAAGGCAGCGAGTCCCGTCCAATGTTACCACCTTTTTTTGCCAAGGTCGTTAAGTGAATCACTGCAGCAAAGCGAATCCTGCGGTCATTAAGCGGACTCAGGTTACCCCATGGACTTTTCTTGTCAGAAGCCGGCTGGGAAGACCGCAAAGGGTGATCACATGAGCTCAGGACTCTGCAAATGTTATTAATGGAAGCTGGTTGCCAAGCACCTGAATTTTGATTATTTGTTTGTTTATAAAATTTATTGGCTGCCCGTCTTACCACAGGGAAACTCTGGGCAGCTTACAATTACAATTATGCGACCGTGGGGATGGTACAACATTGTGAGTACCGGTCAGGAGTCATTTTTTTTAGCACCATTGTTCCAATGATGTTGGAATTGGGTATGTCCAGTCTAAAGAAAAGAAGGACTTGGGGTGACATGATAGCACTGTTCCAATAATTGAGGGGCTCCTACAAAGACGAGGGGGACAAACTATTTTCCAGAAGGCAAGACGAGAAACAGTGGATGGAAGCTAATCAAGGAAAGAAGCAACCTAGAACTAAGGAGAAACTTAAGGTGAGAACAATTAACCAGTGGAACAACTTGCCACCAGAAGTTGTGGGCGCTCCATCGCTGGAGGTTTTTAAGAAGAGATTGGACAACCATTTGTCTGAAAGGGTCTAGGGCAGTGTTTCCCAACCTTGGCAACTTGAAGATGTCTGGACTTCAACTCCCAGAATTCCCCAGCCAGCGAATGCTGGCTAGGGAATTCTGGGAGTTGAAGTCCAGACATCTTCAAGTTGCCAAAGTTGGGAAACACTGGTCTAGGGTCTCCTGTGCGAGCAGGGGGTTGGATTAGAAGACCTCCAAGGTCCCTTCCAACTCTGTTATTCTGTATTTTATGTTGCAACTTTGAATGGTCACTAAACGAATGGTTGTGAGTCAAGGACTTACCTGCACAAACAAACAGCCTCAAAGGAACTTTGCATGGGGAGGAGTGGGGCTTCCCAGTTGCAGCGTCTCTGGCAAGCAGTGATTTTTAAGGGGGATTTTGGAACAGGTGTTCCAGCAACTGTTTTGGGATTCTGTTATTTTCCCATCTGGAAATCCAGCTTCGTTCTCTCTCTCTCTTGCCTGGTGACTGGTCCTTACCTTGCAGTCTGAATGGGCTTCCCCCCTCCCCTTCACCTTAGCTTGGGAGGTTGTGGTTCTGCAAAAAAAGAAAAATGGAACACAAAACGGCTCAGATCTGTCCCCGGCCCCTCCAATCGCCATCAAAGGAAAGTTAAGTTTTGCAATCTACTGCCCCCCAAAAGGAGGAGGAGGAGGAGGAGGAGGAGGAGGAGGAGGAGGAGGAGGAGGAGGAGGAGGAGGAGGAGGAGGAGGAGGAGGAAACCTCCCCGAGTCTCCAACCATTTGCATGTGCTACTCTGATGATTATCCTTAGCCTTTTTCCTCCATCTGTCATCAGCTCCCTGCTCATAATTTCCAGCTATCAGAGCTTCAATAGATGGGCTTTAAAAAAAAAATCTTGGAAGAAGATAGCTTGCAATTTACCCCGCTCGTAGTGAGATGAGAAAGCTGCTTTTTAATGGTTTCTGTCCTCCCTTTCTACCATCACAAGAGCTGGGTCTCTTCACTTGCAGCTCGCTAAATTAAAATTTTTGCCTCAATGGTTTTCAATTGGGCTGGCAGGACGGAAGGGGGGGCGGTTCAGACAGGTTGCAACCAGTGGTCTTAAAGACACTTCACTTTATTTTATTTATTAAATTTATAGGCCATCCATCTCACCCCCTGCTAGATGCAAATGTCCCCTGGATGTTTTAATCTTTTTTTAAGAGGAAGGGCTTCTGCTCGGCTGTCCTACGATTTTTCCAGCTCTGGCCCCCAACTTCGGCTTTCGCGGGGTATGGAGAAGCACGCCAGACTCCGCTGCATTGGAACCGGGATGTTCATTTGCCTTGCAACACGCATCTTGGCCTGATCTTTCCCTCTTCCGATTTCCTGGCTCCTGCTTCTGGTGCCACAGCTGTGGCTGCAAGGAGCCTGGTGGAGTTGCATCAGCAACGGTTGAGTTTCAACCTGAGCCCGCCAGGCGCCTTTGTTGAACGTCTGGTAGGAGGAGAAGTTGGACGTGGTTTGTCCTCAGGGGTTCTGGCCTTCTGGCTCCGGAGTCTGCTTTCTGCTTCTCACCTGTCTAGAAAAAATGCAGTATTTGGGGTGAGGTTCCAGAATCCTTTGGGAATGCTGAAAAGAGACAGCCTTCCTTCTTTTCCTCCCTCCCTCCTCTGTTTCCTTCCTTCCTTCCTTCCTTCCCTTCCATCCATCCTTCTTTCCTCCCTCCCTTTCTTCTATCCTCCCTCCTTTCTCGCTCCCTCCCCCCTTTTGTGTCACTCTCCTTCCTTCCTTCCTTCCTTCCTTCCTTCCTTCCTTCCTTCCTTCCTTCCTTCCTTCCTTCCTTCCTTCCTTCCTTCCCTCCCTCCCTCCCTCCCTCCCTCCTTCCCCTCCCTTCCTCTCTTTCCCCCTCCTTCCCAGCAGGGAGGGAGAGCAAGCGAGCTGCCAGGGCTGGCACCCACCCTCTTTTAAAAAGCACTGGATTAATAATTTAGCACATTGAAGAGTTACTGTTGTTGGTTTGGCCATCCATCTCTCCGACTCTGCTGGCACCTGGGAAGCAGAGGGAGGTCGGAAGGGGCTAAGATAAGTTGGCCGTTGGAGAGAGTATCCTCTCTTTTGGGGGGGCTGCTCTTTAAAAAGGAACTTCGATTGGCTTTTATTCTTTTATCGCCTTGGTTTTGGCATGCTGGCCATTAACCCAACAGGGCATCCCTATCGCTGTGGCTGCAGTTTAATTAATCTGCAAATCCAAAGTTTATCCCCCAAGCAGAACCGAGCCGGTTTGCTTGCTCGGTGAGAGGGTGCCTGCTTTGACCCGATGAAGCACCCCCAAATTGGGAGGTCTGGCATCGGCTGGGCCGCTTGGCAGGAGGCAGCCGCACCAGAGGCATTTCTGAGAAATTATCATGCCAGCTTGCTGGCAGAGAAGGGTCAGGCTCAGGGCTGAAGCCTTCCCAGGTCCCTGCCTTCTGGTTCTCATGCCTTCCGCTCTGGGGCTTGCTTGACAAACGAACAAGGGAGGCTAGACTTTCCTGTGACTTTCTCCAGACCTGCCACCTCTCCTGGTTCTGCTGCTGCTGCTGCTTCTGAGCTGGTGTCATATATAAAGAGACGGGGGTGGGTGGGGGGCAGAGAGGCAGCCCAAGCCCACTGCATGCATTGCCTGATGCAGGAATAAAAAGTACAAACTTGCTTGAATTCAGATTTGAGCAACTCTACAGGGAAAAGGTGTTAGGTAGGGGGTGGGGGTGGGCAGAGAGGTTCATTTCTGAAGGGCAGAGTGAGAATGAAGCCTTGCAGGCAGGAAATCAGAATAAAAACTGCAAATAATGCAAGGGGTTTATTAAGGAGGGATTTATTCAGCCTGCCTTAAGAAGCAGCACTGAGGGGGTTATATGCTGTACCCAAACAAAAGCCCTGTGTTAAGCCCTCCCCATCTTTCTTTCTTTCTTTCTTTCTTTCTTTCTTTCTTTCTTTCTTTCTTTCTTTCTTTCTTTCTTTCTTTCTTTCTTTCTTTCTCTCTCTCTCTCTCTCTCTCTCTCTCTCTCTCTCTCTCTCCCCCTCCCTCCCTCCCTCCCTCCCTCCCTCCTTCCTTCCTTCCTCTATCCATCTATCCATCTATCCATCCTTCTACTTGTTATAAGTCTGGTCCAGCAGCTGATCAGGAAGGCAGGCAGGTTTTATATATTTATTTATCTATTCATTCAATGAATCAATTTATTACTTTTATCGATGTGTTCATTGCATTGATTGATTGATTGATTCATTCGTTCGTTTATTCATTCATTGTATTGAACCAGGTTAAGGCCAGCCTGTTGCAGGAAAACCCCTGTCCTATCTAGAACACGTTGGCTGCTTAGGCATGGACACATCCGAGGGTGGGGGGCTGCAGAAGTGATTTCCCTCCTCAGGGACTCTTCTTGGATGCCGCCCTTCCAGCAAACGGGAAGGGGTCCTGCTTCTTCACTTGAGACCCACCCTGAGCCACAGCTGGCGGGTCCTGAAGCAGGCAGGGCCCCTTCCTTGGGACAGGTCCTGTTCCTGGGGTTGTTTTGAAGCCGGGTCTGGCAGCAGCTGTCTCCAGGGTGCAGCCGTTGTCTTGAAAGCTTCGCAGGCGCACGCACACACTCACACCCGTTTGCTGTAATTGGGCATGGCCGCGCCAGGCTGCTTTTGCACCCCGGGTGCCTCTGGAAGTGTGGGTCCCCGAGGGAGGCTGGCAAAGGGCACACGCAAGCCGGTGTTTCCTAGCCCAGCAGCAATTACATCAGCGGCTCCTCGGAGGCCCTTTGCCTCCTGGCTCAGCTCCTCTGGCTCAGCTCCTCCTTAAGAGCTGAAGTGGTGCAGTGGTTAAATGCTGCGACTGCAGGCTGACTGCTAGTTCAGCAGTTCAGCTGTTCAAATCTCACCTCAGGCTCAAGGTTGACTCAGCCTTCCATCCTTCTGAGGTTGGTAAAATGAGGACCCAGATTGTTGGGGGCAATATGCTGAACTCTGTAAACCGCTTAGAGAGGGCTGTAAAGCACTATGAAGTGGTATATAAGTAAAGTGCTATTGCTATTGCTATTGCTCTGCCTGGAGACGAGCAGCCCTACATTATTTGGAGGTCTTGGGGGTTTTATTCTGGGGAAGGGGAAGGGGAAGGGGAAGGGGAGAGAGTCAGGAGGGCTGCAAAAAAAAAGCTGGCTGGGCGTGAGAAGCACTTTGCGAGGGTTTCTGTGGTCGGCCTTGGTAGCTGTTGTCTTCTCACGTGCTTCCTTCCTTGCCTAGAAGGGGCTGGGAAGCCACTCTCAATGCATGCGGCCTCAAAGGAGCCGGGAGCCGGAAGGAGCTTCCGGCTCTGTGACCTGCTGGGTTTGGTCCTTTTTCTGGTCCAAAATACCCGCTTAAGGAGGGAGGGAGAAGGAAAGGAAAGGAAAGGAAAGGAAAGGAAAAAGGAAGAGAGGACGCATTGAACTAGATGGGCCGATATCTTGGACCAGAACATTTTTATTTGCTCTCCGAAATAGGGACAGAATACTTCAAGGTGCCACCTGGTGGAAATTCACCCTGGCATCGTTCCACGGAACCAACTATTGGTTCTTCACAGTAACACACACACCCCCAAAAAAAGTGGAGATGGAAAGAAAAAGATGGGAAATCAGAAAGTGTTTCCCCCCTTTCTGTCTCCAGGAAGTAATGGCTCAGTCTACCGATGAACTCCATGCTGAGGTCCAGACCAGCCAAGCGTTGGCATCTTGGAGGGCCACCAAGAAAGGGCAGATGGAGACCCTGTTTGTGGGGAGAGAAACCAGAGAACCACAGACATATTTCTGGATTCCTCTCGGATCCAGAATTCTGCAACTGCCCTCTCTGAATCCACGTCAAGGCATGAGACGAGGGCATTTTTGGAAATAGTTAGGAAAATACAAGTAGTCCTAGACTTACAACAGTTTGTTTAGTGAACGGCACTGAAAAAAGTGACTTACGACCATTTTTCACACTTACGACCATTGCAGCATCCCCAGGGTAACGTGACTTACATTCAGATGCTTGGCAACTGGTTCATATTTATGACCATTGCAGTGTCCAAAGGTCAGCCTTTTGTGACCTTCTGACAAGCAAGGTCAATGGGGAAGCCAGATTCACTTAACAACCAGGTTACAAACTTATCAACTGCAGTGATTCGCTGAACAACTGTGGCAAGAAAGGTCGTAAAATGGGACATGACTCACTTAACAATTGTCTCACTTAACAACATAAATCTTGGCCTCAATTGTGGTCGTAAGTTGAGGATTACCTGTATACCGTCCTGGTGGGCCATCTCAAACTCAGATGGGGCACTTTCCTCCTCCTCCTCCTCCTCCTCCTCCTCCTCCTCCTCCTCCTCCTCCTCCTCCTCCTCCTCCTCCTCCTCCTCCTCCTCCTCCTCAAATTCCACTCTCTTCTAACAATGATGATGCTACCTAATTTGGGTAATGAAACATCTGTAAGAAAACAACCAAGCTCAGAGATCACCAAGGATCCCACAGTCGTCCTCCCCTTCCTCCTCCTCCTCCTCCTCCTCCTCCTCCTCCTCCTCCTCCTCCTCCTCCTCCTCCTCCTCCTCCTCCTCCTCCTCCTCCCCCCAAAATTCCACTCTCTTCTAGCACTGATGATGCTACCTAGTTTGGGTAATGAAACATCTGTAAGAAAACAACCAAGCTCAGAGATCACCAAGGATCCCACAGTCGTCCTCCCCTTCCTCCTCCTCCTCCTCCTCCTCCTCCTCCTCCTCCTCCTCCTCCTCCTCCTCCTCCTCCTCCTCCTCTTCTTCTTCTTCTTCTTCTTCCTCCTCCTCTTCCTCTTCCTCTTCCTCTTCCTCCTCCTCCATAGAAGTTGATCTGTGGTGGACCTTCTTTTGTATGCAGAGGAGGGAGGCCTCTTCTCTCTGGCTGCTCAACCGGCTATTAAGCCAGGAGGTGGTTCTTGATCTGGGAGATAATGACTTCGATTTCCCCTTTTTTCTTTCTTGCAGCAGCTGGTAAATGGGTCCAGCTTTGTCTGGAGGAGTTGCACAAAAGCCTCCAGACTGTTTCCTTTCCTTTCTGTCTGTCTCTCCCGCGCCCAGACCCATGGGGGGGGGGGAGAAAGAAGAAGAACCGGAGGGGTTCTTTTCCTTTCTTTCTTTTTTCAAAATTGTAGCATTATCTGGAGTGTCTGAGCGTTTCATCTTTTTCCCCTCAATGAGGCATCTGAAGTGGGCTTTTAAGACGGGGAGCTGCGCGGATGTTTTAGGCAATTTGGCAACCGGGAGAAAGGCTGATGCAAAACAAGGGGTGTGGGGAACTTTGTAGGATTTTGCCACAGGGGGGCGGGGTGGTGGTGGAATTAACCGCAGGCTAGTTTCGCCACCTGCAAAACCCCCTGATGCCATCCCATCATCCCATCATGGTGGGTTGTTTCCTGAACCTCTCGATGCTCTTCAGCGTTGGCTTTTCCACAGGATGTTGATGGAGCTGGTCTCGAGACAGCTCTTCTGCCCTACCTCCGGCCTTCTGAAGCTCCCCCTGGAGCACAAGTCACCCTTAAGTGCAAATAACAGAATGACAGAGTTGGGAGGGACCTTAGAGGTCTTCTAGTCCAGAGGTCTCCAACCTTGGCGACTTTACGACTTGTGGACTTCAACTGCCAGAATTCCTCAGCCAGCGCATGCACAAGTCGTAAAGTTGCCAAGGTTGGAGACCCCTGTTCTAGTCCAACCCCCTGCTTAAGCAGGAGACCCTATGGCATTCCAGACTAATGGTTGTCTGATCTTTTCTTGAAGACCTCCAGTGATGGAGCACCCACAACTTCTGGAGGCCAGCTGTTCCATTGATTAATTGTCAGGAAATGTCTCTTGAATTCTAAGTTGGCTCTTTCTTTGATAGACTTCTATCCATTCCTTCTTGTCCTGTCTTCAGGTGCTTTGGAGAACAGGTTGATGCCTTCTTGGTGGCAGCCCCTCAAGTATTGGCAGACTTCTACCATGTCACCCCTAGCCCTTCTCTTCCTTAGACTAGACATTCTCAGTTCCCACAACCATTCATCCTAAGGCTTAGTTCCCTGGAGGAGAAAACTATGAGTGATGAAAAGGCCAAATCCCTTCCTGGCTCCAAGCCTCTTCATCTCATAATGATTTCCTGGCTGGGTTGGGGGCCACCCCAGACCTGATGGATAGAAATAGGTCCTCTCCTCCCCCCTCTCATGGGAGGACACCTGGCTGAGCTGCTGCTTTCTGCTACTTCTTCTCCGTAGTGAAGATCTTCCGGTCACGTTCAGGGCCTGCCTGCGTTTCGAGTTGGATTTAGCAGCCTTGATAGATGTCTTCATTTGAATTAATCAAAGGTCAGACGCAGACAGAAATCTTCGGCGAGCGTCTTCGGCGTAGTAATGAACCAGCGAGGTGGCATCTGGCTCCCTTGTGGGTTGATGAATCTTCCCCGTCTTGGCGGCTGCCAGAAGGTTGGCCGGTGAAGCAGGGAACTCCTGTCTCCGCTCCAAATTATAGACTTCCAGGAGCTAAAAACTTTGGGAGGAGGGTGAGTGGGCAAGCACTCCGCACTCTTTCCGAACGGCAGGGAATTCAACGAGACTTTATCTCTGTTTGAGAAACCATGAGGGCAGGAGGCTGGTTAGGAGATCGAAGAGAAGGCAAATCCAGATTTAATTTCAGGCCGCTCTTGGCATTGCCAGGGGTAGCTGGATTCCCATTTAAATTCACCGCCAAGAGTTGGTTCCTGAGCCTTTGGGTGGGAAAACTACTTCAATTTTTCTTTGGATTCTGCTTTTTCTCAGAATTCCTGGTGGCTGGATCTGTTGGCATCCCCCAATT
This sequence comes from Diadophis punctatus similis, assembly GCA_023053685.1. Taxonomy (NCBI): domain Eukaryota; kingdom Metazoa; phylum Chordata; class Lepidosauria; order Squamata; family Dipsadidae; genus Diadophis; species Diadophis punctatus. Next base: position 2,105,249 of record JALIGW010000050.1, on the reverse strand, counting down.
AACTAATGGCAGTCGTGCTGCATGGGGGAGATTTTCCCTGCATTTCCCCCCTTGCTGGTTCTCATAAATTTGACAAAAAAGAAATTACAGGGTTGGAAGAGACCTGAGAGATCATCCAGACTAACCCTCTATCCAGAGCAGGTGGCCAATGTTAAAGCATCCCAGAGAGATGCCATCCAACCTCTGCTTAAACAGTTCTAGCAAGGGTCAGAATAGCAGAACATCAGAGTTGGAAGAGACCGTGGAGGTCTTCTAGTCCAACCCCCTGCACAAGCAGACCCAATCCACACCTTCCAAGGAAGCTCATTCTGTGGTTGAACTTTTCTCTGGTGTCCCACCAAAGTCTGGTTTTCTTGCAAGGGAAGCCCCTGGCTCTTCACTTTTTCTCCTGAGCCACTCTGAGCAATTCTTCCAGTTCCATCTTCTGCATACCACCCGTCCCACTGATTTTGGCCACCACGTCATGCAGGGGAATTCATTGGCGAAAGCAAGTATGGCGGTGGCGCAGTGGTTAGAATGCAGTACTGCAGGCTACTTTTGCTGCCTGCCGGCTGCCTGCAATTTGACAGTTCAAATCTCACTAGGCTCAAGGCTGACTCAGCCTTCCATCCTTCCGAGGTGGGTAAAATGAGGACCCAGATAGTCAGGGGGCAATAGGCTGTCTCTGTAAAACTGCTTAGCGGGGGCTGTAAAGCACTGGGAAGCGGTATATAAGTCTAAGTGCTATTGCTATGTTGGGAAGAGTTAACGGTAAAAGGAAACCAGGCCCTCAAAGGACACGGTGGCTGGATGCCATCAAAGCTGACACCAGACAGAGCATTGAACAACTCAACAGAAGCAGTTCAAGTTCAGAAGATGTGGAGAGACCCCGCCCACAGAATCACCAAGAGTCGGACACGACTGAATGGATAACATCACCACCACCACCATCATCAGATGGCATTCCTGCAGGCATTTAAAGACAGCCATTGTGTCCCCTGCAGCCTTCTCTTCTCCAGGCTACGCCTACCCGACACCCCCAGCCCTTTCTCATAGATTTTTCCCTTCCACTTGAAAAGAGCAGAGTAGACAGTTGTGGACCTTGCCAAACTGCTTTCTACAGATCCAGGATGAGAAGCAGTTTTCCAAGTCTGCTTGTTAAACCACTCTTCGGCACTGCTAGGTGGTTCGATTAATGGGGAGAGTTCAAAGAAACTTGTCCTGTCCTCGTTTGACCCTGCAGTTTGAAAAAAAAATGCATCTACCTGCCAGCTCTCTTCTTCTTTTCTCTCTATAGCTGCTTCTCTACAAACAACAGCAACCAACATTATCCAACATCCTCTGAAGGCAGAACGTTGCTTCTTAGCAATGGGTGGAAACTCATCAAGGGCAGAACATACTTAAAACTAAGGAGAAATTTCCTGACAGTTAGAACAAGTAATCAGTGGAACGGCTTGCCACTGGAAGTTGTAGGTGCTCCATTACTGGAGGTTTTCAAGAAGAGATTGGACAACCATTTGTCTGAGATGGAATAGGGTCTCCTGCTTGAGCAAGGGGTTGGACTAGAAGACCTCCAAGGTCCCTTCCAACTCTGTCATTCTGTTATAGTCACCTAGCATTAGTAAGCCAGGAAAGACTTTGAAGTCGTGGCATGTCCATGCTCTGTCACCATCTCTGGACCTTCACTTCTGCCAGGTGAGTCCCTATAATTTTGGACAAATCATCCCCAAGGCTTTGTCACACTGAACTCTGATGAATAACCACCGATGGGAGTCCTGATATGCTTTGTTCTGCAGAAACTCCAGCCCAGCTTGGTCAGTGAGGGATTTGTCTGAGCTGCAGGAGTTCAGAGCGTGGATGATAGAGGCAAAAGAGAGAAAGAAAGATCTTTTGTTTTGCTCCTTCATCCCCTGCCTACTTTGTACATAGCTGCAATGAAGGGACGTTGCTACTCGTTCCTTATGTTTGCCGTTATGCCGTGGTGTTCGTTTCGCCACCTTTGGAAAGGTGATAGAGTTGTAAATATCATCCCAGGGAGCCCCACAGCCTCTTTTGTGAGTTCTGGGCCTCCTGGCAGTAAGGAGGGGCTGGAAGTATGCCCGCTGTTCAGGGAGGTGCCAGGCAGAAGGGGAAGAAGGTGTATGTGTGACATCGGAATGACTGCTCCCCTGCGGCACTCAAATCTTCTGGTCTGTAATAAAAGAGAAGGTTTGTAGCTCAGGGTTGAAATGAGGGGTCCTTGGTGCTCTCTGGGCTGGGTTGGTTTTCTTGAAGACGTTTCATGACCCAACTAGGGCACATTATCAGTGCTAGTCAGTGTAGCTTACCTAATTTGGATAATGAAACGTCTGCAAGAAGCAGTCAAGCTCAGAGAGCACCAAGGACCCCACAGTCCTCATCGTCCTTCCCCCCCTCCTCCTTCCTGCAAATTCCGCTCTCTTCTAGCACTGATGAGGTTACCTCATTTGGGTAATGAAAACCACCCAGCTCAGACCTCTCTCTGCTGGCCTCTCTTCTGCAGTGGCACCATCCTCCACGCCAGAGGGCGCTGGGGGCCCCTGCCAGGAAGAGTGGGAGAGGTACTTAATATTGTAATTATCTTAGTGCTGAAGGTGATAATTGCAGCCCAGGAGGAAGGAGGGGCCTGTGAACTCAGGAGCGCAAGAAAGCCTGGTTCTTCTTCTTCTTCTTCTTCTTCTTCTTCTTCTTCTTCTTCTTCTTCTTCTTCTTCTTCTTCTTCTTCTTCTTCTTCTTCTTCTTCTTCTTCTTCTTCTTCTTCTTCTTCCTCTTCCTCTTCCTCTTCCTCTTCCTCTTCCTCTTCCTCTTCCTCTTCTTCTTCTTCTTCCTCTTCCTCTTCCTCTTCCTCTTCCTCTTCCTCTTCCTCTTCCTCTTCCTCTTCCTCTTCCTCTTCCTCTTCTTCTTCTTCTTCTTCTTCTTCTTCTTCTGTGTCCAGATCAAACTTTAGAGTGCCAACAGGAAGCCAACTTCTTGGCTTTGTCGTTGTCCAAAATAAGTTAGTCTTCAACCTTCCTCCTGTTGCCCTTCCCTATTAGTAAAGGGAGGAGGAGAAGGCAGGGCTGCCCGGAGGCAGGAAGGAATTCAGGCTGGCACATGGCAGGAGCAACACTGGCCATTCCTGAAAAACAAGTGCAGGAGTTACCACCTCTTGCCCTCTGCTCTCCCGGAATTGGCATCTTCCCCGAGGACATGGTGGGAAGAGGTGTTCATCCTGGTTGGCAGCACTGCTCAAGCAAGAAAAAAGGGGGGCTGGAGGAAGCAAACCTGGCATTCTGGGGTAGCAAAGGGGTGATTTCTGGATCTGGCTTCTTTGATATTCCAACATATACAGTGTAAGATCCACGCCCAATATTCAAGTCATTGGAAGACCAAATGTGTAGTGTGTGTGTGTGTGTGTGTGTGTGTGTGTATGTGTATGTGTATGTGTATATGTATATGTATACACACACACACACACACACACACACACACACACACACACACACACACACACACACACTACACATTTGGTCACCCAATGATTTGAAGGAGCCTTGGAGGTCTTCTAGTTTGCTCAATTTGAAATCCTTATACCAATGGATATTCTGGTCTCAATTAAGAACCATAAATGGAGGACTACTTTTAGTTCTTTCTTTTAGCAAATGCTGTTTCCCTCTTGAGGCGTTCCTGGTAATGGCGCAGAACTAGCTCTTAGTGTGTGCCCATCTCTGCAGGGTTTGGTCTCCTGAATTCTGCCTCGAAGGACCGAATAAATGTCCCTTCCCCATCTTTCCTTGACCTTCTGATGGGCACAGGAGCCGTAGCCAAGTTAGGCCACGTCTAGCAGAGCCACGGGAGACTCACGTTGGGAGCAAGTCCACCTTGGAGAAGTATATCTCCTCTTGAGCTTGACGTAATTAAAACGCAGAAGAAGGCGCCAGCCTCAATTGGCAGAGCGCCCCTCCCTCTGTTCCTGTTCAGTGATTGGCCTATAATTGCAGGTTTATTGGCTGTACAGCTATTGTGTAATGACATGTTTGCAAATTAATTTTTATGGCTCATGCCATTAGCATATACGGTAGAGGAGGGGTTCGTATTAATTACCGCCGTTGTTCGGGTAATCCTGCCGAATTAAAAACGTATAAAAGGATGACAGTTGAAGGCACCATGGGTTCGGGAAGGTGGGTGGGCAGCCCAGGCGCCTGATTGGCATTGGTTGAGAAGGACAGTTGGGTGGGTGGATGAAGCGGTGATATCAGGGAAAGCAACATTCGGCTTCTGTTCCTGGTGGCTGAGATCATCTCGAGGAAACCAGGCCCAGAATTGGGTAAAATTCCGGTGAATTTCCCTCGAGGAGGAAGGAACCGTGCCCCGTCAGCACCCAACAAAACCTTTTCGACCACAATCCTGAACTGTGGTTTATTGCACAAACCACCATTGGCCTGGTTGGAGTAATTTGCTAACTTGCAGGCAGAGAAGCCACATTGTGGCTTAGCGTACCGATTAAACCCAGCTGGGAACTTAGATGTTTGTCTGGAGTGACTCAGCTGCTTAGCCTTCACATAGGCTGAGTTTATAGCCAAATTCAGAAAGCAGCAGGGTGTGTGTGTGTGTGTGTGTGTGTGTGTGTGTGTGTGTGTGTGTGTGTGTGTGTTGGCCTTTGGTGAGCATCTTCGGTGAACCTAGCCAATTGTGGCTTATTCAGCAAGTCATAGTTAATGCATTGTTTAGACACAGGGTATCTTCAGTCTGACGTTTCTCCTGTCTGTTCCTCATCCTAAAACTTGTGCAAGCAGTGTATGCCCGCAACTCATACGGACCCATCCCCTCTTTCCACCCCCCTCTGCCGGGTCCACAAAGCCAGAAAATTTGGGGAACTCTGTATTAAAGGATTCCAATGAGTTAATTTTAATCTCATCCAAACAACACTTGCCTTACACAACCCTGTTTCATTTCCAAGACAGGCTAAGATCAGCTAGATATGGGGCAACTGATCTTGCTTGGCAACTTTAAGCCTGGCGGACTTTTGCCTGGGGAATTCTGGGAGTTGGAGTCCGCCAAGGCTTAAAGTTGCCAAGGTTGGAGACCCCTGAATGGTGCCACTTGACTGAGCACCACAGGGCAAAACAAAACTCACACGTTTGGAAACTCCTTTAGATTTGGTTTTTTACTGTCAAGGGCATGATCCTTCCTCACCTCTGCACCAGAAAGAAACTTCTTCCTTGATAGAAATATTGAGGCAAGATACTTGGTGTGTGTGTCTTTGAACTCTGGGCATTCCTCACATTTGCTTGAAAGTGGAAGTCGCTGCACTTATGGCTTGATGGTCAACCTTCTGCAAAAATGGAAGTTCTCACACTGAAGTTAGAGGTGATGCCAAGGAACTCGCGAGTGGTGCTGCGTAATGGGCTGAGCTCCCGTTACTTGTCTGAGCTTCTGCCAACCTAGCAGTTGTAAAGCATGTAAAAAAACGCAAGTAGAAAAATAGGGACCACCTTTGGTGGGAAGGTAACAGCGTTCCGGGCGCCTTTGGTGTTTAGTCATGCCGGCCACATGACCACGGAGACGTCTTGGGACAGCACTGGCTCTTCGGCTTTGAAACGGAGATGAGCACCACCCCCTAGAGTCGGGAACGACTAGCACGTAAGCGCGAGGGGAACTTTTACCTTCACCTTTAAGTCTTTTGGATGTCGGACAGAACATTTTGACTTCTGAGCTAGAATCTCCCAAGCCCTCTTCCCTCCCACTCAGTCTGTCACTTCTGGGCATGCTTAAAGGGTCTGCTAAAAGTAAGAAAGTTAGTCTGGGTCAACATGGACTGGACAGAGACTGCTTTACTCCCATTTGTACTCTGCAGAGAAAGTTTCCACAAAATATATATTTGTTAAGTTAACCGCTGAGGTCTTTCCAATTTCCTTTTGCCCCTGAGAGCTGTAAAACCTTTGGCAGATTTCTGCACCAGCTCAGAACCTGCAAACTTGGCTTAGTAGAGTTACAATCAGACACAGAGGTCTTCTTCCTAAACAGCATAACTTCCTCCCCTCCAAATTCTCCAGTCACTGTTTGGTTACAAAAAAATTAATACTAGTTTCCTGTTTCTTTCTTTTTCTCGCTTTCTTTGGATTGAAATTCTTCTGCTCGCAGGAGTGGAGCCTCGTCCGACCGTTGAGAAGGAGGATTCCCTGAAGTTGCTTGCTTCTTCCCATTTCAGAGGCTCCTCTGAACATGGGAGTTGGAGGGTGGGCCCCCTGGAGAGGTGACCCTTCCCTTGGTGGCCTTCATTTAAGCTTCCGCGACGTTCACCCTTGCGTCTTCTTGAAGCTTTTCTGAAGGGCGGTCATTATCAGCACAGGATGTGGCTTCTCTGTGCAAGGCAGAGATACCCCCCCTTCTTGCACTCCGGGCTTAAGAGGTGACAGTTTCCTCACTGAAGGAAACAGGGTGTCTTTCGTCCCCCAGAGCGAGCGCGCATTGTAACCACACTCCTGTCGTCTTTTCATGTTGCCAGTTGAAGCCTTCTGTGGAACTCCAGGGCTGGCAGTCTGGAGCGTCAGAGCATCTTAAAAAAATATTTTTTTTAAATTGCTGCGACGCTTTTAAAAACAGTTGTCTGATCCAGAACGTGTTCTTACCCAGTTCTGTCATTTATTTATTTTTTTAAATAGGAGATTTGCTGATTCAATGAGCCAGCCCTGGATGCCAACTGCATTTTTAATGCATTGCATCCCAGCAGGTTGGGTACTTTGGGGGAGGGGGAGGAAATCTCCCTGTTTTCCATTTCATCTGCTTTGCCTTGAGGTTCAAGTATACCCCTCTATCTTTACACCCCCAGGCCCCCACCTGCCTGATCCAAGAGGCTTTAAACGCTGAAGGTTCTTGGCTTGCAAAGAAAGCTTTGGAAAGGGAACAGAGTCATCTGTGGCATCGGAGGTCTGGGTGATGTTTTGCCAAGCCTCCCTGCCGTCTTTTGCATTGGGTGGGCTTGCCTTGGAGAACCCTGGGGACTTTCAGTGACTCTGCTTAAAACCTTTAGTAAACGATTCCTCTTGGGCAAGATCATTGGGTGGGTGGAGGGAGGGAGGGAGGGAGGGAGGGAGAGAGAGAGAGAGAGAGAGAGAGAGATTCAGGTTGGATCAAGGAAAGAAATCTGCCTTTAGCTCTCTTTGCTTGGCCTGCAAGACTGAAATTGTATGATCTCTAAAGAGCAGATGTTTGCAAGAGTTGCTTGGAGTCTGAAATGTATGTATTTATTCGATTTTTATCCGACTTTTATTACTTTGGAAGTAACTCAAGACAGCGGATGGGCATACTACTCAGTCCTCCTCCTCTTATCCCCCACAATAGCAACCCCGTGATGTAGGTTGGGGCCAAAGTCACCCCACTGGCTTCCATGCTTAGAGTGGGATTAGAACTCACCACCTCCTGGTGATTAGGCCAGAGTCACCCAACTGGCTTTCATGCCTAATGTGGGACTAGAACTCACAGCCTCCTGGTTTCTAGGCCAGCACCCCAAACAAATGAAGTTTCGCCCAGGCTGCCAGTAGCCGGGACCGGTTGGCTGCTTTTGGGGTGACCAAACCAACAAGCAGTCCAGCGAGAGAGGGAGGAAAGGAGGGGAAGGGGCTTCACTCTTCCTTTGCCATCTTTAACCAAGGAGACCCAGCAACAACTCTGGGGCTTGTGCTTATTTAGGGTGTGCAGGGATAAAGGGGGACATTTATTTGTATTAGTGCATTTTTTTCCTGGACTGATGGAAAGCAGATCCCCCTTGTAGGGTGGGGAGAGGGAAGAGGAGGAGACCCTGGTGGAGGGCTGGGAAGAAGGGCAGGAGGAAGACTTTGCCTATTTATTTACACTTACAGAGCCCCCCCCTTCCTTCTCCTGCCCTGAAAGACCAGAAGTGGGTGAGAAAAAACAACCACCCTCAGCCAGAGCCATCTGTTTGTCAATCCTCCCGGCTGCCTCCTCCACCCAGCCCTTTTTCCCCCTCCCCCTTTTCTTCTTTCCAAGTGGCATTTTTTAAATTCCTCCCCACCCATCACTTTGCTTCTCCCCCCCCCCCCCGCTCCTCCCTTGGCGTGAAAATCCAGAAGGAGGCGAAGGCGAAAAGCCAGCCGGGCTGAGCCGCCCCGGCGTAAAAGCGCAGGACGGTGGCGGAGGAGGAGGCGGTGGCTTAGTCGGAGCAGATGCTGGATGCTTCCCCGGCTCGGCTCTTTCATTAGCAGAGACAAATTTGCTGTCAGTTCGCCAGATTTCCAATTTACCGATAATGATTCTTGCATGAAAATTGATCGGGGTGGGTGGGAGGCTCCGCGGGCTGTTGCCGCCGCCACCGCTCGGCTTTTATTCTCTTCGCTGGCTCTTCCAGCCGTTGCCCTTCGGAGGGGCAGCTTTCCTCCTGCCTGCCTGCCTGCCTCGCTCATCTCTCCTCTTCCTCTTCCTCTTCCTCCTCTTTTCCTCTTCTTTTCTTCCTCCTTCCTCCTCTTTCCTCTTCCTTCCTCCTCCTTCCTCTTCTTCCTCTTTTCCTCCTCATCTGTTCCTCTTCCTCTCTTCTTCCTCTTCCTCCTTCCTCCTCTCTCCTCTTCCTCCCCACCCCAGGCTGGTTGGACGGAGGCAGCGCCGAGACCATCTAACCCTCCCCCCCCACTCCCAGGTAGACCCTGGCAGGCTCTGCCACCTGCGCTCTGGGGCCACCTGCGCTGCTTTCCCTGCCCTTTCGTGTGGCTCAACTTGGCACCTGGCCGTCCCCGGGAAGACCCTGGGGAAGGGCCGGCAAGGGAAGAGACCCTTCGGCGGTGCCGCTCATCCTTTCCACACCTCTTCCCCCCCCTCACCCGCCCTCTGCCGCCGCCCCCACCCTTTCCCCACCCCTCCTCCCTTTTGTAAACCAGTCGCTAAGGAGGACGCTAAAACAAAGCCCCGTTCCTACTAGACAACCGCGGCGCGCAACTCCACTTTGCTGGCTTCCTCGCCTTCCCTTCTGGCAAGGACCTTCCTCCCTCCCGCCCGCCTCTTTTCTCTCCTTTTTAATGCGAGGCTGAGCATGGAGCCCCTTTGAAAAGACCCATTGACTCCCCCCTCCCGCCGCACCCACCCACCCCCTTTACCCTTGACATCCAAGGAGGCGCTTGAATAGAGGAAGGGGCTCGCTAACATGACGGGGGGCTCCGATCTCCTTCCCGTCCCCTTCGCTGGTTTATTTTATTTTATGTTATTTTTATTTATTTATTTTCCTCGCGCGCTCGCTCTCCAAATGAGTAATCCCTAAAGGGAGATTCTCGGGGATATTTATTTATTTATTTTAAAAAATTGGGGTTTTGTTTTAAAAGAAAGCCGAGAAAAAGGAAAGGGAGAGAGAGACCACGAGCTGCCCCCTCCTTCCTCTGCTTCCTCTGCCTCGTTCTTTAGTTTCTCTTTTCTCTGTCTTTGGGGTGTGTGTGTGTGTGTGTGTGTGTGTGGTGTGTGTGTGTGTCCGTGCGCGCGCGCGCGCATATTTCTCTTTATTTGCAACTCACCGGACTCCAAAAAGGCAACCGGGAAGGTGGAAGAAGCAAAGGAGAAGAAAAAAAGGGGGGGGGGAGGAAGACTGGAAGACAAGCTGTGCCCGACTAGAGCTGTTTGCAGAAGTGAGGTTGAGTGTTGCGCTAACACAAAATTGACCGAAGACTTCTTTTATCTGCTTTTTTCCCCCATTAGTCCAGGTGCAGCTTTTTTTCATTGTTTTTTTCAACTGACTCCTCCGAGTTATTTATCATTATTTCTTATTCTCCAGCCCCTTCCCCTTCGTTTTTTTTTTAAATTGTTGCATTTGGGTTTTTTGGTTTATTTTTTCCTTCTGGATGCCTTGGGTCAGTGATCTAAACCATGTTTGGACTGAAACCACCTCTCTATTACTTACCAGGTAAGGCGGCTCTTGATGTGTTATTCCTTCCTTCCTTCCTTCCTTCCTTCCTTCCTTCCTTCCTTCCTTCCTTCCTTCCTTCCTTCCTTCCTTCCTTCCTTCCTTCCTTCCTTCCTTCCTTTTTTTCCCGTTTGAGTTTTACGTTTGAGTCTTCTGGAGGCTCAGTTAGTCACCCCAAAGTAACTTTTCTTGAATGGGCTGCTTTGATGCTCTCTTCTACTCTGCTTCTGGGAGGTGCGACCTGGTTTTGATCCGGGGCAGCGTGGGGCAGCCACCCTGGGTGGAAGGGTCAGGCATAGAGTCCTTGGCAAATTGGCAGAGCTCAGCGGCTTGACTCCGGTTGCCTGCTGTTCTGGGTTTAGCTAAGGGCAACTTGGGGGAAGAACGGAGGGGTGTCTGCCAATCCAAGGCAGGAAGAAGGACCTGGCAGATCATCCTCTCCCCGTGCAAGAGTGGGGAATAAATTGGAGGAGGTGTAGTAGGGTCATCAACTCTGAAGGTGATGGGCTGGGGTCTGTAGGTCCACCCCAGAATGATCCCAAGGCTGATGGGTCTACAGCATTGATAGGTCTACAGTGTTGATGGATCTACAATATTGATGGGTCTACAGAGTTGATGGTTCTACAGAATTGATGGGTCTACAGCACTGATAGATCTACTGTGTTGATGGGTTTACGGCGGCACTGATGCGTCTACGGTGTTGGTGGCTCTATGTAGTTGATGAGTCAACGGCATTGATGGGTCTAAAGGTCTAGTAAACCTTTACTTTAGTAGTAAATCCGGCAGAAGCCAAAAGACTCTCAGCTGGGCCCCCTCCCTTCCCCTTGCAAGCGCAGTGCAATTAGCAGCATCTGTGGGGTCCAGATAGCCCTTAGGGGTGCATCCCACCCCCTGCTCCCTTTGTTCACCAATCTTTGGCTTCCTAAGTGAGGCCTCTTGTTTTATTCAGGAGCCTGAGCAGCAGAAGCACTTTAAGTAATCTAAGGTGAATTAAGAAGCGTGGTGTGAAGTTACTTTCCAGTTGGTGCCTAATATTGTTTCGCGGATGAGTAAGCTCTGATCACGAAGCAGGAAGAGCCAAAGTGGTCTGGAAGGTGGAGAGTTGCGGTCCCCACTTCCCCCTGCCTGCCCCCTTTCCCTTGTTTGCTTGCATCTCTTCCTTTCTTCCGCCCCCCGCCCCCATCCTCTTAATCCCCGGGGAGGGGAGGGCAGGCCTCTCCCCGTTGAACCCTTGCTCTTCTGAGTTGGGTCAGGAAAGGTGGGTGCAATACCTACTACACAGAGAGCCTTTCCTTTCCTCATCCAGGGCGAGCTCCCCCCTTTCCCCCCCTTTGGGTCTCAACTATCATCACTCTTGCAGATTAGATGGTTTTTTGAAAAGCAGATGCTTTTGGGGCTGGGGGCAAAACAGAGACTGCAGGAAAGTGGAGAATGTTCTCACCTCTCCTTGCTTGAGTTGATTTCACCATGGATTGACTCCATTGGGGGCAGCCGAAGCACCTAGAGCCGCCTCCTTGGAGACTGTCTGCCAAGTGATTCTTTCCATGGCTTTGCAGGGCGAAGCGAAGGAGCCCTCCCCTCCCCCCTTTCCTCTGCCATCCCTATCATCTCACACCAGCTGTGGTTTTCTCAGCCCCACCACCGATTGTGCAGGCTTGCTATCAGGAAGTGTCTTCTCTGTGTGGCAGTTGGTTCCAAGAATTTAACTTTTTCTTTTCTCTCTCTCTCTCTCTCTCTCTCCGATGAAGCGCATTGTGCCTGGGGAAGAGGTCACGACAAATGTGCAGAGTAGCCACAAGCGTTTGGAAGTGTGTGAAGGGTTTGTGGGGTTCTCCGGTGTGGGGTTCGCCATGTGATCCCTGTTTTCATGTGCCTGTTTTGGCTTCTTCACTTCCATCGTACTTCCGATTAAAGCAGGGTGAGCAACTGTGCCCCTTTACGACCTGTGGACTTCAACTCCCAGAACTCCTGTGCCAACCTTGGCTCAGGAATTCTAGGAGTTGAAGTCCCCACCCCGTAAAAGGGCCATAGTTGCCGACTCCTGGATTAAAGTCTTGTAAGCTAAACTGTTTAGCAAAGGGAACCATGTGACAGAGTTTGGAGGTGAACAAATCTAGGCCAGTTTCCACATTGACCTCCCTTCCCTGTAAGCTGATAAGCTATCAGTGGCTTTGATGGAGTAGGCTGTAACTCTTCCCACCCACCGATGTACTTGATGGATATCGTGGCCTTTGTTTATCCTGCAATGCCCGGTGTATGACGAAACCCGTGGTAGGAAGCCAACTTTAAGGGCATTTCTGTCTACTGAGTGGCATGTGGTGTGCCACCTTTCAATGGATGATATCAATAGAAAAGAATATTTTAGCTCCGGGTTGAACTGTGGGTCCTTGGTGCTCTCTGAGCTTGGTAGTTTTCTTGCAGATGTTTCATTACCCAACTACGTTACGTCATCAGTGCTGGAAGGGAATGGTGTTTGTAGAGAGGAGGGGGAGGAGGACTGTGGGGTCCTTGGTGCTCTCTGAGCTTGGCGGCTTTCTTGCAGACATTTTATTACCCAACTAGGTAACAACATCAGTGCTAGAAGGGAGAGGGGTTTGTGGAATGGAGGAGGAGGAGGAGAGGGGGGAGAGGAAGAGGACTGTGGGGTCCTTGCTATTCTCTGAACTTGGTTGGGGTTTTTTTTGCAGACATTTCATCCGTCATCAATGCTAGAAGGGAGTGGGCTTTCTTTACTTTCTGTTTATGTACAAGTGGCTGGCCCTGTCAATTGTGGTGGGAGTGATATTTTCTTGGTGGTTCCTTTGTGATTAGCCTGTTGTTTCCTGTTCGATTGTTTGTCTGAGTTGGTAGTTCCTTGATTAGGGCATTGCTTACTTCTTGGTTGTTGATCTGGTATTACTCCTGGTGTTAACGTATTCCTGGGGAATTCTGGGAGTTGAAGTCCACAGGTCTTAAAAGTTGCCAAGGTTGCCAAAGACTTGACTAGAGGTGTCGGGTGGAAGGCATTGTTGAATTGCATTACAGTTGTATCACAATAAGAGGTTGTTGTTCACTTTGGAGACACACTAAATAAAGGGCACTATATTTTATGATTGTTTATGTTTACAACATGGATTTCTTGGCCAATGTAAAATTTGACTTTAGTAACAGTTAAACATAAACGCAGCGGTCTTCGAAGTATTAAACTGTCATGAAACTATTTTTGCACGCTTCAGTTCTGGTGGATGTACAGATAGTCCCTGACTTACGGCTGTAATTGGGAGCAGAATTTCCATTGCTAAGGAAAGGGGCGGTTAAGTGAGTTGCACCGGATTTTACAACCGTTGTTAAGCACATCATTGCAGTTGTTGAATGAATCATGTGGTCATTAAGCGAATCTGGTTTCCCCCATTGACTTCGCTTGTCGGGAGCCAGCTGGGAAGATTGCAAATAGCATATCGAATGATTCAGGGCACTGCGACCGTCTTAACTACCTGATGGTTTCCAAGGGCTCAAATTCTGATCATGTGACCATGGGGATGCTGTGGCAGTCATAAGCGTGAGGACCAGTCATAAGCAAGTTTACTTCAGCCCCATTGTAACTTTGAACGGTCTCCAAACAACCAGTTGTGAGTCGAGGCCTGCCTGAATGTCACTATAAAAGTGGGGATTTGATTTTTCCAGTGGAATACTTTATACCTTCTTTTAATTTTGCCTTATATAACTTGGTGAAGTGTATGTATGTGTATATGTAATGTATATGTATATGTAAATAGCTCTGTTTTGCAGTTGCAATTTTCTCATTGTTTTCCTTTTATTTTTATTTTTCAAAGGATATTTAAGTAATTTCAAGGGCCGACGGGAAGCAAAAGGGAGTTTTCCATGTGCAAAACTGGTGCTGGAACCAACAGTCAGCTATAATCTGGCTGTGCGTGCCGCAGTTTGAAGGACATTGGAGATTCTTGGCGGGATTAGATTAAAGGCCTCCTGTTCCTGATATTTATTGAGCTATGATGCTGAAAATAGTATTACGCTTATTATCTCTGAAGATGCTTAAAACTGGAGGCCATAAAGAGGGCACAAGAGACTGGACTTTAGCATTCCCCCCCTGCGCCTTTGGTGGGGATAAAATTATTGGCCATTGGGGGGGGGTTGAGAAGAAAAATGAGGGTCCTACGATGTGTCATGGCACGAAGACTCTTAAAATGTGACAGCCCCCTGAGTCCCTTGTAAGTGGGATGCCACTTAAAACATAGAAGATAAAACACAGAATAATAGGGTTGGAAGAGGGGTGAAATCCAGCAGGTTCTGATAGGTTCTGGAGAACCGGTAGCGGAAATTTTGAGTAGTTCGGAGAACCGGCACATACCACCTCTGGCTGGCCCCAGAATGGGGTGGGAATGGAGATTTTGCAGTATCCTTCCCCTGCCACGCCCACCAAGCCACACCACCACGCCCACAGAACCGGTAGTCAAAAATTTTAGATCTCACCACTGGGTTGGAAGAGACCTTGGAGGTCTTCTAGTCCAACCCTCTCCGCATGGCAGGGAGATCCTATCCCATTCCAGGCTTTCTTTGGGCTTGATAGGATGAATACATGCGATCATAACAAGAACAACACAAATAACAGAACGGAATAAGAGAGTTGGAAGGGACCCTGGAGGTCCTCCAGTCTAACCCTGCTTACCTGAGCAGAAGACCCTAAAACCATTTCAGACAAATGGCTTTCCAGTCTCTTCTTTAAAATGTCCTGCAAACCCCGGCCTGTCAGAAGTTGCCCGTTCTCTTTCAAGCCCCTGAAAGGAGCCCTCCCGTGGGTCTTCTCCTGACCCATTTGTCGTGGGTGCAAAGCCCCATGCGGTTCTTCAAGGCACCCCTTCTTGAACACCAGCCACGTTGATGGTGGCTGTGTAAGTAATTTTAGCAAGTTCATGCCCCTAACCATTTTTTAAAATCTAGACATCCCGTCGTTCTGCTTTTGATGGATAACCCCAACTTCTATCAAGTGACAGGCCTCAAATGTTAGCCCGTCTGGGCCCTTGGGATCCGTTCTGTGCTCGATTGATGTTGCTGTCTTTTCTGGTCTGGTGACAATCTCTTAATCCTCCCCTTGCTTGAAGTGATAGGAAACAAGCAAGTGGATTTTCTTTCTGTGGGGTTTCAGTGTGCTGGTTTTTTGGGTGTGCCAGGTTTGGAAGCGAGGATGAAGACACCTTTGGTTGAGGAGATATTATGTCAGCGATTAGAGAATTATTTTGAAGCGGGCTGCGGAGGAAATCTGATGCTAATATATTCTGTCCCTCTTACAAGTTTTTGTGTTGTAAGGGGGGAAAAAACACCACCCGGTGTTTGTTATACATAGCGCTCTCGTTTGTTTCTCTCCCTTGTCTTGACAAACCCTTTCTTCTCTTTGAAGATGACAAAGCCCGATTTCCATCTTTGGGTTCTCTCAGCACCTGAAGCAGAAATCGGGAAAGCTGTCCAGGGTTTTGTCCTGTAAAAACCAGGTGGTGCAGGCCCCGGAGAGCCTTCTGGGCAGATGTGAAGAGAATTGGCTTTCTCCCTTTTTGGCTGCTCTCCCAGCTGCACACACACACACACACACACACACACACACACACACACACACTCTCTCTCTCTCTCTCTCTCTCTCTCTCTCTCTCTCTCTCTCTCTCTCTCTCTCTCTCTCTCTCTCTCTCTCTCTCTCTCTCTCTCTCCAGTCCAGCAGGATTTGCTCTGTGCAACGTCTCTGTCTGCCTGTAATGGTTGAACGTTGACTTCAGCTTTCCTGTTAGAACCAGCCTGCCTTTGAGCTGGAGAGAGGTCACGCTAGGAGTGGGGACAGAGGAAGGACACTCTGGCAATAAATCTCTCAGAGGCTGCTCGAAAGTAGTCGAACTCCTCCTCCCAATTCAGTTGTTGTTGTTGTTGTTGTTGTTGTTGTTGTTGTTGTTGTTGTTGTTGAAGAAGAAAAGGTCTTCTTCTTCTTCTTCTTCTTCTTCTTCTTCTTCTTCTTCTTCTTCTTCTTCTTCTTCTTCTTCTTCTTCTTCTTCTGCTTCTGCTTCTGCTTCTGCTTCTGCTTCTTCTTCCTCCTCCTCCTCCTCTTTCCCCCCTCCCCCTTCTCTTTCCCCCCTCCTTCCTTTTCATCTCCTCCTCCTTTCTTTCTTCCTCCTCCTCCCGCCTCCTCTTCCTTCTTCTCTTCCTCCTCCTCTTCCTCTTTCCCCCCCTCCCCCTTCTCTTTCCCCCTCCTTCCTTTTCTCCTCCTCCTCCTTTCTTTCTTCCTCCTCCTCCCGCCTCCTCTTCCTTCTTCTCTTCCTCCTCCTCCTCCTCCTCCTCCTCCTCCTCCCCCTTCTCTTTCCCCCTCCTTCCTTTTCTTCTCCTCCTCCTTTCTTTCTTCCTCCTCCTCCCGCCTCCTCTTCCTTCTTCTCTTCCTCTTCCTCCTCCTCTTCCTCTTCTTCCTTCTTTTTATCTCTCCCTTTCCCCCTCCACCTGGCATCCGTCAGGTAGTGTCTTCTGTGGAGCACCAGAGGAGAGGCGGGTGGAAGCAGAAGGGAAAGTGTCAGGCGGTGTGATCCAAAGCAATTAAAGAAAATTATGCACCTTTCCAGGCGATCAGAAGATGTGAGAAATACTAATCACAGGAGGAGGGCCATCACATATAGAAATTTCAGCCTTCACCAGGTTGGCTAGAGCAGAGGAAGGACAGGGAGAGATGCCTCCCTCCGCAGAAAGGGCCAACGGCCATTGTAATTTTCTCCACCTTTTCAAAGGTTTCGCTAGCAACGCCAGTCGCATCTCACACGGCCTCCTCCCTTCCCTTAATTATCCCCGCAGGTCAAGGGGGCGAGGACTCCTGATCACACTACAAATGGGTGGTGAGACCAGTCAGGGCAGCTCTTTACATTTTGCCTTCTGGGGAGTTTCTGAACCTAAAAGGCAGAGCTGGCACTGGAAATGTCTAGCTGGAGCTCCTTGTTGTTACTACCTGGGCTGAAGGAAGACTCTGGTGGGTCATGGCTGGCATGGACAGGACAGAGAAATGGAGTTCATCCGGTGGATTCCAAGCCCACCATCCAAATTAAAAAGCCCTACTTGATCATGAATGGATTCCTCCCACTGTAGACAGCAGGGCAGCAATAGAGGACCTCTTAACAGAAATTTAGGTTGTAGGACTTGGAGGGATCTTTCATCGCCTGAGATCCTGAGGGCCGTATTTCCTTTGAGTAGGCTGGCTTGGCCAGGTCTTCTCCCACAAGCTGAACTCTTTACAGATGTTTGGATTTTTTTCAATCAGTCTACTGCTGTGCATCCCAAGAGTGGAAGTCCTCGCATCTGGAGGATATCCAGATTGGGATACCTCCTGGTGTTCCTGTAATTAAAACTCGATTCACAGGCAAGGGAAGCCCCCACCACATATCTCTTCCTTGACCTCTTTGCCTCTCTGGTTTGCTCTTAAGACCTTTCCTTAAGGCTGAACCTCCTGACATTTTGGTTTTTGGTTATGAGCCACCAGGCCAGGGAGGTGTGTTGCCAACAGCTTAAAAAAAGATTGAAGATAAAACTATTTGGTGATGGTTATTCCGTCGTTGGGAAACCGAGAAGGTTTGGTTGACATTCATATATATATGGGGAGATCTTCGGTCCTCAGACTTGGCAACTGAAGATTTGACTGAAGCCTCTCAAGACCACAGTTGGCTCCATGGATTTTCTCGGTCAGGACATCTGGAGACTCTAGCTGTTGTGCTTGCTTCGTATACTTCTTGGAAAAAATCAATCTCTCCTTGAATCAATTCTCACTGTGGTTTTATCCCACCTTTCTTTGAAACCGTAATGAGAGGATGTTGTTGAAGTGAGAAGATACATTGAGTGTTGTGTTCCTTTCCCAGGCTCCCCTCTCAGACGCTGCTGTCCAAGGGTCTCCATGTGCAATCTGTCGTGGTCCACCTCACCCCGTATCTGACGTTTCTTTCTGGAAAATAACTGATCGCTCTGAAGTCAAGCGCTCTAACAAGTAGAGCCTTGCTTCAAACTAGGTTAACCCTCCATCGTCAACCTGTTTCACGGTCCTTTAATGAAACTGCCTTGTTTTCCAGCTGGATTGGTTGGGAGGGGACACGTTAGAAGCCGATGCCCCCCCTCCGAGCTGCTTCTCCCTCTCTGCATTATGGGAATTGGGGGCTTTTGACAGTAGGGAGAGTAGTAGGAAGTAAGAGGCAAGATTTCTCCTTTAACTGTGCCCTTAGTCAGATCAAGGATTTCATCACCAAAGCCCTTGCGTCTCTCTCCCCCCTGCCCGTTTCTTTTCTCATAGCCAATTCCCCCCTTTTGCAGGAGGAGAAAAGTGACAAGGAAATGCATCTCTTGAGCTGTGGGCAGCCCCCAAACTGTTTCTCCAGCGCTGGGGAGGCTGTTCTCAAATTACCTTCCCAACCACTCCAGGTCATTCAACGCAGCCAGTCATTAATAAAAGGAAATTGCAATCAGATTCTATTCCACACAAGAGGGGTGAGGAAGGGGACATTAACCACACCATCAGCAAGCTGACGGGGGCTGCTTTCAAAGAGACCCAAATTTGTTTTAAAGGCTTGAGCGAGAGCTGGGGAAGGTGGGAGGTGGGGGGCAGAGAGGCCGAGGGGGGAGGAAATCCTTTATCTGGGGAGATCAAAGGCACGGCTTGTGCAGGTTTTCTCTCTGGAGGAAGAATAGAAGGTTGCCAGCAAGTTGGAGAGCGATGATAATTTGATTTGGCAGCAAAGCCGGTGTTTCTGGTCCCCTGGATTTGCTCTGGGTCAGGCTGGGTCGCCAGCCTGTGATCTTGTCTAGGCCACGACCTTTGAACTGTCCAGCGTGGTCACCTCTCTTCTCCTTCTCTCCTGTAACCCCTCCCGCTCGCGATTCTGCAGAAGGCAGAGTGGGGTTGGGGAGAAAGTAAAGATGGGGGTTTTTTTTCTGCTCAAGTAAGCGTGAGCCATAAGTGCAGGCGGAACACGTGTGTGGCACACACTGAACCACCTCTGCGACCAAGGCTGTAGGGCAGAGGTGCCCCCCTGCCCGGTTGCCCCCAGGGTAGAGAGGAGGTCCTAAGTTCCAGATGGCTTCTCCTCCTGAGTCCAGAGGTCTTACCCTTTGTGTTGACTTGGCTCGGCTCATGAATTCCATCTGAACAGCCTGGGCCAAACTTCTAAGACCCAGAGAGGATTCTGGAAGGGTCTACTAGATCACAAAATCAGAGATGATCTCCTGATCCTGTCAGGAAGGACCAACCCAATGCGTTTTCTGGGAAATAGAAGCTGGTTAATCAGGTGGAGGCAACCTCCCTTGCCAGGGCCTTTGATCTCTCCAGAAATGCAGGTGGTTCTTCCTCTTTCCAGGAGCCCCCCCCCCAAGGAGGACCCCTCATCCCTTCATCTTCCTTTGCCCCCATTTAGCTCCCCACCCTCTCTATTTATTTGTTTGCTGGCTTGTTTGTTTTTGCAGGTGTTCTGTATCTCCCACTTCAGTTCACTCAGGATTAGCTCCATATTAACCCCACACTGAACAGGCATCTTTTCCTTCCCGGCAGGTCCTAAATTCCGTTGGCATGGCAACGGTGTCAACCACTTTTGAGGATCTCTCTCTCTCTCTCTCTCCCTCTCCCCCCTCTTTTCTTCCCCTGTGATAATTTGACAAGGGGAGGGGGGAGAGGAAGAAAAGGGAAAAAAATAAAAGGAAGATGGTAAAGGAGAGGGGAAGGGAAAAGGCAGTGGACTAATTACCACAAGAGGCAGATGGATGGGGAAGTCAGTCTCTCTCTCCTCTCTCTCTCTCTCTCTCTCTCTCTCTCTCTCTCTCTCTCTCTCTCTCTCTCTCTCTCTCTCTCTCTCTCTCTCTCTCTCTCCCTCCCTCCCTCCCTCCCTCCCTCCCTCCCTCCCTCCCCCCTCCCCCCCCCTCCATCTCTCTCTCCCCCCCCTCCATTCCTCTGGTGCTGGAAGGGGACAGAAGGACGGCTGTGACCTGCTGGCAATCAGGCAGAAGAAATCAATAGCCTTGCAAAGGGTAGAGAGCCTTTCTTGGCACGCCTTTGCAGAAGAAGGCATGCCAGTCTCCATAGGCTTCTTGGGCATCTGCCATCGTCCAGGCCTTCTGTATCTCAAAGCAGTTCTGCCATCCTCCCTCCTAGATGGGTCAGGACTGCACTTCCCAGCATCCCCCATCAGGTGGGGATGGGCAGTAGGTTTTTAACGCTAAGGGAAAGCCCAATTTTGGCAAGATATTCAGGGGAAGCTGGTGCCTTTCCAGGTTTCACATGGACATCTAACAAAGCAATGGCCAACCTCTACTGTCCAGACCAGAGCAATTGTGAGCTCCACAGGCAGCTTGGTTGCTTGGTGGATCATTATGTTTCTATGTGGTGGTTAAAAGTCAAGGGTGACTTGACACATAAAGTCAGTTTATCACTTGGCAGCCACATAGGTAGTCCTTATACAGGATCTGCCCCCAGCTTGGCCCTTCAGGTCTTCAATAATGCTACTCTATCAAGGTCATCTGTCTTGCTGCTCGTTTTTCCTTCTTCTCCTTCTCCTCCTCCTCCTCCCCCCTCCTCCCCCTCCTCTATCATGGACATATCTAGGGAGCTGAGTCTTTGCATTGATGGACTGGGTGATTCTATGCCATCAAGTCAGTGTCGACACTTAGCGACCACAAAGATGAACCTTCTATGGGAGGATCTGTCCCCAACTTTGTCCTTCAGGTCTTCCCGCGGTCTTCCATCATCGTTATATCAAGTCCATCTATCTCGCTGCTGATGGTCTTCTTCTCTTTCCCTTCCACCTGTCTCAGCATGATGGGCTTATCAGAGGAGGGGGTTCTTTGCACAATGTGTCCAAAATATAACAGCGGAGCTTGATACCTATATGAAAAACGCTCAGCCTCCAGATCAGAGAAGGATAGGTTGAAGTAAAAGGAGGAAGGTTAATTTTGATTCCTGCCCCAACGCTGGCGGTCTTCCCTCCTTTAAGGCTGGCAAGTTTTGATCAAAAGCACTAAAAGTTGAACTTCCCTCAAGAAAGCTGGATAAAAGTGAAAGAAATAAACGTGGAGCAATACAAATGAGGTGTACAATTGCAAGCGCATCTGCTGGGAAATAGGGCAGCGGGCACCATTGTTGTACTGCATATTAACAATCCTGGAGAGGGGTGTGTGTTTTCCTTTGTGTCCCCCAGTGTGCTATAAATGGGACAGGACAGAAATCGGGGACACTTGCCCCACATCCGACAAATAGGAAGGGAAACACCGTCTGGCTTCTGAGGGCAGTTGGAAGGGGTCAAGAGACAAGGAGAGGTCTCACTTGTTCTGCCAAAGCTGGCAGCTCAGGTCAAATCATGAAGCTTTTTTTTTTTTGTCAAGCGCAGGAAAATCAGGAAGTCCAGGCAGTTTAAAATGGGTATAAAGGTTTATTGTAAGCTTAAGTTCTCTACAAGAATCTGAACTACTAACAGTCAAAGCAAATTGGCGGTAGATAAGAGTCAAAGGAATTCAGGGTGGGATGGACTTCAATCTCTTGTGGGTGCGAAAGGATTCATGATGTGCTTGACCCCTCCCTTGGGCTCCACTTGATCATCTCCTACATCTGCATTATTACAAATAATAGATCAGTGCTACTAATATTTGTAGCTCAGGGTTGACATGGTGTCCTCTGACGGTTTTCTTGCGGACGTTTCATTACCCAAACTAGCTAATGTAATCCGTGCTAGTCCTAAGCAGTGCTTCTAAAACTTTCTTCCCCATTGGCTTTGGAGGTCAGGAGGTCTCAGAAGGGGGATCTCGTGACCCCAATCGTCATAAATACGAGTCAGTTGCCAAGCCTTCTGAATTTTGATCATGTGACCATGGGGACGCTGCAACGGTCATAAGTATGAAAAATGCTCATGTTAATTTTTTCAGCGCCATTGGAATGGTCACTGAACAGTTGTAAGTCCAGGGGGTATCTGTATTGGGACTAGGAGGCAAGCAAACATCGTAAACAGAGATGATTAATCGCAGACAGAAAAATTTGCCTCCAGAAGTTGTGGATGCTCCAACACTGGAGGTTTTTAAGAAGAGATTGGACAACCATTTGTCTGAAATGTTATAGGGTTTCCTGCCTGAGCAGCGGGTTGGACTAGAAGACCTTCAAGGTCCCTTCCAACAACTCTGTTATTCTGTTATTCTGCTAACCTCTTCTCTAAAGCACCTGAAGGCAGGACAAAAAACAATGGATGGAAACTAATCAAGGAGAGAAGCAACCTGGAATTAAGGAGAAACTTCCTAATAGCGAGGGCAATTAGCCAATGGAACAGCTTGCCACCAGAAGTTGTGGGTGCTCCATCACTGGAGGTTTTTAAGAAGAGATTGGACAACCATTTGTCTGGAATGGTATAGAAGACCTCCAAGGTCCCTTCCAGCTCTACTCTGATTCATTAAAAGTAGGAGAGATGGCCTTAGAAGCTGCTCTTTCTTCTAAATTGACCCAAAATGGCGGGAGGAGAACAGGGATGCATTTTGGAAGGAACTGGGGTGGAGCATATCCTTGGCAATTAAAAAGGTTCCACTTTCACCTCCAGATTGAAAAGGGTCAGAATGCAGTGAGGTGGGAAGAACCTCCCCCCCTCCTGCCCAAAACTGCTGAAGGATGCTTAGACTAACTCACAGGCCAGCTGTGGGTGTCGGCAGACACACAAGCGACAGAGAACAGAAGTGTGTCTTTCCAAGAGCCGGAGGAGGCAAACACCTCTGATTCTTCAGAGTGACAGAAAGGCACCAGGGGATCAGAGGAGGCAGAACTGTGTTGTGTTATTTGCAACCCAGAGTTGTTGAGCAAACGTAGCTGAAGCTCCTATTTTTGTGTGTGCAGGAAAGCCGGAAAAACAGACCCTCGCTTCCTACGATACCCTGCCCCCTTGCACTTACTACTTTGGGGCACTCCAAATGCACCCCAGTCACAGCTTCTACAAGAGGGGAGATCGTCTTGAGCAAGGGTCTCCAACCTTGGCAACTTTAAGACTTGCGGACTGGAGTTGAAGTCCACAAGTCTTAAAGTTGCCAAGGTTGGAGACCCCTGGTCTTGAGGGCTCTCTGTGGGGGCGTAGAAGCAAGGCGCTCTTCCCTCAAATGTCAGAGAGGTCTGTGGTGTCTTGCAACAGGGTCCTGACCCTGGAGCAGGACTGGAACATCTGTGTGCAGACTCGAAGCCCAGGAGAGCTACCAAAGGCCCACCACAAATAGCTCCAGGCGCACTAATTTTGGCTGCGGCTGGAGATGACAAGGAATTTTACAGTTTCTGCTCACCCGGGGCGTGGTGCCCGAGTCGCCAAGCCTGCTCTTTTGCTGGGTCAACATTCCCCTTCCTTAATGAATTATTTAATTGGAAAGAAATGAAAGGCGCAGCCAACCTTCTTCTTATTCCCCTCCCTCCTTTTCAAAACCTGGAGGAAAAGGACCATGGGTTGTTTTGGGTGTTTTTTTTGCTCCCGGCTTTCGGGAGACGTTGTCCTGCTGCCCTTCTCCTTGCCCTGCCTGCGGCACACAGACACCAAGAAGACTTTGGCAAGTTAACCGAGCCCAGAGGAGGCAGGGCTGAGGGTTCAAAATGTGAGTTTCCTTGCTCCCTCCCTCCCTCCCACCCACCGTTCTTTTCCTTTTAATAATAATAATCCTTTAAAGTTGTTTGACATCTGTAACAAACAGCTGGCGTCTTGTTCTGGAAGAATGTCCTTTTATTTCAGAGCAGGTTGAACTGCCATTAATAGTATAATTAGGTGATTATCAGCATACAGCAGAAAACTGCTTAATTGCAGAGAGAGAGAGAGAGAGAGAGAGAGAGAGAGAGAGAGAGAGAGAGAGAGAGAGGAGAGAGAGAGGTTCATATATATATATATATATATATATATATATATATATATATATATATATATATATATATATATATATATATATATATATATATATATATATATATATATATATATATATATATATATATCTTTTTTAATGATTGCGTTTGTTTTAGTCTGCAGGAATTCCATGCGTTT
Source organism: Diadophis punctatus similis (assembly GCA_023053685.1). Lineage (NCBI taxonomy): Eukaryota > Metazoa > Chordata > Lepidosauria > Squamata > Dipsadidae > Diadophis > Diadophis punctatus. The sequence goes on along the minus strand of JALIGW010000050.1, from coordinate 2,081,345 downwards.
CCTCCCCACCTTTTTGTTATTTGAGGCATCAATTACTAGCTTTGCACCTGGCAGCTGCTAGAGCGTTGCTGAATTCTGCCTCTGAGCATCCTCTTAGCGAGTGATGGGTCACCCTGGGGAGGACGGAAGGGGGGAGATCAGGGATTAGGAGGAGGAGGAGGAGGCTGCTTGTGCAAAAGTTCAAGGATGGATTTGAGTTCAGGGATGCAGCAACAGGTGGGACAACGGTTGATCTCCGAAGTTGCTAAGACTGTGGGCCCACATTCTTGTGGGGTCCTTGGTCCTCTCTGAGCTTGGTTCCAGGAGGACTAAGGAGAACCTTAGGAGAACCCAGCTCAGAAAGCACCAAGGACCCCACAATTCAACCCTGAGCTGCAAATATTCTCTTCTGCTGGGACCCATGCCCTGGTTTGTTATGGGTGCCTGGCCTTCTTCCTTGAAAACAACAGCTTAAAAGGTAACCATGGGCTGCACTCACATGGGAAGCCCTGGATTGCCTTGCTCCACCAGCCATTTTAGATGGTTGGTGTTGCACAGGCGTTTGACATCCATGTCTGGCTTGGGAATGGCACCCTCTGGGTTGACTTTCCAAGAGATCAGCTGTGCTTGCATCTGAGTAGCACATTGTGTCACATCTGTGCAGTACATTTGGGGAGCACATGGCATATAGAGGATATCTGGGCCTGGGAGCCAAGTTTCCTTCACATAGAGGGGGAAACCAGAGAAAGAGAGACCAATATTTTCCAAGGTACCCTGACTCACCCTCAAGTGGTTAAGGCACTTCAGAGCTATTTGTCTAAAATCCCTTCCTAGCTGTTTCCATACCCCGACACCTACCCCCACTCCTGCCAGGCTAGACCCTGTGTGTTCAGAGGTGGCACACCTCTGCATACCAGTTGCCAAAAGGAGCAAACAGCCACACTAATGCTGTAATTGTGGGTTTCCTGGAGGCGTGGTGGGTTTGTTTTTTTTTGCAGAGAAGCAGGTGGCCACATGTTTGTGGGCTTGTCCCTCTCCTTCTACCTCTTACCCCAATTTGAAACGTTTTGCAAACTCACAGCTGCCTCTGGAAGAAGCCTTCGGTTGCACAATGCCTCGGGGCTACAGGCACAATCCCCACAATCTCCCAGAGTCGAGAAAACACCCCCCCCCCCACACACACACATACATCCCAGTTACTCAGGGCTCCAAGCTTGCTTGCTTCTAAGAAGCCACTTCACCGTAACTTGGCAGGGGGTCGGAGGAGATAAAGTCCCAAGATTAAAAGCCAGTCAATCAGATCCTATTGGCAAGAATGGAGAAGCCAGGCACGTCTCTTCTTCCCCTCCCCGTCCTCCCCTCCCTGCGAGACACACACACACACACACACACACATTCAGCACAAAAAAAGTCTGCACAGCTGAGCCGCTAACATGCGGGCGGCGTGAAGAGATGAAAGCCTGTGAGCAGAACGTGTCTGTCTCGCTTGAAGAGGAAATATAAAAAGAGGCCTCCAGCCACCTCGGAGCTGATTGTTCGGAGACCTGTTCCTTTAGCGACTCAAAGAAGAGAGAGACACGAAGGTTTTCACTGGGTCATCGGCTCCATTGCCTGGAGAGGAAGCTAGGGCTTCCGCGCTGTTCCTCCAGGGTGGCAGCGCATCAACCCCCCCCTTTTCCCCTCCTGGGAATAACAGAATAGCAGCGTCGAGAGGGGCCTCAGAGGTCTTCTAGTCCAACCCTCTGCTTGGTTGTAACATCAGCTTGGTCATGTGACTGACCAGCTTTTATAACCTATTTTCATCAGTAGGCAACAGCCAGTTGACCCAGGCAGACAGGCTGGTATGTGTGTATGTGTAATGTTTGTTTGACACTTAGAAAATGGGATGTGCCCTAGAATAGCTACTTAGAATAGAATAGAATTCTTTATTGGCCAAGTGTGATTGGAGACACACAAAGAATTTCTCTTTGGTGCATAAGGTCTCAGTGTACATAAAGGCATGCCCTGCCTGGATTTCACCACCCAGATTGGGTATGTGGGCGTAAATAAGCTTCTCATCCAATTTCATCCAATAGCCTGGATGAACTACCCAAAGCATCTCAGGATCAAATACTTTATGTCCAGTGCTGGTCAGCTTAGTGGCGTTAACCAGTAGCTGGATGGAGACAGGAATGTCAGGTGGACTCCTAGGTCCATGGTTAATACAAATACGTGTCTCATCAATTCAGGGAGGCCTTGGTTTGTAAGAAGGAACATCAGATGGTTTCCTGGATCCAACCATCATCATGACCACATTGTTGGCGTTGCTGCTTACTCTGGGAAACTGCCTGTGTATCGTTTATGTAGAGTTTTCCATTCCGAGGATTCTACTCATTTACCCGTGGAATAGGTAATTGCATAAATCAACATATTGGCTTAGGCAATCAGACTTATTTTGATACAGATTGAAAACCTTCTCAACAATCAGGAGGGGCTTTGGGCCTGCCTGAATATTGGACAGCCCTTGGTCAGCCTATATGATTTATTGTGAGCATCTGAAATGGTCCTTTGATGTGGTAGATAGGGCTTCACCATCTGCTCCAGGCCTGGATATGTTGCTTGGCTTCCCAGGTGTTACCAGGACTTGCAGTTCCTCGTCTCTAAAATGAGAACATTTAATCTTTTAGCCCTGGGCTGGTTGGAGAAGCTAAGGGTGATGATTACATTGAAATTGGGCTTCAAACAGGTTGTGCTGGTGCATTTCTTCCAGTATGTATTTCTTAGATGTTGTTGTTGTTGTTGTTGTTGTTGTTGTTGTTGTTGTTGTATATATAACAGCAATGTGGCAAGTTGCCAGTGTTGTCATCTTCCATCAAACAGAAGGGGAAAATATTCAAATACTTAAGAAAAAAATTCCGAGACAATATACATTAGAAAGTAGGCAGTGTCATACCGTGGTCCTTCTAAAGACCGTTTTCCCTTGCGTGCCACATATATATTATATCATAATTATTATTCATGTGCCCACTTGACGTTCGTGAGAAGATTGGGAAGCCCATGTAGGCTTGAGATAAAGCTGGTTGATGCATGTTTGCTGGAAGATGGTTTTGGGTGCCCTTCTCCACTAGACAAGCAAATCAGTGGCCCATTGAGGGACCACACCATCGATGGGCCATTGATTTGCTTGTCCACTATGGAGAGATGAAAGTTGGGAAAAGGAGCCAGATGTTTTTAGCAGACCAGCAAACATCTGGGCTCATAGATTGGTCAATGGTCTACCGGGGAGGCAATACCAACTGCATAGATCTGGTTAAGCCTTCTTGTTGACGGCCCCCTTTTCTGTCGAAGAGTGTGTGCCCTCCTTGTTGGCCTTTCAAAGGATCTTGAAGATCGGTCTCTTCAGAAGGGTATTAGAAGAGAATGTGTTGATTATTCTGATTCTCGGAATGGAGTGACTCCAAGCAACAGGAAGTCATTAAATGCCAACCCCAGCTTACTTAACAAACCTTGATATAATCAATTGGCTGACTTAACAAACCTTGATATAATCAATTGGCTGAACGGAAGCCTGTCCGTATAATGCAGTAGTTGTGTTCAAGGCTTCTGTCTACAACATACTTGCTGGTTTTATCTTGTTGAAGATAAACCTTTGACCTTCAACCCTTCAACCCTTGACCCTTTGACCTTCAACAGAGAGTGGTTTTTGTTGGGAGTTGCTTTCCGGAGGCCAGAGGTCCAGCACATCTGGAGGGCATCTCCTTGGAAACAGTTGGCTTCCTCGGCCACCTACTTGGAGAGCTACCTGACTGTGTGGTCTCTGGGGACATAGGTTGGTTCCAAACAAGGCTGAAGTGCATCTTCTCCCACTACCTTGGCCAGCTTTCACCAAAGTGTGCATGGGGGAGGAAGTCCCAAAGGTACTTTTCACCTGCACCTTCTGGGTTTTTGCTTCTCGTTCCAGTTCTGGATTTTTGAAGTACTTCTGAAGAAGCTTCTTAGATGAGAAGTGAAACGTTTTAAAGGAAAAAAAAAACCAAGGAGGTCCACTTGCGTTTTGAAAGGCACTTTTGGGACAACCATGACCTGGATGATTGAGAAGCTTCTTCAGGGCCACCAGGCAAGTTTCTTCAGGGCCACCAGGCAGAGGGAAAAGTAAAGTCCTTGCTTCAGAAAGCCAAATTAGAACTGGCAGGGGGGCAGATTTGCCACCCTGTTGCATGAAACGTCGGCCACCCTTCTAGAGGAGGGACCGAGAAACGGCCCCGGGTAGCTGCATGCGCCTGTCTCCCATTGTGAAGTGTGGCTTATTGCCTTTGGAATCTTCAGGTTGCAAATGTCTGCCGAATAATTACGCCTTAATTTATGATAATCCCAGGAGTGGAGGGCAGGAAGGAGCCGAGGCTGGGAGGCACCTGTTCCTGTCTCCCCGTTGGGGTTTCTTCTCAGCTCAATGGCGGAGAAGGCCGAGGGACTCTCTTGAGCAGCGCCAGCCAGGGAGGGGGAGGGGGTCCTGGCGGCTGCCTCCCATCTGCGTTGTCTGCGGGTTTAAGAGAGGGTGGGGAGAAAGGAGCTTGTGTTCTGTATAGAACATCCTTGATAGAACAATTAATCCGTGGAACAGTTATGAATGCTCCAACACTAGAAGTTTTTAAGAAGAGAGTGGACAACCAACTTGTCAGAAATCCAACTGTGGGATGTAGTCTTGGAAAGAGAGTGAAGGAAAGATTGGTTCTCCCTCCACCTACCTCCTGGTCCCCCTCTCCTCTCCTCTCCTCTCCTCTCCTCTCCTCTCCTCTCCTCTCCTCTCCTCTCCTCTCCTCTCCTCCTTTCCTCTTTCCCATCCTTTCCTTCTCCTCCTCCCTCTCCCTTTCCTCCTTCCCCTTTCCCTTCCCTCCTCTCCTCTTCTCTCCTTTCCTTTCCCCTTCTGTTTCTCTTCCATCTTACTTTTCCCTTTCCCCTCCTTTCCTTCTCCTCTTCCTCTCCCTCCCCCTCCCCCTACTCCCTCTCCTCTTTAAGGAAAACAATAGTTTTGCACTGGGTAATCCGAAGAAGTGTTGCGCGATGGCTCCTTGGGGATCCTGAGAGCGTCCGGTCCTTTGCAGCGTTGGGAGATCTGGCTTGAAGGCCTGCAGCTGCTCTGGTCTATCTAGCAAGGGCTGGTTATGACTAATAGAAGCTCTCTTCACAGTCTGGCTCAGGAAGGAGGTGTGTGTGTGTTTGTGTGAGCGCCCAGTTCTTTTATCTCTTACACCCGTAGGCTGCATTTCCTGAGCTTCTGATGGCTAAAAGCTAACAAGTGAGTCAGTCAGCAGGAAGACAAAGCTGGAGATGAGGCCAGTCTATGAGAGGACCTCTGGCAGAAGACCTGCGAGCTGGGGGTGGCACTTGGCCTGGCACCCCCGCTGGGGCCTTGGCTGCATTTTGCTAGAGTTCAGTTCAAGGGCAAGTCAAAGAAGATTCACACCTTCCAGCTACCCCCCTCCCGACTGTCTCCCCATTTTTTCTCACCCCAAATAAAGACACAACCCTAGGCTAAATGGAGAACTCCTCTTGAAACTGTGCAGGCAGTTGTGTCGGCAATGGTATCCCTTGAGTGCCATATCCTGGCATGGAATTGGCATCCTTGCATCTCAGTGGATGTCTCCTCATTAAACTGTGGGGTATCTTGGCTTGACTAAAATTTATTAACAATGAACAATACTCTGATGTATATATAGAAGCCAAATGCATGCAGCCTGATTTAAATAAGATTATTTAGGAAGCTGGATTGGGTATTAAGCCATCATTATACCTTTGTTAGGCATGATTAATATGTACATTTCAATCAAGTGAAGTGAAAATCATTTTTTGGGGTAAGTGTAATATTGCCATTTTTTTGGGTCCATGTCTCTATTGTGTTCCATGCTTTCTAGTGCGTTTGTCACCCAAGGGAAATAATTAAACCTTTTCCTGATTTCCAGGATCTTGTTACTACCTGCTTGACTGCAACCAAAGCTCTTTATGTTTTGATTTATTTAATAAAAAATAGTTAGGCCAACAGGGGATTTAACATATTGGCCTGGATCCTGATTTCTCCAGTTCTAATAAAAAAATAAAGTACAAAATCAGCCCATGGATTGTTGGGTCAATTAGGGGGATTTGCAAGTGGCCCCTTAAGAAAAGTCTGAAATCTTTTATTTTTTAAGTTGGATCCCAAACTCAGAAACTTTTTTGGTTCCTACCAGGGGTGAAATTCAAAAATTTTCCCTTCCGGTTCTGTGGGTGTGGTAGGGGTGGGCGTGGTAGTGGAAGGTGTGGTAGGGGAAGGATATTGCAAAATCCCCATTCCCACTCACTGGGGGGGGGCAGCCAGAGGTGGTATTTGCCGGTTCTCCGAACTACTCAAAATTTCTGCTACCAGTTCTCCAGAACCTGTCAGAACCTGCTGAATTTCAGCCCTGGTTTCTACCATCATCCATGTGGTGTCTGAAGATGAGAAAGTGGAAGAAGGGCTGTAACAAGCTTTATGGAAAGACCTTCATAGCTCTTGGCTGAATGTCTTCATTAAGAACTTGAGAAAAGGTACTACACGCAGTGTTTCCCAACCTTGGCAACTTGAAGATATCTGGACTTCAACTCCCAGAATTCCCCAGCCAGCAAATGCTGGCTGGGGAATTCTGGGAGTTGAAGTCCAGATATCTTCAAGTTGCCAAGGTTGGGAAACACTGTACTACAGCCTCTAAACCCCTCAATATCTGGGGAGGTGGAGGCTGCACCCCATAACATGCCTCATAAGCGTTTCTGACTGATTCTCCAAAGTTCTCAGGTGTGCCTCAGGGATGTCTTGCAATAGTCATTCCAGTTGTGTCTACATTGGGTGTGTGTGTGTGTGTGTGATGTTTGTCTGTAACATTTGCATGGAGGTTCCATCAACAAGGATGGAATATTGTCAGGTTGGGAAAGTCTGTTCCCTTCTCCCGCTCCCTTGGTCCTCTGAGGTCTCTGCTAATGGCTTCCATTAAGGGAGCTGTCTGGTGATGATGAAAGAATCCCACACATTTGCAAGGAGGCAAGGGAATCAACCAGGAGAGGCTGAGGTGATTTGTTTGGCTCTCTTTTAGTCTCTTGCACAGACAGATCTGGCTTTCACTTAGTGTCTTGCACAAATCCTGCCTCAGTGATTTGTGGCAGATCTCTCAATGTGTGCTCTAGGTCAGTGTGTCTCAACCTTCTCAAACTGAGGTTGGGTTGCCAAGGTTGAGAAACACTGATCTAGGCCAGGGGTCCTTGGTGCTCTCTGAGCTTGGTTGTTTCTTGCAGATCTTTCATTACTCAATCTAGGTAACATTATCAGCATTGATGATGTTCCCTAGTTGGGTCATGAAACATCCTCAACAAAACTACCAAGATCAGAGAGCACCAAGGACCCCGTTGTTGTTGTTGTTGTTGTTGTTGTTGTTGTTGTTGTTGTTGTTGTTGTTGTTGTTCTTCTTCTTCTTCTTCTTCTTCTTCTTCTTCTTCTTCTTCTTCTTCTTCTTCTTCTTCTTCTTCTTCTCCTTCTTCTTCTCCTTCTCCTTCTCCTTCTCCTTCTCCTTCTCCTTCCTCCTCCTCCTCCTCCTCCTCCTCCTCCTCCTCCTCCTCCTCCTCCCCCCCCTCAACTCACCTCCATTGTGGTGCTGACACTCCTCACTTCTTCAGGCCTTCCGCTGTGATCCGTTGGCTAGTTTGTCATTTAGCTGTTTGGAACCAGTGCAAATAGTGACATTTGCTGAGCATAAAAATTCAATTAAATTCCAGAAGGCAGATTAAATATAAGTGAATTTTAATAATTTGCTTTAAAGGCTGAGGATTACTGTAGGCGAATGGGAAGAAATGTTGCTCACGTGATATAGAGGGTTATTTCTTTTGGTACCAATATAAAGGATCGCTAGCCGAATGTAATTAATCTCGTTAACTCTTTGCTTGGGTGAGAGGTCAGGGAGAAGACGGAAGGGCCGATGTTTGCGCTGCTCGTTTTAAGTGTCCAGGTGTTTAAGAGACACTCTTAGAATGCCAATCCTCAGAAGTCTCTCAAAACTCAAGGTTGCTTCTACGAAGTTGGTGGCCACATGGCCACTGGGAAGGAGACGAACATCTGAGCAGCAATGAGATTACCTGTCCCTGCATGTTTAATATCACAACTGGTTCCAAGAAAAGTAGGACCCTTGAGTGGTGTTCCTGTATGGTCTCACCCCAGTCCATCTTGCATTTCATCCCGAGAGCTGAGCCAAAACAAAAAAAAAGTCCCATTCAATGCTAGTGGCTCATTTTTTTGGGGGGGGAGGCAGGAAGAGAATATCCTTTTGGGGTTTGGCTTTGCTATTCTTGCCAACCTCAACATTGTCAGTTGGCGTGGTGAACATTGCCTCAACTTTTGAGTCCAGGGGGCAACATTTCAAGCATCTAAGATGCTGGCAACTGGACCATTGGTGGCCTGTAGCCAAGAAACAGCTAGAGCGATTGAAGGAACTCCCAAACCCATAACCTTCCTCAGGCAGCCCTGCTGAGCTACTTGTGGGGCACGTGGGGGGCTCCCACATTTCCTTGAATGCTAGTTCTAATTTTAAGAGTGTGTCTCTGCTGTGTTTCCTGTTGCCCGTGAACAGCAGCTGCACAAAAGATCAAGAAGTCCTTGAGGGTGAATGATGAGCTCCTGAAATTTCTAGGGTATTTTATTTTCGGGGAAAACCATCCCATTAAATCCCATTTCACTTTGGGTGGTGTCTGCCCTGCCCATTTGCCTGTGGTAGGGGAATTTCCTTTTCTCTCTCCAGCGTGTGGTTAAAATTGATGACTTCCACAAAACCTGCGTTGACGGCCATCCTCTCAAATGTTTTGATGGGTTTCTTTGTGTCTCTTATCACTCCCCCTTGGGATTTCTGCCTTGCAGTGTGGCCTAGGACAGCTCACTGTGGCCAACTCGACACGACCAACCCATCACAGCCAACTGACCGTGGGACAATTCAACGCTGCATTAATCGTTCCATTCAGTTACTTTTATTCTTTGTGACCAGGTTTTTGTCGAAGTTGTTGTAACTCTTGTATTTCTGGATTCTTTATTTTGATATTATTGGCCACGGTTCCGTCGAAATTAATTGCATTTTGTATTTGTTGAGTTGTCGCACGGTGAATTGCCCTATTCTGTTGCGATGGCATCCTTGCCTTTTTAATCTCCCCTCCCCTCTTACACTCCCAGGAGAGAAGTTGGCAGTAGATTTTTTTACTTTTCTGGTGACACAGAATGGGCACAAACGGTGACGTCTCGCCTAGAGACCTTGTTTGGCACCCCGTGGCCCTGTTCCTTCTGCCGCCATCTCGTGCCTGAAAGAGCTGCTGTGTTCACCTACAAGAATAAATGTGTTGGATGTCCAACTGCCCAGCCAGCCGGCCTCTTTCCAACAGGCACAGATGCCAGGCACTTGCCATCTTGCTTGCTGCCGCACATAGGGCCAAGATCACCTGTCTGTCTGTCAAGAACCGGGCTCGGTTGCCCTGGTGACAGAAAAGGTGGGCTCCAAATTGCACTCGGTGAGAAGCCCAAATCTTTTGTGCGTGTTTGTGTTTGCTGGCAAATTCAACCCACAATCTAGTTTCATATCCTGTAGGTAGCAAACTTTGGCTCGACTATCTTGTTTTTTCAGAGTCAGGGGGCAGGTTATGTTTGGCTGGAAGGGGGTGCTTCATTGCACCTAATCGGGGTGTGTGTGTGGAGATTTGAGTTGTCTTTCTGAAATTGCACGCTGATTAAGGAAGATTGATGGGGGAGAAGAAGCCAATGGAACATTAAGGGAAGAAAAATCCAGAGAAGTGGGAAATTGTGAGGTGGAAACTCCAAATAATCCCCAATCTGCCCAGCTTTTCTCTGGGGTTACAGCCATCAGAGAGAAGCTCTGGACAGGATTTCCATATCATTATTCCCCTACAACAGTGTTGGTGAACCTTTTTGGCACTGAGTGCCGAGGAGGGCCGGAAACTGGAAGAGCGCACCGGGAAGCTGAGCTTCTGGTTTCCGGTGTGTGCATGCACGCGCAAAGACTAGCATGCACGCACCGGAAACCGGAAGCTCAGCTTCCCGTCACGTGCATGCATGCCAGGGAGCTGCTCTTCCAATTTCCAGCTCTCCCGCGTGCGCGAAGACCAGCTGGCCGGCACACATGTGCGCATCAGAACCCGGAAGAGCAATAGGCGACGGCTGGCGTGCCCGGAGAGATGGCTCTGCGTGCCACTTCTGGGACACGTGCCGTAGGTTCACCATCACGGCCCCACAACATAAAGAACCTTCGTCAAATCCCCCATGGATCCATTTCTCAGCGCTCTCTACCTGGAAGGACCAAAAGGCTCGAAATAAAGCCCCTTTCCCCTTGCTGCCTTTTCTACCATGTCGTATGTCCAGGGACACATGGAAAGTGTGAATGTGGAAGGGACACCTCTGAACATGCGAGGGGTGCACTGTCCCTGCAGCTTCCCCTAATTTGCAAGCAGGCTGGTTGCAATTGCATCCATCTGGTTTTCCGTTGCTTAAAACTGATTTTTTTCCCCCTTGCAATTCCAGAGAAGAACCTCAGCCAACTTCTCGCTTTTGGGTGGCTGCTCCCCGTACGGACCTGTGTGGTCTCCCCCTCCCCAAGTCCACCTGCCAGTCTGGTCCTCCTGCTGGCAGAGCTTCCATCCTGGATGGTGGTGGTGGGGCCTCCGTAGAGCCCAGCCCTCCTTTTTCTAGAGAGAGAGAGCCAGTTCCTCTCGATGCTTCCTTCCTCAACCTTCTCCAGTGGGCAAAGCCATCCGCCACCTGCTACGCTTGGCCCCAACCCTGGCCAAGAGTCACAGCTGCTTTGGGGAGCCAGCTCCCAGCCCTGGGCTTGTGCTTTATCCATTCTCATGCCTGTGGATTTTGGACAGCAAGTCTTGTGCTCGCTTTTGACCCCCCGGAGTTCTTGGATCATCGCAGCTTTGGAGAGCGAAGGGAAAAATCTGGCCTCTATTCTGTGCCATCTCTGCACTGCCTCTCCCCCCCCCCCCTTGTGCTTCCAGCCGAGAGAGAGGTCCAAGCATCGTTTGCACACCAAGGCAGCTCGGTTGGTGCCACAGCCCAACTGCCAGTCAGATGGATATTTTAGATGGGGAATTTCTCCGTCCTTGCATTTTGGAAGGCAGAAGGCCTTTGTTGCAAAGGAGAGATGGAGCATTGTTATTACCTGATATGCCTCTTCTCATAGGGTGGAGCCAGCATTCAGGATGGGTTGTCCTCCTCCACTCAGAATGAGGACCGAGTCTGTTCCTTTAAGCAGGATCCGCCCTCTTAGAACCCAGGTTGGACGAATCCGAAGAAGCAGACTCTTGACATGGCTACTCACAGGCGCTGAGATAAATTCATATTTTTGCGTGTCTCTACATTGTGCAATGACACTTATTGTGAGCCAGCATTGGTTACGTGCAAAGGAGAATTCTGGTAGATATTTGCTGAGCACGGGTGGGATCTGCTTAAAATGTAAAACAATGGAGCTGATGGGTGGCAGTCAAAAATCTCTTTGAATTGATAGTGACAATCACATAGAGAAGAGGCAGTCATCTTCAAGTTTGAGAAACACTGGCTTAGCTCCTTGGTGGTTGCAAACTACTGAAGATTCTTTGTTTGTAAACCTGTGGGTGGAACAGGAAAGTACCTAGGAATAACCAAGTGAGGAAGATTTAGGGGCCCACCCTTTAGATGGGGGGGGGGGGTTTCCTGCTGGAAAGAGGCTGAGATTAATGAGGTCTTGGTTGAAGACTTTGAGCCAGTTTCCTCATAACTGTAGAATTGCTTCCTAGAACTGAAACATCTTGGGTTTGGAAAGTGGAACCTCCTCCTTGAAGAGCAAGACAGTTCTCAGGTCACCCACCCACACCATCTACTCCTCCGAGCCCAAGGCATGTACAATGTCAGAAAGATGGTTGGAGTAGGAGGAGGACTGTGGTGTCCTTGGTGTTCTCTGAGCTTGGTTCTTTTCTTGCAGACGTTTCATGACCCAAACCAGGTATCATCAGTGCTAGAAGAGAGTGGAATTTGGGAGGAGGAAGAAAAGAGGAGGAGGAAGATGGAAAGGAGGAGGAGGAGGAAGAGGTGGAGGAGGTTGACAGTGGAGTCCTTGATGCTCTCTGAGCTTGGTTCTTTTCTTGCAGACGTTTCATGACCCAAACCAGGTATCATCAGTGCTAGAAGAGAGTGGAATTTGGGAGGAGGAAGAAAAGAGGAGGAGGAAGATGGAAAGGAGGAGGAGGAGGAGGAGGAGGAGGAGGAGGAGGAGGAGGAGGAGGAGGAGGAGGAGGAGGAGGAGGAGGAGGAGGAGGTTGACAGTGGAGTCCTTGGTGCTCTCTGAGCTTGGTTCTTTTCTTGCAGACGTTTCATGACCCAAACCAGGTAACATCATCCAGTGCTAGTAGCATTACCTAGTTTAGGTAATACAACATCTGAGGACCCAAATTGTTGAGGGCAAGATGCTGACTCTGTAAACTGCTTAGAGAGGGCTGTAAAATACTGTGAAGCGGTATATAAGTCTAAGTGCTATTGCTATCTACAAGAAAACAACCAAGCTCAGAGAGCACCAAGGACCTCACTGTTCAACCTTGAGCTACAAATATTCTCCTTTACACGTTGAGGATTTTGTAGTTTGAGTTATGGCACTCCCTCTTTGGCTGAGCCAAGCCAATATATACTGCAAGAGAGGGCCTAAAAAACTTACAAGCACAGTGTTGAAAGCAGAGACAGCACTTTGCCACTTAAATAATGAAGTGTACATACAAATACACGCATATTTTTAAAAGTGATAGGTACCCAGACCTGTGGCAGTTGGCAAAGGAGGTATCGGAAGAGCCACATTCCTTCCAGCCTTATTCCACCATGGGAGGAATGCCTCTTTCGAGGCAGGATCTGGTGCCAGAGACTCATGAATAATTTGAGATCCACGGGCAAAATACACCAGGATGCCTTTTCTTCAGAAGAATTGGATTGCCTCATTTGGATGCAAATGTATGCACATTTAATTGATCACTCAGTTCAAGGCATAGGCTAAGATTTCCTTAACCAGGTTACAGATGTAATAACATTCTTGCTGGGTGTTAAACAGGACTGTGGTCAGCAAAACCTGGCCACCATATATCAGGGGTGAAATTCAGCAGGTTCTGACAGGTTCTGGAGAACCGTTAGCGGAAATTTTGAGTAGTTCGGAGAACCGGCAAATACCACTGGCCCCAGAGTGGGGAGGGAATGGGGATTTTGCAGTATGCTTCCCCTGCCATGCCCACCAAGCCACACCCACAGAACCGGTAGGGGAAAAAATTGAATTCCACCCCTGTTATCCATCCAGAGGAATTCTTTTGTCCTGGAGCAGGTCAGCAACTCTGCAAACAGAGTATCCCACATTCAATATTTTGCGTTTCCCTTTTCTTAAAAGTAAAAGAAAGAAAAGTTATATTGGAAGGAACGAAAAACCCTTTTTTGAGGGTGGGAGGGAAACTGGGAAACTGTGGCCAGAGGAAAAAAAACCCCATCCTTTGCCCAAGTTGGCATTCCCCAAATATTTTGGAAATGCAGGTAGTCCTTGACTTACAACAGTTTGTTTAGTGACCGTTCAAAATTAGATCGGCACTGAAAAAAGGGACTTATGCCCGTTTTTCACACTTATGACCATTGCAGCATCCCCATGATCACTCAGATGCTGGGCAACTGACTCACATTTATGACGGTCGCAATGTCCTGGTGTCACCGGATCCCCTTTTGACAAGCAATGGGGAAGTCAGATTCACTTAACAACCAGGTTCCTAACTTATCAAGCGTAGTGATTCACTTAACAACTGTGGCAGGGAAGTCTGTAAAATGGGGCAAAACTCATTTAACAACAGCCTCGCTTAGTGACAGGAACTTTGGACACAATTGGGCCACCTGTAAGCTTTCAGGTCCAGTATTTCCAGAGGGCACCAGGTTGGAGATGGCTGGGCTCTCCAGACAGGCTGGTGTTTCGATTTGTGTCGTGGGTGCAAAGTGCTAGATTGATGTGGCGAGATCTTGGTCCCGTCTTTTTCTGGGAACTGCAAGTGATACAACGCTTGCACACGTGCCTGTATTAAATACCCACCACTTTTTCCCCCTAATGCGGGGCAGCGATTGTTAGCAGATGGTGCTCGTATTAGGAAAATGAAAATACATGCAATAAATTTGCTATTTGCCAGAGTTAATTTCTTATCCCTAGGTAAAACCTTCCCACTGGCCTACACCACACCATCTGCGTGTTCATAAAAATACATTATGTTGCGACTGTTGGGCTGCGTGCGAGCATGTGGGGTTTCATGCACACCGGGTCTGTAGCGCACTTGGGAAGAAATACAGCGGAGGAATTTCGGTTTAAATCTGGCCTCTTTATTTTTCTGGCAGGCCCCTCGTTCTCTCACCCTGGTTTTCCTAGTTTATTTCTCTATTTCTTTGTCAGTAGCTGCTGGGTGAGGTTCGCGTTGCAGTGGGCTGTCTTGCAAACCGTATCCCAGACGCTGACTGCAGCTGAAATTTAGTTTGGCCTCAGGAAGTTCAGGTAGTCCTCGACTTATGGCCACAATTGAACTCCAAATTCCTGTTGCTAAATGAGACAATTGTTAAGTGAGCAGTGCTCCATTTGATTACCTTTCACAGTTGTTAAGTGAATCACTTAACAGTTAGTAATAATACGGTCGTTAAGTGAATCTGGTTTCCCCATGGACTTTGCTTGTCAGAAGGGGAATCACGTAACCCCAGGACACTGCAGCTGTCATAAATAGGAGTCAGTTGCCCAGCATCTGAGTGACCATGGGTCTGCTTCAACGGTTGTAAGTGTGAAAAATGGCCATAAGTCCCCATTTTCTATGCCGTTGTAACTTTGAACGGTCCCTAAACAAACTGTTGTAAGCCGAGAACTACCTATACATAACTCTTCTATCTGAGCAACAACAAAGAACCAGAGGAAGGAGCTGAATGAACAACTGGATTCTGGAATTCATTCTCCAGAAAAGTGGCGTTGATGACTCAAAAGTTTCCTCGAAGCCAAAGTGGAAAGGCTGCATTATCCTTCCTGCTGGGGAGTGAGGAGGAAGCGGATTATGCCCAGAGGCATCCGATCTGCACAATTCTGGATCTTAACTCAGTTTCCTCTTTGGGCTCCCCTGCAGGTGCGTGTGTCAGCCTGCAAGGGAGGTCAGCTCAAGAAACAGGTAGGGCAAATAGTCTAGGAATGCTCTCAGTTGCTGGAGGGTAGAATAAGAGAACCTCGAAAGAAAGCAGGTCAGGGTTTCTCTCTACTCTATCTTGGAGAGGAGAGGAGAGGAGGAGAAAGAATAGTTGGAAGGGACCTTGGAGGTCTTCTAGTCCAACCCACTGCTCATGCAGGAAGCCCTATACCATTTCAGACAAATGGCTGTCAATCTCTTCTTAAAAACTTCCAGTGTTGGAGCATTCACAACTTCTGGAGGCAAGTTGTTCCACTGATTAATTGTTCTCACTGTCAGGAAATTTCTCCTTTGTTCTAGATTGCTTCTCTTCTTGTTTAGTTTCCACCCATTGCTTCTTGTCCTGCCTTCTGGTGCTTTGGGGAATAGGTTGACCCCCTCTTCTTTGTGGCAACCTCTGAAATATTGGAACACTGCTATCATGTCACCCTCCTGGTCCTTCTATTCATTAAGCTATTCATATCCAATTCCTGTAACTGTTCTTCTTCTGTTTTAGCCTCCAGTCCCCTAACCATCTTATGATGAAACCCATTCAGTTGCGTCTGATTCTTGGCATTTCCATGGGCCGGGTGTCTCCACATCTTCCGATTTTGCACTATTTCTTTGAGTTGTTCTGTGCTCTGGCTGGTGTCAACCCCAACGATGTTGGACCAGAAGACCTCAGTAAATGTATTCTGTTAAATTCTGCCCCCTTCCCCTGGTCAAGATCAAATCTCTATCTTGGCTGGCCAGCTCCTCCTCTCTCTTCCCAAACCAGGCAATTCACAGGCCGTTTCATTCCTGCACCTCCCAGCGCCCCATTCACCCGAGATTGATAGAAATTGCAGCTGACCTTTGCGAGGACAGGAAGCGTTATCATTAATACTCCCATATTTTCCTGGGTTCGCATGACACATAAATTTCCTATCAACTCAGGCAGGCAAACCAGTCTGCCAGGCGCCTTGAACACACACACCCCACCCTTCTCCATAAGTGCTTGGTGGGGATCGGGAGTTTGAGCCAGAGCTTCCCGGTGCAGCCAAAAGAGGCCAGGAGGCAATGGTGTGGGGATGGGAGAGAAGGCACCCGTGTCGGGGGGGGGGGAGATGCCATCTCCTGTTTCTTTTCATAGTGATTTCAGGACAGTCCAGGGCTTTCTGGGCCAATGCGAACGCTACCTGCACTTCTGATTTGCAGGTGAGTCACCAACACAGAGGCTGCTTCTTCCTTGGTCAAAGCTCCAACATTGCACATAAGTGTGTTTGCACTCTTAGATGTGCACCTGCCCTCTATTTTCCTGCCTCTTCCAGCTGGGCTCCAGATTGTCTTTCAGTAGGCAGAAGGTTGGCTGCTGCTGCCCGGCACAGCCTTTCCACCCCAATGGGTGCCTTGTAGATGCCCATCCTGCCGGTCTGGCATTCTCACCGTTCCTGCCCTAGATGCCACCAGCCAGACATGGTTGGCTGTGCAGACATGGGGTAAGCATTGCAGGCTGGTGTGCTCTTACCAGGTCCTTGGTACAGCCTGCTCTCCTGTGCGTGCATTTTAAAAATCTGTGCTGGACGTGTGTCTACGCTTGCACAGAGTCTTGTAGAGTATCTTAGATGGCTTAGAAACCCTGGACAGAGTTTTAGTAGGCAGAAGAGAGGACCAGCCTCACGTGGAGCAACCAGAGAAGAGAGAAGGAGGGCACAGAAGCAAGGAAAGGCCATGTGGGTTTGCCAAACAACGCAAGAGTGGGAGCCACTCTTGTGGGCAGCTGAGAGGCCCTTCCCTACATGTTGTGCAAGTCAGAACAGGAGGAGTGGACAGCTTTGACCTCAGCAGATGGCCTGCTCAAAGATCTCCTGGGGGGGGCGGGGTTTAAGGTCCCTCTGAACCGCTCCTAGCCCTGGTCAAGTCAGACAGCTCAGCAATGGCAGGGGTGCCACATCTGTGTCCTCGGAGGCAGGAGGCACATTGCTTGTGAGGTTGCAGAAGACTATTGCAAAAAGGCGCAGAGCGCACTCCACCTGGAGTTTTGACCCAAGTGTGCCCTTCCCTTGAGGAAACCCTTGACAGAACTGACCCCCTCTGAAAAACCCCCTCTCCGCCGCCCTGGGTCCCCTGCGTTTGCTCTTTCCTGCCCCTTCCTTCGCCCCTCCCTCCCTCCCTCCCTCCCTCTTCCCTTTTCATCCCCTGTGCCAGCTAAAGCCTGGACGAATGTCTAATCTCCAATTTTATTCGTTAGAGCTCCAGCCTGATTTACATAATCCACATAATCACCCCGGTTTTAATTGCCCACAACTCTGCGGAAAGATCATGTGGTTAAGTGGTAAATCATAATTAGATAAATAATTGGTTTGGCCACAGCAAGCTGCTTTGTTATACCTGCCATCTGCTGGGCAAGTCCCCCCTCCCTTTCAATTAGAACAATGGGCCTTCGATGGCCCCTCCCCTTTCTTATCTGCAAAGGGGGCAATGGAGGGGGGTGGGGGTGGGAATGACAGAGCCTGGATCCCTGCCCAGTCTCTCTCTCTCTCTCTCTCTCTCTCTCTCTCTCTCTCTCTCTCTCTCTCTCTCTCTCTCTCTGTGTGTGTGTGTGTGTGTGTGTGTGTGTGTGTGTGTGCGCGCGCGCGCGCGCATAGCTGTTTCCCATCCTTGCATCCTTCACAGATGCATTAGCCATTCATTAACTGAGCTGGCTTATTGCATCAGAATGAGAAATTTGACTTCTTTGCATAAAAGGGAGAGTGGGAGGGGGCAGGAGAGGGGGGCCGCGGGGGGGGGGAGCCGCTGCATTGGGAGGGAAATGTGTAGCCCTCGGGGTCTTCCCATTAGTTCTGCACCACTGGCGGATCCACAGGGCCAGATATTGTGATTGTGCATGTGATGAAAGAGAGAAGGGGGAGTGACCATTATCTGGGGGGAAAGTTAGCTCACCTGGTCATTCCCCTCCCCTCAAGGAAGCAATCTCTTTGGGGGATAGGGTGGGGGCTTCCAAGAAGCTGACTTTGGAGGTTTTGTGGTTTGCTTTTTAAAGGAGGCTTATTTGTGGGGTTGTATGTCTGTGCTTTTAAGGGGAAGGGGATGGTCTTTTCATCATAGGAGAGTTTTAATACTTTGCACACACACCCCTCTCTGGGTTCAACTCTCCATCATTTAAGATCTTGGTCTGCAGAGAGGTTTACAGGTGGTGCCCCTACCTCAAAGAAACTTTTAATCTCTCCCAGGTGGGATATAAAAACTCAATGGCCGGACTGTTTGCATGGGTGCTCTCTTCCTTTGCCACTAAGTTCATCTAATGGTGTCTCTTTGGCCACCACAAAAAAAGCAAGAGAAGAGTTTACAATGAGTTGACTTTGTTGGAAGTGGAGCCACGACCAGGCCAGAAGGACAGGTGGGTCAAGAGTTAAGGACAGGTGGGGAGGGATGTTTCAGTCAGTCCAGCTTCATTTGCAAGCTCCACGTTCTCTTTTCGTGCCTCTCGAAATTTCTTGCTCTTTTTCAGATCAGTCTGCATTTTTTGGGCTTTCCTCATTTCTCCTCTCTCTCCCACGCCTACTTTTTAAAATTTATTACTGCAGATGTTTGCACAAAACCAAGATCTTTTGTTGGCGTGCTGTATTCCCTTCCCTCCTGTCTCCTACCTTCCAGTGTGTCTTCCCCAAAGGAGAAAAGGCCAGGAAGCCCAAGTCCTTCAAAACCGATGTGGTTGTGATGTGAGACGCACAAGGAGCTGGGAAAGGGACCGCATGAGATTGAGGAGTTCATGAGTCCCAGGGAAGGTCCTGTCTGAGATGCTTTCTCATGAGGGTGGAGGTTCGTTGTCCGGGCTTGTGGGTTGGTTTCCAAACATTTCGTTACCAGGCTAGGTAACATCTTCAGTGGAGTTTAGGGGATGTGAGTGTTGGTGTTCTGCTTATAAAGGTTTTGTGCAGTCAGTATGTGTTGTGATGGGAGGGTCACACCAGGTGAGGGTCTTCTGATGGGTCTAGTGATGGGTCAGGTGTGGGTCATGCCAGGTGAGGGTCTTCTGGTAGTCTTGTGATGTATCTAGTGATGGGTCTTGTGATGGATCCAAAATCCCAACATTCAGTAACCAACCCAGAGAATGAACCTCCACCTCATCCTCCACCTGAGCTACAGATATTTGCCATCATTGCATGCTTTCTCATATTACGTTTCTACCCCGCACTTAGATTCCTTTTATCAGATGACTTGGTTGTATCTTTTCCTCCTGTTCCTCAAGGTTATTCCTTCTTCCCGTTTCAAACGGCAAATAGGTGCGGTCTAAATAGGGATGAAATGGCCCCACCTGCCCCTTTTAAACGCACGAGCACCTTGGTCCTTAACAATACAGGGATGAATAATTGAAATGACGAGATGGAATCTTCAAGGAGGAAGAGGTGAAGTCCACATCTCCACTCGGTGCAGGAACCTGAACTAAACCATCTCCAAAAAGCCATTGGGGTAATTCTCCTCAAATGTGCTATTTGCCTGCTGCTCCTTGATGCATACAGAGGCTCAGAGCAGGGAGCGGTGGAGACATTCCCCTTGGTGCCCTCATGCCCTCTGCAAATTGCTTGCCAAACACGGACATTCTGCTTGACTCTCATTTTTCCGGTTGCTCTCAAAATAAACCCTTATTAAACCGGCTTGTTGTCATTTAGCAGATCAGTGATCCACAGCCGGGTGATCGGTAACGGAGCCTGCGAAAACTGAGTGGGCTAATCGAGTGGCACCGTAAAGGCAGGAGACTCCAGCTTGTGCCTGGGAGGGTGGAAAAATCTCAGTGCGGCTCCTTCAAACTGGCAGGAAGCCTGTTAACAAGTATCTTCAGATAGGCTTGGGGTGCCTGAAGAGCCTTCTCCCCACCAGCTCCCATAGGGAGCAACAGGGCAGGGAAGGCAGCGATCTCAAGTTACTTAGGCCAGAGGTTCCAAACTCTTCTTGGCTCCTTAGGAAGTCCTCAGCGGTACTTCCTGCAAAAGTCTGCTTGGGAGAAGTAGAGTTAAAAATCAGGATCGGGTTCCCCCCCCTATAACTATGGAAATTCCATGGTGCATCATCCTCCATACACAATACCCCATTTTATTCGTCCAGCACGTTCTAGGTCTCCCAGTCAGGTTTTGGCAGGAGAAAATTAGAACTGTAGAAGAGCTGTCCACTTAGATAGAAACAGCAGATGCTACCTTCAAGACCATCCCAGGTACTTTCCACCAAGAACCGGTTTGACAATTCTGTTGCTTCCACCAGCTAATGTTTGCCCAAGACTGAGCTTGTTTATTGTGGGCTCCTCAGGCAGGTAGTCCTTCCTTCCTGGAAACTTAGCAGGACAACAGCTGTTGTTTTCCTCCCAGGAGTCCAGGACAGGTCAGTGATTTGCATGGATCCAACTTAGATGCTGGTGAGTTTCTGGGACGTTCATCAAAGCTGGATACTTAGAGCTCCTTCCTTGCATGAGATGACGGGTACCTAAGATGACAGTACAACCACTTGTCTCGGGAGCTTGGAGTGAGGGAGCCCATGGCCAGGATTGTTGAGGGAGAGGGTTGATTTCATTTAAGGAGGCAGCACTGGCTCCATGAGGGCCTTCCTGTGTCTTATTTATCGATTGCAAATGCCTCGTCTGGAACCCCAAGCAAGTCGGTGGAACCTCAGAACAACCTGCCCTTTGCTACGTCCAGACCAGGAGACTCTTGGGAGACCGGAAACCTTGTGATAGTGATGAGAAAGGCCGTTGGCTGCATCTTAACTCTCCATCGGCTGAAATCTTGGCTTAATCTCCGATCAGGAGGCCTCTTGCGGACAGTCAATTAAAGCTGCTCCTATAGTTTGTCTAATTGAAAGGCTAAAGAGGGAGATTACTGCAGGAATGTTTTCTTTTCTCCCTTCCCTTGTAAGGTTGGATCAGCGTTGCTGGGCCCCAAAGAGGAGAAATCAACTATTCTGTTGGGAATCACTCTGCTCCCTGCCTCTAGCCCAGGATCTGGGGAACCCAGCAAGGCCAGGAATCCCGAATAACCCCCTTTAAAATCTCGATTCTCTAGAGTAGACTCAAAGCTAGGAAGTTGATCTCTTGGAAACGGACTGCGTTTTGTGGGGTTCTTGGTGCTTTCTGAGCTTGGTTGCTTTCTTGCAGACCTCTCATTACCCAACTAGGGAGCATCATCAGTGTTGTGTTTTGCCTGTTAGCTCTGAATTACGGGGGGGGGGCTGAATCGGGAGACATTTTGCAGTGAGAATTTCCAAGCAGGCTCCCAGCTATCTCCATTTGAACAGGAGGGGAGTTACCTTGCGAGGGAGGTTGCATCTCCCAAGCTTTTCTTTAGAGCTTGAACGTCTGTTCTGGTTGCCAGGATAAACTTTCCATGGCTCCCAGGTTCTGAATGTAGTCATGGGCTTGTAGCTGCAACAGGGGCATCCGTGCGTGCATGCGTGTGTGTGTGTGTGTGTCTTGCAGAGCATATGGATTTTAGAAGGGGAAGTCTGGAAGGGGTGACGATTTGCTAACTTGTCTGACCGGAGAGCCCTTCCTACCAGCACTCAGATCTTCTGCCAGCTTCTATGGGGTGGTATCTTTTTGCCCTGGCTTGGAGGTGCCAGCCAAGTTTCCTTGGAAGAACATGATCAGGGGAGATGTGATCTTTGGGCTCCAGGCAGTCGCCTAATTAATTTGCTAATGAACCGTGCTGTTGATATCCTTTGGATCTTTGGAGCAAGAGTCTGAAAATGATGCAATCCGCTTGGCGAGAGACAACCTTCTTTCCGTCATCGCCATCCCGGTCATAATAAATATCAGTGTTGTTGCAACAAGGTGGTATTTCTGCCTAATTTCACCCACGCAAGCCCAGCTGAAACTCATCTGTACTTGATTGATGTAACCCTTCTTCCTGCTTTGATGAGCAGAGTTGGGGGAAGAGATGCCAGGAGGTGATTCAAAGTGTTTGGATGGGCAGGTGTTGATGCTTTGAAGCAGGTCAACCAACTTAGGGAGATCTGGAACTAGTTAGGCGTCTTCTTGGCTTCGTCTGTGGAGCTTCTGTTGGACGACGATTCGTCTCCGAGGAGAAGCCCTTGAGCTAAATGGCAGGCCAAAGGCACACCTTTGAGAACAAACTGGTGAGAGGCCGAAGACTTCCCTTTCTTTCTCCTAGTAGATTCCATACTTCACAACCACCCCTAAGGACAGACAGAGTTGTGGGACAGAAATGGCTTTATGACAGCTTGTCTAGGAACACCGAAGTCCGCAGAGAACCCAACGGCAAAAAGGGTAGGTGTGCAATCTCTCCATCTTAATTTTATTATATTGTGCTTAGGACAGTTCAGGTGTAGGTGGTTACCCAGTTTCACAAGACTTCATGGCATGTATCTTCCCAGGTGTTGCATCACCTGGTTGCATCTCCTAATCCATCACGATCTGTCTAAAAAGGATCCATCACCTCTGGCTACCATGTTTTTGAGAGAATCGTGGATCCTCAGTGCTGCTCATGTTCAAGCCTGCATGCCTTAACTGTCATATTCTAGAGGCCTTCAAGTCTTGGCTGTGAATTAAACTCCTGTTTAAGGTGTGGGACAGAAGTAACTGCAGGAGTTATATCCACACTTCAAAGGATTATGGCTGTATTCTGCTAGTGATAAACTATGCTAACGTGGCTTGCCATTTTTGTTCAGAGGTGAGGAGTGTTCACAAGGCCTTACAAACATACACCAAATCGGTGTTGACCTTGGCATCAATGACCCCTGAGTTGGATCATAGATGTTGGGAGTCTGGAAAGAGTGCAGAGAAGAGCAACAAAGATGATTAGGGGACTGGAGGCTAAAACATATGAAGAACGGTTTCAGGAACTGGGTATGTCTAGTTTGATGAAAAGAAGGACCAGGGGTGACATGATAGCAGTCTTCCAATATCTCAAGGGCTGCCACAAAGAAGAGGGAGTCAAACTATTCTTCAAAGCACCAGAAGGCAGGACAAGAAGCAATGGGTGGAAACTAATAAAGGAGAGAAGCAACCTAGAACTAAGGAGAAATTTCCTGACAGTTAGAACAGTTAGAAATTTATGAAGTGGAATGGCTTGCCTTCATAAATTGTGGGTGCTTCATCATTGGAGGTTTTTAAGAAGAGATTGGACAGTCATTTGTCTGAAATGGTCTAGGGCAGTGATGGCTAACCTTTTTGTCGTTGCATGCCGAAATGCATGTGTGCATGACCCTGTGCCATATATGCGTGCGTGACACCTACGCATGCACGTGCACTCCCCGCATGCTACCGCCCCCCGCGCATGTACGCTTGACCCGTTTTGGGCCTCGAAGGCCTCCTACACTAACCTGGAAGCCAAAATGGGGTACGGGGGTGCTGCGCGAGGCCCCAAAATGCAATGTGAGTGCCCCCCGTGCATGCACCCCACCCCCCTCTACCTGGGCAGCAGAGACCCGAAAACCAGCTGGCCGGTGGGAGGCGTGCGCACATGCACATTAGAGCTGGGCTGGGGCGATGGCTGGCGTGCCCGCAGAGAGGGCTCTGCATGCCACCTGTGGCACGCGTGCCACAGGTTCTCCATCCTGGGTCTAGGGTCTCCTGCTCAAGCAGTGGGTTGGACTAGAAGACATCCAAGGTCCCTTCCAGCTCTTGTTATTCTGTTAATATAGATTGTCTTGTTACAGGTTGGGTTGTTGTGCTAATACACGTCTCAGATTTGAGAATTATTTTGCTTTTGGGAATATCCAAGACTGA
Organism: Diadophis punctatus similis; assembly: GCA_023053685.1. Classification (NCBI taxonomy): domain Eukaryota; kingdom Metazoa; phylum Chordata; class Lepidosauria; order Squamata; family Dipsadidae; genus Diadophis; species Diadophis punctatus. The sequence goes on along the minus strand of JALIGW010000050.1, from coordinate 2,057,446 downwards.
GTGGCTGTGGATATTGCCTCCTAAGGACTTGACCAACTGTCCCTCCTTGGTTCTTGGGGGGGGGGGAATTAGCTCCCTCAGAACAGGTTCGCAATTTGGGTGTCCTTCTAGATCCACAGCTAAAATTAGAGCAACATCTTTCAGCTGTGGCTAGGGGGACCTTTGCACAAGTACGTCTTGTGCACCAATTGCGACCCTACTTGGAGAAGGAGGCACTTCTCACAGTCACTCATGCCCTTATCACCTCATGGCTGGATTACTGCAATGCGCTCTACATGGGGCTACCCTTGAAGAGTGTCCGGCGACTGCAATTGGTGCAAAATGCAGCTGCGCGAGCTGTGGTGGGTGTACCCAGATGCACCCACGTAACACCGATCCTCCGCCAGCTGCATTGGCTGCCCATTAGTCTCCGGATCCAATTCAAGGTGTTGGTCGTTACCTTTAAAGCCCTACATGGCTCAGGGCCAGGTTACCTTCGGGACCACATCCTGCCGCATACCTCCCTACGACCGGTTAGGTCCCACAGAGTGGGTCTCCTCCAGGTCCCTTCGACCAAGCAATGCCGGTTGGCGGGGCCGAGGGGGAGAGCCTTCTCTGTGGGAGCCCCCTCCCTTTGGAACCAACTCCCTCCAGAGATCAGGATTATCCCCACCCTGCTGGCCTTCCGGAAAGCAATAAAAACTTGGCTCTTCCGGCAGGCGGGGTATGAATGAAAGTTTTTTTAATGGATAGTATTTTAATATGGCTCCTTTTAAAAATTGTTTTTTTATGTGTTTCTATATCTGCTGTGAGCCGCCCAGAGTCCCCCGGGAGTTGGGCGGCATAGAAATCTTAATAAATAAATAAATAAATAAAATACTAAACCCCACCATCTCTTGTTCCAAAAATAATCCATTTTCCTTGAAATGCATCCTCCCACATGACAGATTGAAGGGCCCTTGACCATTGACACTCATCTTCCTCTTCTTCTCTTCCTTTCTTTCTCCCCATGCCAGCCCTTTCCTGAATCCAAGTCTCATCTTCCTTTTTCCCTGAGGGTCTTCGGCTTCTCCCCCCTTCTTTCAGACCCCGGCCCCGAGAAGCGTGGCAGGCAAAATCCGCGCTCTGCGTCTTGCTTTCCACTTTTTTTTTTCTGCTCCATTTGCTGGCAGCCAGAAAGAAAGAATCTCTCCCCGTTGCATTTGGTAATATATTATTAGTTCCGCTGCTTTTGCTTCTGTGAGCTCAAAATAGCTGCGTTCGGCGCAGGCGGTGGGTGGCACGGGTTGAGTTCAATGGTGGCCGATTCCTGAAGGATGCTTGTCTATTATTCACGGCTTTTAGAGGGGCCTCCGCGCTGCCACCGAGGCGAGCCAGCCCGGGGTTTAAACGGCGGTGCTGAACTCAGACGTGCTCCAGGTCTCTTGGCAACCCCTCTAGGGGGGGGGCAGGTGTGAACTCCTGGAGGGGCCGAGGCTCCGCCAGCTGCACCAGCCTGCCTCGCTGGTAAAGGGCAATGCAGGCGTTGGAGTCCTCCTGATTTATGGCCTCCCCCCCCTCTCCTCCACTCCAAGCACATTTACCTTGCCTGCCGCTTCTTGCGAGCGCCTATAAATCTCTCCTTGCACCTGTCTCCGCCGCCTGGTAATTGCTGCATCCTTCAGATGCCAGGCCGTTCAGAGAGCCTGACCTCCATCTTTTATGAGCCTGGGAGAGTGGCTGGGGAGGGCCTGTCAGGACATCCAAAGGCCAGGTGGCGCGGACCCCCCCAAATAAGCCCAGAAAAAACAGAAGCGGTGCCAAACAGCAGGAGCCCCTGGGCGAGGGGGCAGCGTCCGTCCCTTTGAGAAGAAGGCTTGATTGGGTTTTGGGAGGGTGGGTGGTTGTGGGTCAGGATTTAAGAGTGGGGCGCCTATGCTCCATGCATACTTAGAAATAGTCTTCTCTGTCGGGTGACGATTCCTGGCGAGGGGAATCGGATTCACGGGGATGAGATTCTGCTTGCAAACCGGTCTTTGTTTGAACGCCTTAATCCTTAGAAGCAAAAGGGGAGCAACAGTAAACTATGTTTACTGTTGGTTTCTTGTATCTTTTCTGCTGTACGCCGCCCTGAGTCCCTCGGGAGTAGGGCGGCATATAAGAAAACCAAAATAAAATAAATAAATAAATAATAAAAATCCTAAATTAAGACCAGCTGGTGATAAGATCTTGGGGGGGGGAACGGTAGGTGGGGGACCTGCCTTACAGCCCTTTCTCGATGTCCTTTGGATCAGGCTGAGTCCAGGTAACTGGCCGTCCTTGGTAGATGTGTGCGGTGGCTCCCTTTCCACCTCAGCAAAAATCCTGCGGCTTTCTTTGGGGTTGACTTAGCAGGCGGGAGGAATACAGGTAGTCCTAGCTCAACATCCACCAGTTGGAACCCGCAACCCATTGCTAAGCGAGGCGGTCACTAAGCAAGACGCGATTGTGGCCTGCAATTTTACCGCAGAGTTCTCCGTTGATTCTGGTTGTCAGAAGCTGTCGCATGATCGAGATTCGGAGGCTTTGCAATGGTCATAAGTGGGAGGACTGGTCATAAATCTGCTTTTCAGCACCATCGTAACTTTGAGCAGTTGCTAAACAGGACAGTCGTCAAACGAGGACTATTCTTAGTGCTTTGGAAATCACTGTTTATGGCTTAGTCTACCAGGAGCAGTCAGCCCTCAAATTTGGGGTGGGTGGGTTTGCAGCCACTCTCCCCCACCCTCCAAGAAGCCCAGCGTTACCTAACCATCCAAGGATTGTCCCCCCCCCCACCCTCTCCAAATCATATAGCGTGGTCCTCCTGTCTTTCTCTTTTCATTTTTAAATGGAATACCACTCGACACAATCCAAGGCTTTCTCTGCGGTTGTGCGGATGCTTTCCTGGTGACCTTGCCCTGTGTGATGCAGGGAGCTGCTGCCTTCTCGTGCTTTGCGAGATGCGAGTCAAACGGGTGCCTTGAGTGGCATCAACTGTGCCATCCCAAAGAGCAGCTAGGGGGGGCTCCCTCCTGTGAGCTCTTCCTTTCCGTATCTCCTGGCAGGGAATCTTTGCAGGGGAATCTAGCTGTCCCAGTTCCGGCTGTCCTGTCAACCAGATTTGCAATGAATGTCACCCAGCTGCTGTGGCCTAGAGGTAGAGCTCTTGCCTCACAATCAGGAGGTTGTGAGTTCGATCCTAGGTAGAGACAGATGTAAGGGTCTCCTGCTTGGGCAGGGGGTTGGACTAGATGACCTTCCTTGTCCCTTCCAACTCTATTAATCTAATCTGAATGCTCTGAGTCTGGAAGCGTCCACAGCTCAGGCCCTCTAGGGGATGTGGGTCCACTATTTTGAGTTATGGGGCCAGAAAGAAAACACTGCCCAGCCCGCCAGAAGGGGTGCTTCCTTCTGTAGGAGAGAAAGCTTTCCTGGAATGGGGAACCAGTAGCACTCCAGGGATGGCTGCACAACATCTATCAGAATTCTTCTTCATTGGGTCTGGTCCATGGGGCTCCTGGGAGATGTAGTTCAGCCACCTTTGGAGGCCCCCTGCTTCACCTCTGCTGGGCTGAGCAAATCAACAGCTGGCCAGCTGCTGCCTCCTAGTGGTGGCTAGAAGTAATGCTGCTTCTCTATTCCATCCACTAATTTTAGAGACGAGGTATTCCGTTCCCCATTGTAAGAGCTCCAAAGCAGAGAATTAAAACCTGCAAAAAGGACCCCGAGGCTTGTGGGACTTGTGGGTCCAGAGACTTTGGGCGTAGCAACCACACTGTGGCCTCCAGACAGTGCTCCGGTGTTCTGTATTCCAGATCCAGATGTTAGATGGAGGCTAACATCCTCCACAAAAGACCTTCTAGGCCAGACAGTCAAGCGAGATGATGGCTTCCCAAACGGAAATACAGACAAAAGCATGGCGGGGTTTGCAGGAGTTGTGGTGGTTGGCGATGACCACAAAGACGGTTCCAAGTTGGAAGAAGCTTTCTTGATGGCTGTGAGCGAAACCCCCATCGCCCACAATTAACAAGCCAGTTGTGAAAGCCGAGGTAGGACAACCCCCTTGGAAAGCAGGATTCTTTCTGAGATCTGAGAGGCTGGGAGAGGAGAATAGACACACAAACAATTGAGACAGCAGGCAAATGAGCTGATAGTTTATCTCATAGATAGCAATTTAGCCCAGCTGGAGAGAGAACGAGGAGCCTTTCAAATACACAGAGGCTCCACCTTGGTGAATTCACTCTCACCATTTCCAAGATTTTGCATTTAATGCTAAAGATCTATTATTGAGACCTGTGCAATCCTAGTTTCTTGGCTGTGCCCAGTTCTGGACAGTTGGACAGGAAGACGAAGACCAGGTCTCCTGCCAGGGTATTCTGGGCTAAGGAAAACAACCTTCATCAGAGCCACAAGGGTTTCCAGCGATCCTGGCAGCTTTTTCTTGTGCTTCCACCGGTGAGCCAAAGCCGGGCAGATGTCTTCAGAAAAGTTTGCATCTCGAGATGAGCATTCTGTCCTTACACCCGGATGCTATTTTGAGGTTGTGGCGATTGAGAGACAACCTTCAATCTGGAGAACAGCGTTTCCCAAACTTGGCAACATTAAGACGGGTGCACTTCAACTCTCAGAATTCCCCACACCTGAAAATGTATGGAGTTGAAATCTACATACCTTAGAGCTGCTGAGGTCGAGAAATGCTACTCTAGAATATAACAATGACTTCCCCACCTCCCTCTCTTCCCGCTCTTCCCTTTCCTTGTTTCCTTCCTTCCTTGTTTCCTCCCTCCCTCCCTCCCCCTCCCTCCCCCCTCCCCCCTCCCTTCCTTCCTCCCTCCCCTGTCTTCCTTCCTTCCTCCCTCCCTTCCTTCCTTCCTTCCTTCCTTCCTTCCTTCCTTCCTTCCTTCCATCCATCCACTCCCTCTCCCCTTCCTAAAGGACCTTTAAGTTCCACCCCCACCCCCCATTCCCTGAAGAAATCGAAGTGTCTCTCCTCGAATCGCACCCTTCCTGGGGTGGGAGGGATGATGCTGAACGTCAGAAGCACCGAAGCCTTGTTGTCTCCTAACCTCAGCGAGAGCGGCTGAGCGAGAATCTGGCAGAGAGGAACTTTTCCACCCACTCTCTTCTCCCTTGACAGCCCGCAAGCGTGTCATTCCCACTCCCCCCCTTTCCTCCAACCGACAAGTGCCCTCCCCTGTCACCAAGGCAGACAGACAGGTTTCACTTCTTGGCCTGGGGCGTCTCCCCTTGCCATAAAAGCCACGGAGGAGAAGATGGCAGCTTCCCAGCGCCTGGTTCCCTGCCAGGAGCGAAGTCGAAGGCGTGTGCAGCGCCTGCCGGAGTGGTGAAGCCTGGCGAGGGCTGACAAAGACGCTCGCTCGGGGTTCTCGGAGGCCGTTGGAGAGAGACACACCTGCATCTCGGGCTAAGCGATACCCAGGGAGCCAGGTGCTAATTGGGCACTGCCAGCTTTTCAGGGAACGCTGCTTCTGCATCACAGGAAAAAGCTCTGAACTGAAACTTTCCCCACCTTTATTCTGTCATCTCACAGTCCTGCCACAGTCCTCGTTTTGCACATTACAAGACCTGGGCAAGACCCAGGAAACCTTTGACTCTAAAGCAGGGGTGGGCGAGGACAGGACGACACCTTTACAACCTGCAGACTTCAACTCCCAGAGTTCCTGAGCCAGGTGGGCCAGCCCTGGGAGCCCAGCTAGGTGCTCTCCCCCACCCCTCTGCCCCAGCCAGACCTGGTGGAAAGCCGCCTTCCCTGCGTCGCTTTGCTGCAGAGCCAAAACTGCAGCGTTGCATTCGAGGAGACAGGCAGTCTGTCTCCAGCGGGTCATCCCAGGCACTCTGTAACTTCAGCAAAATTGCAAGGTGCTGACGGCAATCACCAGGTTCCCGTTGGGCTTGTGGCAGGTGGAGTTTCTCCTCCCCACATAGCACCTCTGTGCCGCGCAGGTTTCATCTGTTGGATGTCTGCCTGTGGGGCAGCTGTTTGACAGCGGGCAGCTGGCCAGAAAGAAGGCGTGCTTTAAAAAAACAGAGAGGCAGCCAGCTGGTTTGTTTGCTGAAAAGCGGCACCCGACTCTGGTTTGGCTTGGCTTGGCGTGGGTTTTTTTCCCCCCAGCACTGTTGATGCAGGAAAGAGCAGAACTGGGGGGGGGGGGGGGAGAGAAGAAAGGTATAGAAGAACTGAACCGGCACCGAGGGTGGGGCTCTCAGCACCGGCTTTGCTGGCTGGTTTGCTCTTGGCACAAGCAGTGGGTGCAAACACCCCGGAGTAAGGCAAGGAGCTTTCAACATTTGGGGTGCTTTCCTTTGCAAAGGTGAGTTTTGGAATGATTTCACACACACACACACACACACACACACACACACACACACACACACACACACACACGTGTGCTCTTCCAGGTTTTTTGGGTGTCAACTTCTTGTGCTGCCCTCCTCATTTTGGGGAGGAGGCTGGCCACTAAATTTTACTAAGAGGTCTCCAGATGTCCACGGGACAAGCGTCATACGATGCCGTCAATCAGTATTTTTCGAACCTGGCCCCTTTAAGACGGGTGGACTTCAACTCCCAGAATCCCCCAGCCAGCTGTACTGACTGCAGCATTCTGGAAATTGAAGTTCATTCATCTTGAAGCGAGCTGGCTGAGGGATTCTGGGACTTGAAGTCCTCCCATCTTAAAGGGGCCAAGTTTGAAAAACACTGCTGTAAATCAAGGAAGCGGCTTAGTTATCTGCTTCCTTCTCCAAGTCCAGGAAAAAAGCACTGTGTATGGGCAGAGAATCGTTTTCACCACTGATGTCTGTCTGGCTCTGGCAACAGATGTGAAGAGGATTTGGCTGGGCTCCAGGGGGAGGGCAGGGCAAGGCAGGGCAGGGCAAACAGACTAGGCTGGCAGTCAAATCTATGCCACTCGACTGAATGCGCTGAAGTTGGTTAGAAAGGTGAGCTGGTTTTGCCGTTTATGTTTTACGTGGCTACCTGGGTTTTAACTCTTGTCGAGAAAGGTGCAGCCAGTGGCATCTTGGGTTGTGTCCGGGGCGAGTGGTGTGGATTATGTGCCACACAAGGATGTTGGCAGTGGGAAGGAGGGCAGGTCTTGAAACTCTGCAAATGTCCTTGAAGTAATCAGCAAAAATATTCATGCTGTAGACGAGTAGAAAAGATGTTCCAGAACAGAAGCTTGCTTTGTATGCGCATGCGTGTTGGGGGTGGGGGAGTGTGAGGGGCTCCGCACGTCACAATAAAAAAATGATGGACGGGTTGTGGTTTTCCTGGAAATGCATCTGCTTACAAATCGGTTGTGGGCAGTTTAATGAAGCAGCTGCATCTGTTGGGCTGAAAATATTGAAGAGAAGAGCTGTTGCAAGGAATAAACGCTTCGGAGAAGGCTGTTTCTCAAACTTGGCAACTTTAAGACAGGTGGACTTCAACTCCCAGAGTTTCCCAGCCAGCCCTCTGGGAGTTGAAGTCCACCTATAGTTGCTAAGGTTGAGAAATACTGGTCTGAGGGATCTGCTCAGGCTGACAAACATTGGTTTGAAGGATCTGCTAAGATTGAGGAACAATGGTCTGAAGGATCCAACTGATCTGGCTGGTTTTAAGGCCTCCTTACATAGAGGAGGAAGGTAGGACAGGCATTGCTAGCCCCATAAATTGTGACTTGAATGTTCTGTTTCATAGCTGTCCACTTTGATGGTTGTATATGATAAACGCAAGTTCACCGGAGGAGACCAAACTTGCAGAGCTGAATCCTTCAGCTCCAGGGATTGTGGAGATGCTGCCTTCTGCTGCAGCCAGCTAGGCTTGTTTTGCAGGTCCATTGACATGCTCCACAAATATCTCCACTGGTTTTGCAAGCAGTTCAGAACAATTAAGACTGGGTTGTAGGGAGCTCATTTGCTAAGGTCCCCCAGCAAGCATCACTGGCGAGACTTTAGAAGGGAGCAGTCAGCTGGATCGACCCTCATAGAGATTCGCTAGGTGGTTGGCATCATATTGCCTGACCAGAAGGTGGTCAATGTTGTCAGAGCAGCAGGACACACACGGAATATTTCCTTGGCCACTGGACCTTGGAATAAGTGTGTTGTAATAGCCCTAATACAATCCTACTGATGCTTGACTTAAGAAATGTACAACAAGACCTTGAAGGCCTTCAGAGGTTCACATCAAAACTACCCATTGATGAAGGAGCTGAAGATGGACTTGCTGAAGTTCCTCTGATTATTTTGGACATCAGGAAACTGCTGAGGAACTTGTGGGGTTTTTTTTATCCCAAGCAACACCTTCCAGGTTTATGGGAAAGCTTGCTACTTGTGGGCAACTCCTGCATCTTTAAATACTGCAGAGGAGATCATGGCTTGTTGTAACTCTGCCCCTGCTGGTAGAAGGCTCCACGCAGATGGCAAACATGGGGGGCGGCAGAGATGATGGTGGATTTCCCCATGACAAAAGAGTCTGCACTCAGCACGGACGTGGGGTTAGGAGAAACATTTCTTGGCATGCCCATCAAAACCTGGAGAAATTCAGATCCACCTGTCCAACAATTAAAATGGACTCAGATGGGCAGTGTCTTTTCTTGGGCCTCCTTGATTGAGGAGAAGGGACCTCAGAAGAATCAGCACTCCACCGGGGCCATCACGTGGGGTTTTAGCTAGGTAAGATCTGAGCCATTCCCATTTTTTCATGGACTGTGGGCCAAGTCCATGTGGCCGCTGGCTGGCCTTTTCACATTCCGTAGGCTGCTGAGTGTGGTTGCTTGTGAGAAGCTCTCACATTCTCTGGCTTCGAGTGATGGTTGGCCTGTTTGCACAAGATGTTGAACAACGTGGAGCACAAGAACCAGTGTAACGGTGGTCGAAGAACAGTAGTGTCGGGGATTACCGGAGCCTTATCCACCTTACCTCTGAACAAAGCTGCCCTCTATGAAAGCAGTTTTGGGACAGCTGTCACCTGTGAGAACATCTCGAACTCTGCTGGGGCTCTTGCAGATGACTGGGTGGCATGGTGGAAAACACAGGATTAAGCATATTTACCTACTTGACATTCTTCGTTTTGTACACAAGGCATGCTACTTCGCTTACCTGGAATTATGAGGTGGCTGGTTGGGTGGACCTTTTAAGGGTTTTGCACAGACTTACACAACTCAATTTTAGAGACTGTATCCTGGAAATAGATAGGGGTCCGAAGTTTCTGGCAATTGAATGGTTTCGGGATTGTATATACGGGGCTGGTTCACTTCTATAGGTCTTATTTATGGGTCTCCCATCCACCCAACTCCATGGTTGGTGAAATGCTCTGCCTAGCTCTGAAGTTTTTCTTTATCTGGAAGAATGTATGCTGTTATGGATTTCCAGAATTAAGTCATGTCATGTGAGAATTTAGGTGGTCTTTTCACTCATGTTTTGATGAGGAGCTGAGGGGGGGGAATCTAACCTCCCCTTGGATGATACAAGGAATAATAGAAACAGGGAGTCAGATGTTTTGCCCAACCCGGATTTAATTCCTAAAGCTTGAAATGAGGCTCTAAAGAGAAGTGTGTGTGTGTGAATTTCCCACTACGCACCACTGATCTAACCCCAAATTGATAGAAAGACTTCCAGCGGTCACCTTGTGGTCAATCAATGCTTGAGGTCCATGCAACTCATAATAAACCTACACAACTCTGCATCGAAGGAATGTGCTTTCTCGGTTTGTCTGGTTGGAAAAGCTTCCATGTACGTTGTTCTGTACCACAGTGGCAGTACAGCAGCCTGTGGCGCAAGAAAACTCAGGAATTTCAACCAGCAAATGATGAAACCCTGTCAGCTAAAAGCAGATTTAGAAGCTCCTGTCCTTAGGACAAACTCTGAATGAGTAGGAAGGAAAGCCACCAAACTGGTTTGGTAGGCCTTGGAGGGAGATAGCAAAATAGGCCTCGATTCTATTCATGGGTGGAGAAAGAGAGCCTCCCTTCAGTTGAGGTTCCTCACCCAAAGCATGGAACTCTGTGTTTTTCTTGAAAACTTCTATTACTCAAGATGGAGATTGCATAAATTATTCCTAGGCTGAACCTATGAAGAAACAGACATTACCTAGAGAAGAAAAGGATTAAGATTTGAAGATTCCCTCTGGCCTGTACAATCAAATGTGGTATGAAGAAAGTAGGTTTTCTCCCTCTGTCAAAACCCAAGGAATAGGGGTCATCCAGTGAAGCTGATTAGAATGAGAGATGAAAGTACACCTTTCCACAACACATAATTAACTCATAGAGCTCATTATGGTGGTTTATGTGACAGTGAACCTGGATAGGTTTAAATGGGGATTGAATTAAGTGTTATGGAGAATATGAATATTTAAGTCTACCTTGAACCTTCTGTGTTATCTCTGGGGTTTGATGTATGATCCAGGTACCAGTGGAAGATGAACAGTGATGAGAGAGGACTACATTTCCCATCTCCTTCTGACAAGAGTTTCACAATTTATTTATTTATTTATTTATTTAAATAGATTTGTATGCTGCCCAACTCCCAGGGGACTCTTGGCCTCTGTGAGAAATTAAACGTAGGAATAAGATGGGCGTATTCCAACAATGCTCTTCTTATGAATATCTACACTTTGGCCAACAGGTCAACCCTAAAGATGGCTTCTTAGGAATGGAGAAGGTGAAGGAGGAGGGAATAAGAAGGTTTTGTTGTTAGGGGCTGTTGTTTCATGATCATCCTTCATGTTGTGCAGTGGTGTGTCTACTCATTCCAGCTTGTGTGTTTCATGCAGGTTGAAGCACCTCATAAAGTTGCTTCATTGTCATGGAACTATCCAGGGAAAGGAAAGGGGTAAGGTTGGCTACCCCAAATTTCCTCCACTCTTAAATTAGCTATTGCTAAATAAATCCCTTGGCTTGCTTTTAGTTTTGTAGTGGTGCACATCTTCCATCTCCAGCCTCCTGTAGCTTGAGGATGGCTGAGTACTTGGGCGATACGAAGATTTAGCATCTGGAATTGGAGAAACCTTGGAGAGAAATGTATTTCTTACTTGTCTATTCTGTCAGTAGTCAAGAGGCTCTCGGCAGTGCACAAACTTAGAGCATAAGCAATAATGTATCGCGTAACAATAAAACCTCCACGGTACCATAAACAAATAATCAAAACAATCAATATTCAGCATCAAATGGAAGCAGTCTGCAAAAACCTAATACGATGGGGTCATTTCCTAATTAAATTTCAAAAGCTCTCTGGACGGCATTTGTCTTGACCTGCTTCTGAAGGCGATCACCGTTGAGGCCGAGAATGTTCTTCCGTAGCCCATGGATCACGATGGAGAAGTACCTTCTCCTAGTCTCAGTCCTGCCAAGGTCACAGAAGTGAGGGACCATGCACCATCTTTCCCAGGTTGTTTGTCTGGGAAGGACCCATTCTGGCCGGATGTATCATAATACCAAGTTTTACAGGCCAACGTTTTCAACCAGCCCTTGCAATTTTACCTGAAAGCCTCTTGGGACAGGTGTAGTGTCTTTGTGTTGCGTGTAGTGCCCGCGAACATACAGGCCACTGCATTTTTTAAATCCCCGCATGCTTTGAGTGGAATAAGCAGTCTTTACGACCACAATTGTGAACAGAACTTCCATTGCTAAGCAAGGTTACGTGAGTTGCACCCAATTTTAAGACCTTTCCTGCCATGGGTGTTAAGCAAATCAGTCGTTAAGTAAACCTCGCAATCATTAAGCAAATCCTTCTTCCCCCATTGACTGGGCTTGTCAGAGGTTGGCAGGGAAGACTGCAAATGGCAGTCACAAAAGTGTCCCAAATATAGGCCAGTTTCCAAGCGCCCAAATTTTGATCACGTGAACGTGGGGATGTCGGAACAGTCATAAGTGCCAATGAATGGTTGTGCATCACTTTCTTCAGTGCCGTAACTTCAAACAGCCGCCAAACGATTGGTGGTGAGTGGAAGAGCAGCTGTGTCTAGAGGCAGCCCCATTCAGAGGGATTGCAGTAGTCCAGCTGAGCCCTGATAGCAACCTTGAGCCACCTTGCAAGCTGCTCTTGCTACAGAGAGTAGGGCCATCTTGTGGGGCTAAGCAAAGCGAAGGAACATCATGTGCTGTTCTCCGTGGCTCTGGGTACATCGTATGCAGACAAACAGGGTGGGAACTAAGGCTTCCCGTGTCATTCCCCCCTCCCCTGCCCCCAGGCTAGGCTCCTTCCCAAGGAATGATAAAGATGCACCTTTGTGGGCACCAGAATTCCTGGGCTGTCCTTGTTCACAAACATTCCCCCCCCCCCAGTAATAAAAAAATTACCCAGAAGGGGTGATTACGCCATTTGGACCTGCAGCTGAATTGGAGGAAGGGGGGCTTGTATCCTGCTGAGCTCTGCTTCCCGTGGTATAATTATCCCAAAGGGGGCTGTCAGGGGGGAAAAGAGGGGGCAGGATTTGGCACTTGAAGAGGGGGAAAGGGGTTGGCAGCCGAGAATTCATCGGAGCTATTAACTGGTAATTACAAAGCACCAAAGTCACAAACTCGGAGCTGGGTGCCTGTGAAGAGCTGGAGATGAAAGCAGAGGTAATTATGAAAGCCACAGGCGGCCGGCTGAGCACTGATAAGTAATGCTTCTTGAGCCATTTATGGGTGGTTGGGAGCTTGCGAGGGGGAGGAACATGGGGATGGGAGGTAAGGCAGTAGGGGCCGCTGGCTTTCCAGAGAGGCTGGTCGATTTATGCTCAGTGGGGGGAGTCAGAACCTCGGAGTAACAAGATAAGTTCCAGCAGGATTACATTGTTAGAAACATGTTTCCCAACCTTGGCAGCTTGAAGCCGTGTGGACTTCAACTCCCAGAATCCTCCAGCTGGCAGAGCTTCCTTTTTGTTTCCTTGCAGGCGTTTCATTGGGAGCATCCTCAGTGCTAGAAGGGAAAGGAGTTTGTGGGGAGGAGGAGGAGGAGGACTGTGGTGTCCTCGCTGCTCTCTCAGCTTGGTTGTTTTCTTGCAGACCTTTCATGACCCACCTGGGTAACATTATCAGCGTCAGAAACAATGAGTGTTGTAGCCACCAGCTTGGAGAACACATTCTCGACCAGAACTGTACACATCACAAAAGGGGAAAGTGGAAAAGAGATTTGGCCTTTCTGAACCTCAGCACGTCCAACCTTCTCGTGTCTACGTAGAGTCGCACTTGACTCAACGTTGACAAGGTGGCATCCAAAGGGAACTGTTTAGGCGAGATGGTTGGGTAGAAGAGACACCATGGCTCCCAACATAACACACCCTATTCCCTTCCTCCTCCTCCTCTTCCTCCTGCAGCAGCTGCAAGAGGACAGCTGCCTCTCCTCTCCCCAGTCCTCCACCCCTCCTGCTGATGCCGCTTTCACTCCCAGCTGTGGTGGGAATGAATTGACCTGAGCAGAACTGGGAAGAGTGCCTCATTTAGCGGCTGTGTGTGTAACGAGGGCACAGAGGCAGAGGCCGGGTCCCGGCAGAGGCCGGGTCCCGGTGGGCGAGGGCAAGCGGTAGAGTTCAGTCCACCCCTTCCCTAACAAGCCCACTTGGATGGCTGCCTGTCTGTCTGGAGCTCTTTTCCAGAGACACGGCATATGTTTCTGCACAAAGAAGTCTTGGCTCTCAGCCAGCCAGCTTCCTCTCGCCTCTGCCTAAACCCTGGTCAGGGGTTCCTGCTAAGCAGTGACCCCACTTAGATAGAGGCCGAACGGATGGGGTTTTTGTGTTTTGTTTTCTGATGGGTCTCTGCGTTGAAGCTCCAAGGATTTTCTCCTGTTTTTATTGTATATCATCCCCTGGAGCCACGTCGGCGGCCTTTGTGCAAATTTCGGAGGAAGGAATCTGTCCGTTTTTATCCCCAAGTGACCGTCTTTGTTAATGACAAGTGAAGCCTTGGTGCACACATTTGCAAGGGTCCTGTTCCTGAGCGTTTATTTATTTATTTATTGGGCAAATTTATAGGGCTGCCCATCTCGCTCAAAGTGAGTCTGGGTGGTGTACGATCAAACCAAAGAATGAAAATATTTTGCAAACCTGTTTAAAACACCGTGCCGAAAGCATTCTTCAGAACTGTTCCGATCCACAGCTCTGTCCTGTTTCCTTCCCATAAGCTGAGCAACCTGAAGATGTGTGGGACTTCAAGTCCCAGAATTCTCCAGCCCCCAAGGATTCTGGGAATTGAAGCCCAAGTTGCTGAGGTTGTGAAAACCTGCTTTAGGGGATATAGAGTTTCCGACGTCTAGGGCAGGGAGAGGGCAAAGGGAGAGCATCTTCCCGCTGTACTTGCTTTGTCCCTGGCTGGGGGCGGGGAGTTCCCCCACCCCTCATCCTGCAACACAAGCTGAAGAGGGATGCTAATTTTAGCTTTGCTAATGAAGCCGTTAGCTGGCAATTCTATTTTAAGGAACCCAGCATCAGCAGTTCCTCTCTCAAAGACAGGAGACTCTGACATTCCAGATAGAAGGAACGGCATCTCCAAGAGGCTGGAGGTTGGGAAAAGGGGGCCAGGGGCGATCGATTGGTGCACCCCTCCAAGGAGTTTCCAATGTCCTTTTCTTGGGATCCCAAGTCCGGAGGTATTTCTGGTCCAATGAAGGGCTAAAAGGTGGAACGTGGCCTTTAAATCCTAGGAAAGGACAATGGAAATTGTGGAGTTCAGGACGGACGGCCTGATGAAGGAACATCAATCAGAATAGAGCTGGAAAGAACCTTGAAGGTCTTCTAGTCCAACCCCCTGCTCAAGCAGGAGACCCTATACCATTTCAGACAAGTGTCTGTCCAGTGTCTCCTTAAAAACCTCCAGTGATTGCAGCACCCACAACTTCTGGAGGCAAGCTGTTCCGCTGGTTAATTGTTCCCACTGTTAAGAGGTTTCTCCTTAATTCCAAGTTGCTTCTCTCCTTGATTAGTTTCCATCCATCTGTTTCTTGTCCTGCCTTCTGGTGCTTTGGACAATAGGTTGACCCCTTCTTCTTTGGGGCAGCCCCTCAAATACTGGAATATTGCTATCATGTCATCACCAGTCCTTCTTTTCTCTAGACCAGCCATAGCCATAGTGCCTGCAACCGTTCTCTGTATGTTTTAATCACCAGGCCCTTAATTTTACCCAACTCCGCATCTGATCTTGGCCTTGGGAATGTGGGAACCCCTCTTAGCCCAAGGAGGAATTAGCTGGCACATCCCCTCCCTCCCAAACTTACTTTCCAAAAAGAAAAAACTGTCAACTCTTGTCTGTCTTGTGCTCAGCCTGGTTTCTTTTCCTACCTTGTCAACAGACGGAAGACCCATCAGCTACCTTCAGGCTGCGGCTGTGTCAGCCTTTTTGATTTCCTTAACCCAGTTCTTCACAAGAGGCCTGGATTCATTGTTCCCTGGGCAGTCAGCCCCCCCTCCCCCTCCCCCTGCTTCGAGGACATTTTCTGGGAAGGCTTCAGCCTCTGAAGAAAGATTGCTGGCAGCCAAAAGCAAAAAATAATCCAAGAAAAGAGAGTGTGAGACAGAGAAAGAGACTGGCTTGCCTGGGGCTGAAATCCTGCAAACAGTTTTCTTTCCTCTTTTCTTTTCTTTTCTTTCTTTTCTTTTTAGTTTCTGGTTAGGCTGCTGTTTCATCTTGGGCATTTTTCTTTATTTGACTGGAAAGGTGGGTGAAGACTCTTCCTGCTGGTTCTGCAACCAAGCCAGCTACCTGAAGGATTCCGGTCACCAGAAGAAAAAGACGTTTTATTTTTAAATTTCTTTATTTCTTTATTGAATTGATTTGTCAGCCATCTCATAGCAAACATCTCTGGGTAGCAAAAGATGCAGTGGGATTCCACCCGCCTGAAATCCTTTGTGGGTAGAGTAATGCTGTCCGTCTTGCTACATACTGTAGGTGCAACCATTCATTTAGTAACTCTTCAAAGTTAAAATGGTGCTGGAAAAAACGACAGGACCATTTTTCACACTCAATGACCATCTCAGCATCCCTGTGGTCACACAATCAAAATTTGGCAACTGTATTTGTATGACCTTCTGGCAAGCAAAGTCAACGGGGAAGCCAGATTCACTCAACAGCTGTGTTAACTAACTTAAAAATGCAGCGATTCGCTTAACAACTGTGGCGGGAAAGGTTGTAAAACGGGACAAAACTCACTTAACAACTGTCTTGCTTAGCTACAGAAATGTTGGCTTCAATTGTGGTCGAGGGATACCTGTAATTCCAGAGGTTCTGGGAGGAAGGACACAGGACACTGGTGAGGTGGTGGGAGATGGAGTGGATGGAGCTAGGTGCCCTATGAGGGTGGCTAACCTGCTTGCACAACTGAAGTCTTTCATCTTTCATCTGTATCAACAGTTGGACTGGACTTAAGGCATTGTTTTGGTAGATGATGAGGTTGCAATGATGAATTTGCTTTCCACAAATTCATGCATCTTCTCCAATCTCATTGATGCGGCCAAGGAAATCCTTGGGGTTGTGTTAGCTTGGACATGTTTCTAATAGCTTGAAGGAATGAGCAGAGAGGCGTCTTGCTTCCTCACAGGCTTGTTGTATCATATGTGAAAAAGGCTGTGTGTGTGTGTGTGTGTGTGTGTGTGTGTTTGTGCAACATTGTAGGAGTTGAATGAACTCCGTCCTTCCTGGAGGGCCACCGTGCTCTGGAAGGCTGGGTTAAGGAGTGATCGATACTACGACCTGGGTTCTGCAGATGGAAGAATAAGAATCTCATCCCAGAGACTCTTAGATCAGACTATATGATCTTTGGATCTCCTCTAGCAAAGCAGCTGATTGGAGCAAATCCATCTTTTTGGCAAGGTGGGAGGCAGGCAGTGTCCTAGAAGTTAAAAGGGAATGGCCATGACAGGTATGAGGGTGAAGGTTCGTTCTCCAAGCTTGTGGGTTGGTTTCCTTCCATGACAGGTATCTCCTGGACCTTCCTACCCCAGATATTGGTCCTTTGTCTTCTACATAAATTGGGTTAGGGAACCTTTTACTTTCTAAGCTGCGGACCTCCAGGTCTTCTCTTACAAAATGCCTGGAACAGACTTTCCCAACCTTGGCAACTTTAAGACACATGAACTGCAACTCCCAGAAGTCCATGCGTCTTAAAAGGTGCCAAGGTTGGGTGACGTCAGCATAGACATTTCCTGGAAAGTCAATGCAGGATTATTTGGGCATCCCAAGAGGGCATCTTTCCTCCTCCCCTCCTTGTCCCGTGCTCTTTCCTCTCCACGTGGTTCTTCGGTGCCTGGTTGGCCCCTCTTGGTCTGTGTGTGTGTGATGCAAGTGTGATGCCTTCTCTGCCAGTGACGCGGCTTCTTTTTCTCGTTGTTTCAGGCATGAGCCATGAGCCAAAGTCACCCTCTCTAGGAATGCTTTCAACCGCCACCCGGACTACCGCTACCGTCAGCCCCCTGACCCCTTCTCCTATCAATGGCGCCCTCGTGCCCACTGGCAGTCCGGCAGCCAACAGCACTTTACAAGTCCAGGCCGTGCCCTCCTCCAGCTTTGCCGCCGCCTTGCGCAAACTAGCCAAACAGGCTGAAGACCCCAGAGGTAAGAGAGAAAGGGGAGATGGTGGTGCTCCTTTGGGTTTGGAGATCGAGGGGTGCCAGACAGGTAGGGCAACTTCAGTAGAGACAGGAGGCATCCCAGCCCTCTCCAATCGTGGTATCTCAAAGGATCTGCCCACAGAGTCTTTGACTTCTCGCTAGCTGTCTTGTTCCTCCTTACAAGTAAGAGTGGAGCTGCCACCGAGAAGGGAGGGGTGTCAAATTATTCTCCAAAGCCCCTGAAGGCAGGACAAGAAGCAACGGATGGAAATTAATCTGGGAGAGAAGCAACCTAGAACTAAGGAGAAACTTCCTGACAGTTGGAACAATTAATCAATTGCCTCCAGAAGTTGTGGGTGCTCTAACACTGGAAGTTTTTAAGAAGAGATTGGACAACCATTTGTCTGAAATAGTACAAGGTCTCCTCCTTGATCAGTGGGTTGGACTAGAAGACCTCCAAGGTCCCTTCCAACTCCATTATTCTGTTATTCAAAGCACCAGAAGGCAGGACAAGAAACAATGGATGGAAACTCATCAAGGAGAGAAGAAACCTGGAATCAAGGAGAAACTTCCTAACAGTGAGGACAATTAATCAGTGGAACAGCTTGCCACCAGAAGTTGTGGGTGCTCCATCACTGGAGGCTTTTAAAAAGAGATTGGACAGTCACTTATTTGAAATGATACAAGTTCTCCTGCTTCAGCAGGGGGCTGGACTAGAAGACCTCCAAGGTCCCTTCCAGCTCATTCTATTCTATTCCAAGTCTTTGGTGTTCACAAATGATATTATTTCTATTGCTGGCATTGAAAGATGAATAGCAAAAGGTGCCCTTGAAATATTTTATTTGCTTACTTACTTACTAAATGTATATAACAGTAGTGTTTATGCTTATATACCACCCCATAACGTTTTGCAGCACTCTCTGGGCAGTTTTTAATGTCAGCATCACAGGCGGGTCCTCCGACTTACAAGAGTTCATTGAGTGACCATTCAAAGTTACAACGGGGCTGAAAAAAGTGACTTATGACCATTTTTCACACTTACGACTGTTGCAGCATTCCCCACGGTCACGTGATCAAAATTCAGATACTTGGCAACTGACTCATATTTATGACCGTTGCTGTGTCCCGAGGTCACGTGATCCCCTTTTGCGAACTTCCGACAAGCAATGGGGAAGCCAGATTCACTTAACAACCGTGTGACTAACTTGACAACTGCAATGATTCGCTTAGCCACAGTGGCGAGGGAGGTCATAAGATGGGGCAAATTCACGTAACAAATATTTCGCTTAGCAGCAGAAATGTTGGTCTCAATTATGGTGGTAAGTCAATGACTACATGTATTTGCGTATTGCCCGCAACGATCTGGGTCCTCATTTTACTGAGCTGGGAAGGATGGAAGACTGAGTCTTCCTTGAGACCCGTCAGGATCGAACTCCTGGCTATGGGCAGAGTTTGCCTGCAATGCTGCGTTTGAACACTTGCACCAGCAGGGCTAAATGTGTATGCTCCAGAACCCCGCTCTAGAGAGGCCAAGAATTACACATCTCCTTTGAAAGCCACACACAAACTTTAGGGAAAGGAGTAATCTCTGAGCCACAAATCCATGGGAACGTTCAGGCTTTCTCTGAACCTTTGGCGAAAGGGTCATCCTTTCCAAACTAGATATCGTCTCATGCAGCCATCTAGGCAGCATAGCCAGGACTTCTGCAGGAGATGGGCCTCACAGTTGAAGCCCCACCCTTCCCCTAATCATGCCAATCAAACTTGGCAACTTTAAGACTTGTGGACTTCAACTCCCAGAATTCTCCAGCTGGCTGGAGAATTCTGGGAGTTGAAGTCCACAAGTCTTAAAGTTGCCAAGTTTGGGGACCCCTGCCCTAACGTATCTTGCAGGTGTAACACCCTGAAAAAAAATAGAGTAGGCCTTCAAGCAAGCATGCCATCACAAATGCCATCATGACCTTTTGGGCTTCCCTTGAGTCTTTCTTTGGCGCTATGACATTCTCCGTCCTTCACAAAGCCAACGAGATTCCCAGAACCCCTCTCCTCACCCCTGACAATCATGTGAAGGATTTGTCATGATCAGAGGAAGGGAAGTTGTTTGATGGGGGGGTGGGGGGGAGGGCTTTCCCATCTGGCTTCTAGAAATCCCCACCCTTTCCTTCTCATCCCATACTAGGGGCAAAAAGAGCTGAATGAATGGATAAATTAAGCAGTGTCCTTTTGGCCGTAACTGCTGGTTAATCATTTGTAGGGCCGGAGAGTGCCAAGCAGTTGAGGTCAGCCTAGATGTGACATAATTGACATGTTGGAAGAAGGCAAGCGGTCAAAGAGCAGGAGGGTCAGAGAGTGTGGAGCAAAGGCTGAGGACCAGGAGGATGACCTGGGTTGGAAAGATCTGGAGGATGAAGTGGCTTGAGAAAGAGCGAGCAGGAGAAATGAACGGAGTGACTTAAGGAAGATTTTGACCTGCTTCTTTCCACCCTCTCTTCTCTCTCCCTCCTTTTACCCATGGGGCTGTTTCAACCCCCCTCAGTTATTCTAAGCCCAGGGAGGGGTTCTCAAACTGGGGTCTGAGGACTTTCGGAGGTCCCCAAGACTCTTTCAAGAGCTCCACAAAGTCAAATCAATCCATACTTTAATCTTTCTCCATTTTAATTTCTCACGCAGTCAATATCGATGATTAGAATCTACATGGCTCTTTGGAGTCCTAGATCATCTTTAAGACTGTCAAAGGTCCTTGAGACCAAAACCCTGGAGAACTGATGCTCCCATTATAATCACCCCAGGAAGTTCTTCTTCTTGCATCTGTCCTTGTGTTCCTTCATCTCCTCCTCCCTGCAACAGATTCCTCCCACTTCTCCGAAGATTCCCAAAGGGAAGGGCAAGAGGCCGAGGGCCCGTGGGGACCACCTGAGCCGGCCTCTTGAACCTCTGAAGACAGAGAGGGATAGCAACGCCCGTGTCCTTCTAGAAGGACATCCGGTGCTCCGGTGTCTAATTCTGGAAGGAGGAAATTGCTAGTTCAGGACTCGCCGCTGCCAGCAGCGGGGACGGTTTTGCAGAGCCAGCCTGGGTCCTTCTCTCCAGCCCCATCCTTTGTGGAGCCAGCCAGGTCTCCTCCTGGCATTCCACTCCTCGCCCGTTGCTCCTTCCTCCCCGCTCAAACGCTAGTTTTATTTTTAGCCATTGAATTCTCTTCTCTCCCCCGCCGCTTGATGGGCTAATGTCTTTCCTCGGCATTGTGTCTCGAGGGAGCAGTTTAAAAATTCAATTCAGACGGAGTAATCCAAATGCCATATCATTTGTTGTACCCCCAGAGAAAGTCTGGAGTGAGCAGAGGAGAAGAATCTGTCCTTTCCCCCTGCAAATATAGGTCTCGTTGCCGCTGCTATGCTTCAGTGAAATCTTATTTTTCCTAAGGCTCCTAAATCTGTTCTTTCACCATCCAAAGCTCCTCTGCTAAATAGCAAAGTCGGCGGCTGCTGGGTGCCGGGATGGTGAAATGCACATCTGAATATTTTGCTCTTTAATGGGCTGTTTAACTGGGGCCCGGTTGAAGGCAGGAGCCAGCAGGAAGAGATGGGGGTGGAAGTCAGCAGAGCAGCAGAGAGAAGCTTGCTAGGGGGAAAACAAAAGGAGGGGGAGGGGGGAGGGGGAGGAAGAGGAGAAGGGGGGGATAAGGAGGAGGGGGAGGAAGAGGAAGGGAGAAAGAGGAGGGGGAGGAAGAGGAGAAGGTGGGGAGAGGAAGAAGAGAAAGAGGAAGGGAGGAGGAGGGGAAGAGGGGAAAGGAAGAGGGGGAGGAGGAAAAGAAAAGGAAGGAGGAGGAGGAAGAAATAATTGATAGGAGAGAAAGGAAAAAGGAAAAAGAGAAAAAGAATAGTTTAATCTAGGAAAAAGGAGGCGAACGAAAAGGAGGGGTTTAATCTAGTCCAGGCCAGAACTACGGAGCCCAATCCTGGCTTCTCTTTCTGCTGAAATCTTCACTTGCCTTGACCTTTGAAAGCAAAGCCGCCCTCTTTGGAGGAGATGCCAAGCAGCCACCACCTTAGAGGAGGGGATATAGAAAGCTGCCCTGCCCAGCAGCCGTGGCAGATGCTCTCTGAGGTCCATGTTCAAAGGCAACTTGCTACCCAAGATCTCTTCTCTCTGGAGGCAGCGGCCGGCCATGAGTGATGGGTCTTTGGCATGGAGGGTCCATGCCAAAGACCCGCAGGGGGCGGGGAGCCCAGTTTGAGTCTGATGGCAAATGTCCACATTCCCTTTAAGAACAGTTAGGCTTCCTGAAGGTAAAAGGGCGGGATTTGTTTCCCCTTCCTGATGTGCAGATATGAGTGGAGCAGAAGAACCAAGGTGTGTCCTTCAGATGTTGGGCAGCTTCACACCCAGGTTCCCAAGGTTAACAGAAAGGAAAACCTACCATGGGCAGACACCTATGGAAGGATGGGGTGGATCAACGGCATTTTTGCTCTTTCTAAAAGTTGGGGAGGGGGACTGGAGAGGCAGGAAATTTCACCTGTGTCTGCTGCATTGTTTTTGAGAGCAAAAAACCCTGTACAGGCCAGCGGCAGCCGGAGGCTTCATCTCCTTAAAGACCCAAGAGTCAACAGATGGCTTTCCCAGCGGGAGAAGGATGAAATGAAATTGTTCTTCCTGGCTCTGTAAAAACCCACAGCTTGCAGTTGCCAGTTCAAGGCCACCTCGAAGTTGGGGGGGGGGGCTCCTGACCCCCATCAGGAATTCCTCACCACCTTCTTCACCTTCTCCACAGCATCTCAGAGACTGTTTTGGCACCTGAGGTTCCATAGTGGCAGCTTTGTTATTCCACCATGTCTGTTCTTTTCAAAACTGTCTTTCTTTGCACAGAGGTTTCCTTGTGCCTTAGCAATTATCTAAATTGGAGTTGAGAGTCAATGAAGAATGGCTGGAATGCAGCCCTGGGTGTTTCCTTACAGGTGAGCAAATCTCTGCTCTCAAGAAGAGCCAAAGGCAACCTTCCCAGAGAAAGGAACAACCTGGAGGCTTTTGAGGATTCAATGCAGCTTGGAACGAGAAGGAGAGCTGGTGGTGACTCTCACCTTCGCAAGTGTAGTGGCCAAAAAAGCCATTTTTTTTCTCCCCATGGAAGCAATTTCTCTAGGTGCCTGCTCTGCTCTATAGAGTCATCCCATTTGCTCAGCTTGGGGCTCAGAGTGATTCTGAATAATGGAATAACAGATTGGGAAGGGACCTTGGAGGTCTTCTAGTCCAACCCCCTGCTCAGGCAGGAGACTATGCACAATTCCAGTCTCTTCTTGAAAACCTCCAGTGATGGATCAACCACAACTTCTGAAGATAAGCTGTTCCACTGGTTAATTGTTCTGTCAGAAAATTTCTCCTTAATTCTAGGTTGCTTCTCTCCTTGATTAGAATAGAATAACCGAGTTAGAAGGGACCTTGAAGGTCTTCTAGTCCAACGCCCTGCTTAGACAGGAAACCCTACACCACTTCAGACAAATGGTTATCCAACATCTTCTTTAAAACTTCCAGTGTTGGAGAATTCACAACTTCTGGAGGCAAGTCGTTCCACTGATAAATTGTTCTAACTGTGAAGAAATGTCTCCTTAGTTCTAGGTTGCTTCTCTCCTTGTTTAGTTTCCACCCATTGCTTCTTGTCCTACCTTCAGGTGCTTTGGAGAATAGCTTGACTCCCTCTTCTTTGTGGCAGCCCCTGAGATATTGGAACACTGCTATCATGTCTCCCCTGGTCCTTCTTCTCATTAAACTAGACATGCCCAGTTCCTGCAACTGTTCTTTGTACGTTTTAGTCTCCAGCCCCCTAATCATCTTTGTTGCTCTTCTCTGCACTCTTTCCAGAGTCTCAACATCGTTTTTTCCTAATATTATGGTGACCAAACCTAGCTTGGAAAAGGAATAAAATGACACCCTGTCCGCGTTCTGAAACCTCCCACCCTTCGTGGCGGCTTTGCCTCTCCCGGAATTGAGGTTGTAGGGAAGGCAAGTTGCAAAGCAGCTGAACGCTTCCAAGCTCTCCGTCAGAGGAAGGCTAAAGCAGGCCAAGCTAATCAGACACTTAAATGCTACGAGCGGAGGAAAAGAGGCTTGATAGAGGCAGAAAATGTATTATTGTGGTGGAAATTACCAGTTCTTTCTTCAGAGAGTGTTAATCATGGGAGTACGGCCTCCCTCCTTTTCTCTTCTCCCTAAAGGGGAAATCAATTTGCGAAATGCTATAGATTAGAAGATGCTTCACCTCTTCTTCT
The DNA here is from genome assembly GCA_023053685.1 of Diadophis punctatus similis. NCBI lineage: Eukaryota > Metazoa > Chordata > Lepidosauria > Squamata > Dipsadidae > Diadophis > Diadophis punctatus. The sequence continues at coordinate 2,033,683 of JALIGW010000050.1, read as the reverse complement.
CTCGTCTTTCCTTTCCCTCCCCAATTTTCCCCACTTTGTGGCTCCCCAACCTCCTTTCTCCCTTCCCTCTCCCGCTGCTGACTGCTTAGCCCATCAAAAGCCACATTAGAGGATTCGGACATTGATTTCCTGAGGTGGGCCTGCCCTCCTCCTCCTCTCTCTCCCCCCACCCCGTAATTTCCCCTTTGCAAGCTATGTACAAATATCTACCCCAGCAAGATTTGGTCGGAAAAAAACCCTGGCAGAAAGCTTTTCTTCTTTTTGATTTAGATGTAATGGCGGTATGATTTGATGGCTAGGAAATAAAAGGAAGAAGGAAGAACCTCTCTTTCGGCTTTGAGGCTGCTCTGCCTCTCCGGGTTCTGGCGAGGGATCAATCGAGGGATTTTTAATGCAAGATCAGGAATAGTGGGAAGCAGTGAAGGAGAGGCAGAAAGAGTGAAATGTGAAGAGAATTGATGGAAAGGCACATGGTTGAGTGTACAGTATCAAGCCAGGTTAAATGTCTTAGTGAAAGGCATGTCCAGAAGCTGCGTTCTCAGGTGCTAGTCCAGGAATAAATAACCTGACGTATTGAAGAGAGAGCCCGGGATCAGTGGACCATTTGGCTGTTGTTGTTTTTTGTCTCCCTAGTTAACTTTCTCTGTGGCATTAAATGGAAAATTAGAACTTAGGGAAGTGAATTCCTGTATCTGCACCACAGGGAAATTAAATAAATATTAAATGCAAACGGAGTTGGAATTCCCAGCTATAAAGCAAAAACAGGCATTGAAGAAAAGCTAATTTTTAATTTGGATCACAGGAGCGAAAGAGGGAGGGGTCTGCAGGCACGCAGATCCTCCAAAAATCTTTCTTAAAAAGGAAAAAAAAAACAGAATTGGGGTTGTCCTGTTTTTGGGAAAAAGAAAAAAAAAGAACAGGAAAACAAGGCCACACTTGTGAGATGCACACACTGTTGGCAGACGCATTACCTGTTCTTTAAACTGTGGCTTGTAAATCTGGTGAGGAAAGAGCAGAATAGGATTCGTGTGTTTCCATATCCCCCCCCCCTTTGTGCTGGTGGCATAACCAGTTGTGGAGACAGGAGGTTCAGCACTCTGGTTTCACGTTGTTGGGAGGTGAACCACTTGTGTTCAATCTCCACCCTTGTGACCTGCCCCAGCAAGGAATTCTGGTTGTGTGAACTGTGCTTGCAACCAATGTCTGTGCAAGTGTGAAACCCAGCCACTTAGAGGAATCGAGAGTCCGTGTCTAACCCCAAGGTAAAGGACACGTTTTCAGAGCGGACCTCTGCCAGGGACAGTTTGTTTAATTTCCTCTAATCAATGGTTACCTCCTCTTTTACAATATCTATCTTTCCCAAGACGCTGCTCAAAAAGGGAACCAAAAGCAATAAAACAGCCGCTGGAAATGGCTCGCGATCGAATTATTTAAAAGGGCATCAGCACAAAACAAGAGTCAACAGAAAGAATAAAATCAATCGTTAAAAACCTGGGCACAATTAAAAGGGATTCAAATCCCATCTCAAAATAGAAGGAGTCGGTTGGGTAGATTTCCACAGGGAAGCAGAACGTTCGTTTCATTTCTTCAACAGAGAACCCACCACCCAAAAGGCTCAGTACAATTGAGAAGACCCTCAACGATTGACCATTGTGACTTCTGGATCTCAGAGACTGGAAAACCAAAGGCCAGATGTCTACGGAGATTCTCAGTCATCCAGATCGTGGTTGTCCCAAAGGTGCTTTTCCAAGAGGCAACTGGATTTTCTGGTTTTTCTTTGAAGACGTTTCGCTTCTCAGCCAAGAAGCTTCTTCAGCTCTGAGAGGATGAGAAGCAAAACATCTTCAAAGAAAAACCAGAAAGCCCAGTTGCCTCTTTGGGACAAAGGCCAGATGAAATACAAAGAGTGACAAGCAAACTTTAGAATCCCCCAGGATCCAAATGAAGGGGCCAAAGAAAACACAGAAAGCAGAGCATAAAATCAAATTCCCCCAAAAATTTATGCTTGCATTTGTCTTAAAGCGCAGTGCAGAAAGTGTTGGGCAAGCCTTTAATGGGGAAAAAAAATCCCTCTGATTTCTTTCTTTTTTATAATGGTTTCATTAAACATTACAATGAACAAGAATAAAAGCAAATACAAACTAAAAAAAAGAAAAGAAAAGAAAAAAGTGCCCCAAAGAAGAAAAATAGAAAAAAACACTATTTCCCCCCCTAAATAAGACCTCCCCTGATAATAAGCCCAATCGGGCTTTTGAGTGCATGGCAATAAGGCCAAGCGCTTATTTCAGGGTTCAAAAAAATATAAGACAGGGTCTTATTTTGGGGAAACACGGTAGTAAAGAAAAAGAAAAGAAATATATAAAGAAATGACTTCCCCCTTCATTACAGCAAGAATAAACAATTTAGTAATGTATTAAAATATAACAAATGTTTTCCCATCTCTTATCTATAAACAAATCCTTAAAACATTGTGGTTAAGTCCGGTCAGCAAAAGTTCATCAAGGATTAACTCTTTGATCTATCCTTCCTTCCTTCCTTCCTTCCTTCCTTCCTTCCTTCCTTCCTTCCTTCCTTCCTTCCTTCCTTCCTTCCTTCCTTCCTTCCTTCCTTCCTTCCTCCCTCCCTCCCCCCTCTTCTCTTCCCCTTCCTTCCTTCCTTCCCTCCCTCCCTTCTCTTCTCCTTCCTCTCTTCCCTCTCTCCCTCCTTCTTCTCTTCCCCTTTCTGCCTTCATTCCCTCCCTCCCTCCCTCCCTCCCTCCCTTCTTCTCTTTTCCTTCCTTCCTTCTTTCCCTTTCATCTTTTAAAAAACTTTTTATAAGATTATATTTTTTAAAAGCAGGTAGGCAGAGAAAAGATTCTATGCTGCATCCATGCGATTTTTATCCCACATGGTTCTGAGAAGACCAGAAAGATCTAGAGAACCTCCCGGAGCCCAGCTGAGCCCAGAAAGGCCACCCTCGCCTTGAGACAGGAATACGGTGTCTCTTGCTCAGCAGGAAACACAAGCTGAAAAACGCCTGTGGATGCCAGGTGACAACTGGAGTGGGGCACCTCTGGGGTCCTGGAAGGGCAAAGCCTCCTCCTTGCAAGTCCATTCCCTTTCATCTCCAAAGAGAAGCCAGCGGAGCTTCTTCGGAAGCAGCCGAGAGGAGTGTGCGGAGTGTGCGGCATTAGTGCGTCTGGTTAGCGTGGAGCCTTTCGGAAACAGGAAGCTGCTTAGCATATTTATTGATATCAAATGGATGTTAATTGAGTTCTGGGAACTCGGAGAGTTCAAAGTGGCTTTGTGTGTGTTTCTTCTGCAGAGGTTGGGGAGGGGAAGGAGGGAATGTGTCAACACTGTATTGGTCCCTCCGAATACGATGGTGGGACAACCCGCCAGTTGGGTAGACTCTAGAAAGCAGAAATAAGTACAGGTAGTCCTTGGCTTACGATGGCAATTGAGCCCAAAATTTCTGTTGCTGAACAAGACAGTTGCTAAGTGAGTTTTGCCCCATTTTATGACTGTAGGTGTCAAATAACACGCTTGTTTTGTGAATCTGGCTTCCCCATTGAGTTTGCTTATCAGAAGGTCACAAAAGGGGATCGCATAACCCCCTGGACACTAACCGTCATAAATCTGAACCTGTGACCAAGCATCCAAATTTTGATCATTGGGACGCTGCAACGGTCGTAGCTGTGAAAAACGATCATAAGTCACTTTTTTCAGTGCCGTTGTAAGTGTGAACGGTCACTAAATGAATGTTTGTAAATCAAGGCCGACCTGTATTGCTGGTGTTTCATGGCTCCAACACTGCTGACCAGAAGGAGAGGCAAGACGTGGAGGGCAGGGGCTGGACTCTCTGCACTCCCTATTTCAGAGGTCTTCAAACTTGGCAACTTTAAGACTTGTGGACTTCAACTCCATAGCTGGCTGGAGAATTCTGGGAGTTGAAATCCACAAATCTTAAAGTTGCCAAGTTTGGGGACCCCTGCCCTATTTGTTCGTCTTTTCTAGTCTTATCATTGGACTTCTAGAAATACAGGTAGTCCTCAGTTAAGGACCGGTTGCTTAGTGACCATTTGAAGTTACAACAACCCCTCCCCCACCAAATGTATTTATGACCTGGTTCTGGAGTTCCGAATGCTCACAATTCAGCCCTTAGCAACCAGCTTACCTTTAGCTTTTTGCAGTGAGTGACTTGCAATATTTTTTTGCCAGAAATTGTCTTTAATCACCGTCACAAAAAGGTTGTAAAATTGAGCCAGTCCCCTGAGTGCGTCTCCTTATCCACCATCATGACTTACGAACGAAATTCCAGTCTCTGTTCTGGTCGTACCTCGAGGATTACCTGTAATCAAATGGTTTTAACACCTTTTGTCACCTGTAAAATGAAACCCCAAGGATGCAGCAGGAAGTCCTGAGACAGGAGTTTCAGAGACTCACCTTCAGGGACCCTTCGATTCCACCTACCTAGTAACCACACAATATATTTGGTAGGAGAGAGACATGGCTTGGTTCCGTCCTCCCTGCTGATCCTGGCAAGCAGGAAATTAAAAATTCCAATCTGGTCTGAAAAGCATGTTTTGGAGGAAAATGTGCCTCTGGGAAGAACATTCCCTGGTCCTTCTCCAGTTCTGAGCTGGGACTTAATTGTCCCTTTTGTATTTGGGCCCAGGGGTGGCCATGGCGTGTATCTAGGAGCAGAACTCAGGGATTTAAGAAAGGCTGAATTTCTTGCTTTGGATGACCAACCAATCAGAATTGAGCTTGGAGGTCTTCTGGTCCAACCCTCAAGCAGGAGACCCTCTACCATTTCAGATAAGTGACTGTCCCGTCTCTTCTTAAAAACTTCCAGTGATGAAACACCCACAACTTCTGAAAACTTCAATGAGGGGAAGAAAGGTTTCTACAGTCCATCCAAAAACAGGCTGGCTGGAGCTCTGGCATCTCATGGACCACGTTTTGAAGGCCGCTCTGAACAATTACGAGGCCACCCAATTCAACCCTCTTGGTCCAGGGCTGGCAGAAAAGAGTCTGGAGGTACAAGATAGCCTCCTCCTCCTCCTCCTCTTTTGCCCCATGGGCCCAGGCCAGAGATCCATATATGGATTGACTTCTGGAAGCCTGAGGAGCAACTCTGGGATCTGGAAAGGCGTTCCTTCTTCAAAGGAGGGGCATTGGGGCCGAATGTGAGCAGCCACATTTGCAGATGGCGAGCTTCAGATCCACGCTGGGTCTTCTTCGCTCTCCCCACCCAGCTCCCCCCCCCGCCTGCCTGTGTGACTTCCGAGGGTCTCAGCTGTTAATTACCTTTGCCTGTCAGCCTTGCCTGCTAATCTGCTATCAGTGAATGGAAAGCAGGAGGTCAAATAACAAAGGTGACGGTGCCACACGGTGCCTCTTGTCATCTCCAAGCCCAGATTAGTTTCACTGAATAACTCCTGGCTGAATACCGCCAGTTAATTATAACGATCACAAACCCTCCCTTTCCCAAGCCACACAGTGAGAATTAAGGCTTCTGAAGTAAGACTTTAGCTTCATTAATTGCCTGCTTCTTTGTGATGGTATTGATTGATAAGGCTCTTGCGCAGTGAGTAATGGCTTCCCAGCTCAAAGGGGATTAAGGCTGCTAATTGTTGTCGGCCTCGCGCTGACAAGATAGACTTCGGTGGGTGTCAAATCCATATCTGCGGCTTCCTTTGTCAAGAGCCAACAGCGTGGTTGCTCTCCAGAAGGAAGGTAGGGTGCCAGAGCCAGGGAATAATTAATAAAGCACCAGAGCCACCATGGGTAGGAGGTTGAGGGGTCTTCCTCTGTTAGGCTTTCAGTTGTTCTTTGGAGTCCTCCTCTCAAGGTTGTCCATATTTGGTCATCTCTTGATCCACAGAGGCTGTGGACCAAAAGGCTGAGAAACCTCTTAAGAACAGCCAGTAGATTCCCCACCTACAGGGTGTTGGAGCAAGGAAGAGTAAAATCTGGCCCACCCCCTTCTAAATCTCCAGCACAATGTTTTTGTGGGTTAGGAGAAGCATGTAGATTTAGGGCAAGGGGTACCTAATCTTGGCCATCTTAAGACTTGTGGACTTCAACTCCCAGAATCCTCCAGTTGAAGTCCACAAGTCTTAAAATTGCATGGCCGGTTAGGGATTTCTGGGAGCCCACAAGTTTTAAAGTTGCCAAGGTTGGACTCCTAATTTAGGGTTTCAAGTTCTTGAGGAACTTTGATAGAGACCGTTCCCTCATTGACCGGGTCATCTCTGGCCATCCGCCACTATCTCCCCCAAGTGTTTCATTTCTTGAAGATCCAGCCAGTGTTTTGCAAACTAGAACTTGGCATGTCCTGGAAATGTCCAGGGACGTTGGAGTTGAGTACAAAGGCATTCATTCTCAAGAACGTACATATGTGGGATGATGAAAGAACCGGTTTTGTGACTCATTGTCATTCCTTGCTCTGTAAGAGAATTCTCTTTTGTTAACTCTCAGTTCTCCTCTACTTCAGTGCCTCATATCTGCACACACAGACAGAATTCCTTGAAAAATATTGTTTTCTTTGCAGTGGGCTTGTCCTGAAGTACCCACAGAAATATCACAGGAGGGGCCTCGTTGGCATCCTGTTAGTATTCCTGCAACAACCATCCTCTTCTCTATACATGTCCTTCTCTGCTGTAACTGTAGAAAATACGACTTTAGCAACAGAGTGGTCAATGCCTGGAACTCACTACCTGACACTGTGGTTTCCTCACCAAACCCCCGAAACTTTACCCTTAGACTGTCCACTGTCGACCTCACCCGATTCCTAAGAGGTCAGTAAGGGGCGTGCATAAGTGCACCAGCGTGCCTACCGTCCCTGTCCTAATGTTCCCTCTTATCAGTACCCATCTTATGTATATAAACAATGTTATATCTATGTATATTACCAACACGTACTTGACAAAAATAAATAAATAAATAAAAATAAATAAAAATAAAACTCCAAGATGGACGTACTTTAGATTCATCTACTATTTTCTGCAAATCATGGTTAAGTCTTGCCGAAGGCTTTAAAAAAAAGAGTGAGGATCTATACAAAATCTCATCTCTTTCACTACAGTTACAGGGAGCAGATACCAATTCTAGATTGTGATGTTCTACTGGGGTGCGAAGAGAGAGGTCTATGTCCAAGTAGTATCTTCTGCTGTGGTGTTCAAGAAGCATTTCCATTCCATTTCCATCTGGCTATCTTTTCTTTCCTGGTGGAAGCCGTTTTCTTTGGCCAAATGTTCAGGAATCTAAGCCGAAGGCCTGTTAAGTTTGGGCAGCAACCTGGATTCACAATGGAAAGAGAGCTTTGGAGCTCCAGGGCATCTGTTGGCACCTTCTTTAAGGAGTTGCTGGCAGAAGTTGCTTGAGTCCCCCTAGGACACCATTTCTGCTCAGAATCCAGATCACAGCAGAGGTCTAATGACCTTGGAACAGGAATGATTGATGTGAAATCAAGGATAGGATAGGATAGGATTTAGGGATAGGATAGGAAATAGGAGATACGGTAGGATAGGAATTGGAAGGTCTTCTAATCCAACCCCTTGCTCAGGCAGGAAACCCTATATCATTCTAGACAAATGGTTGTCCAATCTCTTCTTAAAAACCTCCAGTGTTGGAGAATTCACAACTTCTGGAGGCAAGTTGTTCCACTGGTTAATTGTTCTAATTGTCAGGAAGTAGCTTTTGATACCTCTGAACCCGTGATTGGAAGAGGTTCTTGTGGGTCAAATCTTGAGAAAGTTGAATAGTGGGAGAACTTGCAGGATTTCAGTTTCTGATCCTGTTCCTGGGCCACCAAGTGTTGAGTATTGCCGAGGAACTGGCATCAGCTCTTCCTACCCACTAATGCCTTTCTTTCTCCTGATTTTAGGGTCTTCAATAAGCAGTGAATCTTCCCCAGTTTCCTCGCCAGCCACCAACCACAGCTCTCCTGCAAGCACGCCCAAGCGAGGACCCATGGGGCCTCTCATCGTTCCTCCAGGGGGGCACAGTGTGCCGAACACCCCTCCTGTGGTAACCATTGCACCCACCAAAACTGTGAACGGCGTCTGGAGAAGTGAAGGGCGGCAGGTAAGTCTCCCATATCCAGAAAGGCTCCTCTGTTGGCTTTGTTTGTGTTTGGAAGGGGGAAGAGAATATGTGGGGAAGAAAGGGTGATGAAGGCCATGGAGGAGGAAAGCTGATATCCAAAGATAGGGCTGGGAAGCCATAATAGCAATAGCACTCAGACTTACATACCGCTTCATAGTGCTTTACAGCCCCCTCTAAGCGGTTCACAGAGTTCAGCCTCTTGCCCCCAACAATCTGGGTCCTCGTTTTACCCACCTCGGAAGGATGGAAGGCTGAGTCAGCCTTGAGCCTGGTGAGATCTGAACTGCCAAATTGCAGGCAGCCGGCAGTCAGCAGAAGTAGCCTGCAGTACTGCACTCTAACCACTGCGCCATCACGTCTAACCACTGCACCACCATGCTAGATTTGTGCAAAAAACGTGATAAAATATAATGTATCTCTCAGTTCTAGCAAATACTTTTCAATTTTTCTCTACTACGGTGTAAATTATAATCCTTTCCCCTGTATTGAACAAAGACATTTGACCCTGGAAGAACAACTGAGTGCATAGAGGAGGTTTTACCAAGGAATGTGAGAATATAAGAGAAACCTTTTGTGATGACCCGGGGCGTGGCATGAAGGCAACCCAGCCAGAGAACCGGTATGAGTCCCTTTATTGGCACCAACTTTGCCCCCAACGTTCTGTTTACTCTCCGGCCTGGAGAAAAGCTCTCCCACAAACCTGCAGCAGCTTCTGGCTGCATATACTCCAGTCCAAATGCTGTAAGCAGAATGACTACAATAATTCCAGCAAGACAAGATAAGCACACAGAAGCCCGACAATACTTCAAACAGTCAGGAGGAATGCCAGGAATGCAGGCCACAACTCTCAACACTATCTGAATTCAGCATTTGTTCCCGACAAACGCGCCTCCCAACTGCCTCTCCTTTAAACTCCATCCCCAGGTGTACCTTGTGAAGGGAATCGGAGCCCTTTCCTTCCTTGTAAGCCACACAATCCACGTTGCTCTCTTCTGCGTTCTTCCCTGCGTGCCCTAGAATGAGGAGGGGGTGGGCCTTGGTCTTCATCTGAAGCCCCTCTCCATTGTTCTACCTCTCCCCTACTCTGCCCAGCCTAACTTTGCCCCCAGTTTCCTCCACAGCCAACAGAGCCACTCTCCCGCTCTCTGTCAGCTGTTCGTCTTCCGTCTCAGATTCAGACTCAGACGGGGGCACGACACCTTTACTTGCAACTGAAGTGACAGACAGATAGAGAATATTAAAACTTGCACTCAAGAGGGCTTTGGAAATAACCCTTAAAGCTTTGGGGGTCACTGCCTGAGGCCCTTTGATCTACAGGAAAACATCTGGAGGGCCTTTGGTGGCCTGCTCTTGTTCTAGTATCTTTCGCCAATTGGTCCAGTCTTTCTAACCATCTCATTCAATCACTGAATATGCAAAACAATCCGGGGTCACCCTTGTGATGACTGTTACTGTCCAGCATCTTCTTGAGAACTTCCATGAAGGAGAGCAGATACTTCCTATGCAACAGTCAATTATCACTCCCTAGGTAACCCATTTTCTAATCTTACATCATGTGAGAGAAAGGCCTCTTAATATTTCCCCTAACATTCAACCCATTGGCATCGTCCCATAAGTTAATTAATCTTATTCAGACCTTTCAGATAACCGAGAGCCAGTTATTACTCTCTTCCTGCTGATAAACCTTTAATGTGATGGTGTCCCCCTTCCCTTTTTCTTCTTCTCCTCCGTGCCGTTCTGCACTTCCTCCTGGGGCTTCAGGGCCCAAGGAAGGAAGCAGGGTCGAAAGTCTTCTGGAACTAGGCTGATTTCATAGCTCTTTCCCTCCGGGGCTTCCATCTGTCTCGGCTCACGCTTCTTCTCCGGCCGCAGCTATTGAAGTGCGGAGCGGAGGCGATGATGCTGTGGGCTGAATTTAGAACAAAGACTTCCCGTTTCTCCTTTCTATCCACAAAGCTGTATTGATTGTCTAGGAGAGCCAAGCCAGCCCATTGAACACCTGGTAGAGCGTGGCTCAACCTGATGCCCTCTTAATGCATTGGGTTAACCGCGCTGGGCTAACTAGAGAGGCTGAGCATTGGGTAAGCGACACATCTGGAGGGACACCAGATTGCGGAAGCCTAATTTAAGGCAACAAAGCACATCGTGTATTTATGGCAGAGGTTCCCAGCTGGGAGAACACAACACCAACCTAGCCCGTGTTTTGGATTAAGCAACAAGTAGAGCATAATAGCTTCTCTCATCCGTGCAGAGACATACACACCCCGTCCTCCGAGGCTGCTTCCCAGATCGGCCCAGACTGTCTGACTATATTTGCTGCTTGCAATTTTGTTTTCTTCCCTCTTACTCTCGTGCAGACAGTGGCAGGGAGCTGAAGCATCCACTAATTAAGAATCATTGTTGGTGGTTATCCTTCCCTTGTATTTTACCCGGTTTCCCAGCGGGATCACAGCTCTTGGAAATACTAATTAAACCACAAAGAGAAAAGGAGAGGGGAGGGGAAGAGAGAGCCGTCTCCCCAGTGCCTGCGAGTGCCTTACAGATGATGCCCCAGCAGAGAAACAAACACGCAGAAAATACACACGCACGCACACACACACACACAAAGAGAGAGAGCTTTCATTTCGTTTGAAATGAAAAGGTAGCGTTCTCAGGACTGGTTTGCAAAAAAAAAAAAGATGCGGGGAACAGTGGATGAATGAAATGCGGTATCCTGAATGAAATACACTGGGATGAATATTTAAATATTCTGAATCTTTTTTTCGCAGCAACAGGATATTGGGCAGGTAGGACGGAGCAAAAGAATCTCTCCTCTAGCTTTGGGGTTGACCCTCAGAGACCCCTTGATCATCCAGGGCTCTGGGTGGCTTTGCCATGCGTGCCCATCTGTTGCAACCCTCCTTTCCTTGGGTTTTTCTGAGCTTTTGAAACCCGAATCCATCTTTCCAGCCCTCCGTGTCTCTGTAGGCAGCAGCGAGACAGCGTTCTCGTCTGGCCATCATCGCTCCCAGCTTTTTGGCGAGGCCGAGCCCTCCTCCTCCCCCTGTTTGGCCCTTTCTTCCTCCTCCCCTGCCAAAACCCATCGCTTCAGACGGAAGCCCTCTGCCCCTGGAATGGGCCGTCACCCTCGAGAGGAGGCGATAATTTATCTGCTCCAACAATTTGAAGCTAACGAAGCCCTAATGCCACCAGGGAGCGCTCTGCAGAGGAGAGAGAGCACAGGAGCTGACTCAACGGATGATGCCAGCCATCCATCCTCATTGAGAGTTTTGATGGAAGCCTTCGTTCTTTCGGGGGGGGGGCTGGGGGAGAGAGAGAGAGACAGCGCCTGGTCAAAGGAGAAGTGGGAGGGGGCCAAGAAAGGCTCCTGAAAGGCTCAAATCAGTGGCCGGTGCCCATCCATTAGAGGCGAGACTTTCCGAGAGATCAAACAGTCTTTGAACGGCTGTGTGGAATGAAGAATGGTCTATTTTAAAGCTAATAGGGCATGTCTCGTGGCCTCCTCGCTGGCAGAGATTGCACAGGGAGAATGACTGATGGTGCTCCTTGTCCTGGCCCCACCCCACTCCTCCTCGCCATCTTCTCGCCCACTGGAGGCGCATCTCAAACAGCAGCAGAGACGCAGCAGGGAAGGCTTCTCAATCCTTTCCTTGGAGCTGATCCTGCACCTTCTCTCCTCTGCCCAGCCCGGCCCAGCCCAGCCTGGGTCCTTCTCCAAGGCCATCAACTGGCTTCTTTGCCTCGTGGAGCCCTAATGCCTCTTCTCCCCTAAGACGGCTGAACTTCTTTGCTGGTAATTTTCCAGGATCCCCACATGACGTTTCTCTCTACTGGAAGGAAAGGAGTGATGGGGGGGGGAAAGCTCAGAATTTTGCTCATGGAAGGATTATCCCAATTGCATAAAACAAGGGAGCAAAAAACCACAAAGTTGGAAGGAATCCTAGAAGCCATCTAGTCTGGCCACCTACATATTGCAGGGTCCCGTAGTGCGTCTCAGGCAGATGAGCTCTAAGTGTGTTTGATGACTGACAGGAAAGGAGAACCCATCACTTCAAGAAGTAGTCACTGTCATTGACTTATAGCTCAAATCATTGGCAAGTTCCTTCTGACATCTAACCTGAATCCACTTCCTTCTAATTCTAACCCACTGCTTCTGATATAGCCCTGTAGTGTGGGACAGTCTTTCAGATTATTTGATGACGTCTGTCTCATCTCCCCTCAAGTCTTATCCTCTGGAATGTACGTGTGCCCAGATCCTTAAAACGTTCCTCGTGGTTTCCAGACCCTTCATCCTCTTGGCAGGACTTCTGCAAACCTTCTCCACTTTGCCATTGTCCTTCTGAGGCTATGGCGCCCAGAGCTAGACCCCTACCAGGACATATTAGAGTGGATCAATGTCTGGACACCACGTCTTTGTTAAAATAGTATTTGTCTTTTAGCAGCTGCATCACACAGCTGACTTGGATTTAACCTGAGGTCACAAGGAGACCCAAATCCTTTCCCCAAGCTCTGTTGTCAAGCCAACGCTTCCATCTTATTCTTGGATCTTTCGTTTTTTGTATCCAGACACACAACTTGACATTAACCGGTTGGGGGCGGGGGAGTCCATCCTTTTCATCTCTGCCCGTTGCTCCTGCCTTGAGTCTTTTTGAGTCTTCTTTCTTTCTTCTAAAGTATTATTCATTCCCCCCGGCTTTGTGTCTTCTGCAGATTTGACAAATGTCCCCCGAAGTCCCTCGTCATGTCACTAATAAGAATGGTGACCGGCAGAAGACCCTCTGGCCCTCCACTTGATCCTGTCTCCCAAGCCAACTTGGACTCATTAATGAGCTCCAGTCATTCAACTGTCCTTCAGTCCATCTCTTAGGAGTATCCTCTAGGCCATTTTTAATCATTATATTGAGGAACATCTGTTGAAAGATGGTTGAAGGCTTTGCTAAGGTCCAGGCATGCTATATCTGTGGCCTTGCCCAATCTACTAAGCTAGTAACTCTATTGAAGAAGACGTAGGTTGGTTGGTTGGCCCTGTTTTCTTGCCAGGAGTTTTTAGGTTGGGTTTTGCTAATAATAGCTCCAACCTTTTGGATATGGCCTCTTGTAGAATTAGGTTCCCTGCCCGTTTGGCACGGTTGGCCGCTGCTGATTTCTGCCCTGAATTTGGTGTTGTTTCTTCTGTGCCGCCAATGAAATGCTTGACTAACCTGTTTATTTTATGACCACCATCAAAAAGCTTGTGGATTGGTATTTGCTGTGCTGTAGCAGTCTCCTCGGGCATCGGTGTCTTCCCAGAATGATTAATGGGCCCCGGGAACAAAGCTGCTAGTAAATCTTCAAGGCAAGAGAAAACACAGTTCCTCCCCTCCCTTCTCCCCCGCGCCTTCCTCATTACAGCCCAGCCTGGCAGAAGAGGGTCATGTGGCAGGCGGTGGCACACACTTGCCACCTACAATGTGATTCTGTGCCCAGAATATAGAACCACAGAGTTGGAAGGGACCTTGGAGGTCTTCTAGTCCAACCCACTGCTCAAGCAGGAACAACTATAGACAAATGGCTATCCAGTCTCTTCTTGAAAACCTCCAGTGTTGGAGCATTCACAACTCTGGAGGCAAGCTGTTCCACGGATTAATTGTTCTAATTGTCAGGAAATTTCTCCTTTGTTCTAGGTTGCTTCTCTCCTTGATTAGTTTCCATCCATTCTTTCTTGTCCTGCCTTCAGGTGCTTTGGAGAACAGGTTGGCCCCCTCTTCTTTGTGGCAGCCCCTGAGATATTGGAACACTGTTATCATGTCCTTCTTTTCATTAAACTAGACATAATCCAATTTCTGCAACCGTTCTTTGTATGTTTTAGCCTCCAGTCCCCTAATTATCTTTCTTGCTCTTCTTTGCACTCTATCTAGAGTCTCAACATCTTTTTTGCATCGTGGTGACCAAAACTGGGTGCAATATTCCAAGTGTGATCTTACTGAGGCATTATAAAGTGGTATTAACACTTCACGTGATCTTGATTCTCTCCTTCTGTTAATGCTGCCTAGGACCCCCTTGGCTTTTTTGGCAGCTGCAGCTGTGATTGCACAGACAAATCAAGCCCCTTACAAGCTCGATGAGATCCCTCTGCTTCGGTCTCTGCAATTGCAGACGGCTTTCTCCTCTGATCTGTTCCCATCCCTGCTAGGGAATGTGCAATGCCCTCCCATTTTTCTGGACATCCGTTCTCAAACACGCCCCGCGGCCTTTCTCCTCTTTACTGCAGCCTCTTCTGCTGCCCTTCTGCTCCACTCGGCCCCGATGCCTGGTCCATCTAGCCTCCTGGAGAAGGTCAGGGTTTGTCTGTTGGCTGGTTGTGGGAGAGGAGGACCGGGTGTGTGGTGCCCCAGGCGGGCGCTGCATTCTGAGAAGGAACAGCTGTTCCTCCTCATTAAAAATTCCAATCAGGGGCCCATCTCTATGAATTAATTATGGCCAGTGGATCTTCGGAGGAGATTTGCAAGTCTTGAGGAGTTCTCCGCAGCTTGCAGGAAGTTTGTTGTATTCATATTTAATAAATACACTTGGAATGGTCTCCCGTGGTACCTGGCTGGCTGCGAGTGAATCCCAGCTAGGTCATATCTTCTAAGGTGACACCCAAACAGGGAATTAATTCATCTTTGGAAGAGCAGTTTTAATGCAAAATAGAAGCCTTTCTTCCAGGTTATGAAATTGTTGGAAAAGAGTATTATAAAGAAGAGGGAATCAATTTATTCTCCAAAACACTTAAAGGCTGGACAAGAAGCAACGGATGGAAACTAATCAAGGAGAGAAACAACCTAGAAATAAGAAGAACTTTCCTGACAGTTGGAACAATTAACCAGTGGAACAATTTGCCTCCAGAAGTTGTGAATTCTCCAACACTGGAAGTTTTTAAGAAGAGATTGGACTGAAATGGTATAGGGTCCCCTGCTCGAGCAGGGTGTTGGACTAGAAGACCTCTAAGGTCCCTTCCAACTCTGTCATTCTGTTATTAATAGGTTACGTTTACCTCACATAACCTGGTTTGTTTTATACAAGACTGTTAAGCTAGGGTTACTTCTGCAACTCTGCTAAGCCACAAGCCACTGAGCAACAGCAACTAGGTTGAAATAAACCTTGCACTAACCAAGTTAGATTAGAACAATCAACTAGTGGAATGACTTTGCCTCCAGAAATTGTGAATGCTCCAACACTGGAGGTTTTTAAGAAGAGATTGGACTGAAATGTTATAGGGTTTCCTGCCTAAGCAGGGGGTTGGACTAGAAGACCTCCAAGGTCTCTTCCAATTCTGTTGTTCTGTTAAAGTCCAAATGCAAACCCAGGGGTGGTTCTTTTTCCTTTTGGGGAGAGAACATGAGGTTTTTTAAATCGTGTCTCAGTGCCATCGGTAGCTTGAACCAAACAGAACATTTCTGTGATCCGATCTCTCAAAACAACAGTTCCCTGCCTGGAGCTGCCCCATCTGCTTCCATTCCAGCTGAGTTGCTTTCCAAATTCTGACTAGAACAACATCTGCCCCCTTCCCTCTCCGAAGACTGCCAAAGTAGACATTAGCTCCTATTCAGGGATACCAACTGCTAAACCCTGAATATTGGCAAGCAAGGAATTAGCTGAGAATCCGTAACAAAATCCCCTTTCCAAAGCTGTTTAAATACATCGCCGTTCAGCGTGTAGAACAGGGTAGGCGGAATCTGAGAGTGAAGAAGGAGAATGGATGCCGTGAATTCTACAGATTTCAGATTTGATCTCTGCACAACTGGTGGAAGGTTGCTAAGCCATCTGGATGGATCACCTTAAACCGCACATATGTTCTGCATGCGTAGCGCCTCTTGTAGGAAGATTTGACCCAGGGCCAGAACAAGGTAATCATCTCCACTTGTCTTCTTCTAGACTTGCCCATCCCGTCTCAAATAACTTTGCCAATGCCTCCCTGTGAGATCATTGGGGCCTAATGCACCTATAACCATGATCTGTGTCGTCAAATGCACTGAAGAGAAGAGAGCATTTAGGGTTGCCGTTAGCTAGACAGAGGCAGACTCAGAGAAGATGGAGACACAACATCAAAGGCATATTACAACAACACCAATTAACAATGGTTGAGACCTCCAAAGAGCAAGAACCAGAACTTTGTATCTCCCTCGACGTTGGAAGGAGTAAAAGAGGAGGAGGAGGTGGTGGTGAGGAAGGAAGGAAGAGGAGGAAGAAGAGGAAAGGAAGGAAGAGAGGGAGGAAGGAAGGAGAGGAGGAAGAGGAGGAGAAAAGGAAGGAAGGATGTGAGGAAGGAAGGAGGAGAAAAGGAGGAGGAGGAAATGAAGGAAGGAATGAGAGAAGGAGGGAGGGAGGGAGGAGAGGAGGAGAAGGAAAGGAAGGAGGAAGAGGAGTTCAGAGCAGTCCCTTTTTGGAGTGAAATACTTGAGTAACCATCAAAATAATACCTCCTTTTCTGTCTGTGACACACCACTTACTGGAGTGCCAAAGTGCCTTTTCCCAAGCTTTCTTGTGAAAAAAAAATATTAACAGCCATGACCGGTATATTCTTTGTTCCTCAAGTACATGCATTCCGCAATTGGAATAAATTATGCAAATATATATTCTTTAATCTGCACTGCATATCCTACTTTCGGGATTGAAGTCTCTCTGTAATTAATATGCCAACCGCAGAGTCTTGAAGGGGGCAAGGCGATTGGGAACCGGGAGTACAAATAATCAGAAATAATGGGAGGCTGGAAAGGAGTTTTCCAGTGATAACCATTAAGAGATGGTGATCCTATTGAGAAGGGCAGAGTAAGTTCTGCAAGGTCCCTGTGGGGCAGGGCACAAATGGACTTGACATGGTCCACAATCTGTTTCTTGACCTTCTCCTTCAAAAGAGGCCTCCACAGTGGAATAGGCGATCAGAGGAAAGCCCATAAAAACAAGGACAGTCAGTCGTACAGCCCATTCGGTCCTTCAGATTCATTTTCTTCAGGGTTTGGGTTTGAAGGATCACTTTGTTGCTAAGCCTGGGTGGCCTCCACCACATTAACTTCTTCCAGCTGTTGGGTAACAGAATAGCAGAGTTGGAAGGGACCTTGTAGGTCCTCTAGTCCAACCCCTGCTCAAACAGGAGACCCTATCCCATTTCTGACAAGTGGCTGTCCTCTTCTTGAAAGCCTCCAGTGATGGAGCACCCACAACTTCTGAAGGCAAGCCGTTCCACCGGTTGATCGTTCTCACTGTCAGAAAATGTCTCCTTATTTCTAGGTTGAATCTTTCCTTGTTCAGTTTCCATCCATTGTTCCTTGTCTGGCCTTCGGGTGCTTTGGAAAACAGCTTGACCCTCTCCTCCTCTCTGTGGCAGCCCCTCAAATATTGGAAGACTGCTATCATGTCTACCCTGGTTCCTCTCTTCACTAGACTAGCCATGCCTGGTTCTTGCAACCATTCTTCATATTATTTAGCCTCCAGGCCCCTCATCATCTTGGTTGCTCTTCTCTGCACTCTTGTTTTCTCCTTGCTGACTGTTTTGCTCAGTCTTGTTAACCAATAAAGGGATGTCTAAACTCAACCCAGAGTTTCCTGCGCCAAAGAGAAGGTGCTCTGGCAGATAGAGGCAGAAAGCCGAGGTGGTGCAGTGGTTAAAGTGCAGCACTGCAGTTCAGCAGTTCAGCTGTTCAAATCTCACCGGCTCAAGGTTGACTCAGCCTTCCATCCTTCCGAGGTGGGTAAAATGAGGACCCAGATTGTTGGGGGCAATATGCTGAACTCTGTAAACCACTTAGAGAGGACTGTAAAGCACTATGAAGCGATATATAAGTCTAAGTGCTATTGCTATAGAGGCGGCTTGCCAAGGGTCTTGGTTCATCCTTTTGAAATGCCGATGTGTGCACGGGGCTGAGCCATTTCTCCGCTTAATCTCCCCTGTCTTACATTGGGCCCTTCTCCTTCCGATCCTTCTTCCCACTGCTGTATCAAGTCAGCAAGAGGTTTGTGGGTTAACATGTCTGAACATCCACAGTGGGCTTGAGTGGTCCAGGCTTGGTGTTTAGATCTAAATTCTGATTGCTTGGCCAAGAGCTAGTGATGCTTGCTCTTCGGGAGGACAGCAGGGTCTTCTGACCCACCGGGGTGAGGCTTTTTTTGACGCTGAGCTGGAGATCAGGCGCCAACCCAGCATCTGTGGAGTGGGTCCAGCCAGCCTTTCTGTTTCGGAGCCGATTCCAAGCAGCCGCTAAGCAAGGACGAGCAGCTTGGGATCCAACCTTCTGCTAAGATCTGCTCTTTAACTCCAGCTCTTCTGCTGGAGCCCATTGTTGGTTTTGGGGTGTCTGGGGGATTAGAGAAGCTAATCAGGATAAGGAGGAGTGGGTTGCTGGTGTGCCTGGCAGTGTCACGCTCTCGTTCCATCATCAGACGTGTTGTGGGTTAACCTGTCTGAACATCCACAGGGCCTTTGCCCGAAAGAAACATCTCTAGCTTTGGTTGGGGGCCAGCATTCTTGCATCTTCTCTCCTCCCCCCTCCCTGTCATGCGCAGGTGATTGCTCAGAGCACATCTGGCTGGGATTAAGCTTGGGAAGGCGGTTGGGAGCAGAGAGAGGGCCATGTATGGCTCAAACCAGATGGTGCCGCTCTCCCTTCCCACTTTCATCACGCCGTGGTGTCGCCAGAAGAGCTGTAATGGCAAAAGACAAGCAGATGTTTCTGCAGCTGAGGCTGAGGCTGTCCACTTCGGGGAATGACTGGTCACAGATCATTCTCTACCCCGGTGGCGGTGCCAGCTTCCTCCTGCCGTTACGGCTTTTGTGCACGCTCCAGAGTGATCTGGATTCGCAGCCAGGGTCCAGGAGCAGCTGCCTTCTCAGCTGATGCTAGGCTGGCCCACCAGAACAGCTTGGCCCGAGGCCCTGTTTTTGTTCCGGGGGAGAATTGTAGCTGCACCAAATATAGGACAGCCTCTCTTGCTGTTTGTCAGGCAACTCTGCCCCCCAGGTAGACCCCCAAAGTGTGTTCAGCCAAATGCTGCAGGGAAATTCCGGTCGCCAAAGGGCTAAAAGCCAGTAGATCGTTCTGCATAAAGTTACTTTTAAATTGCTGTCAGATTGTCAGTGTATATCATACCTTTTGATGTTTATCTGTTTATTTGTTTAAATAAGGGATCTCCAAACTTGGCCACTTTAAGTCTTGTGGACTTCAAGTCCCAGAATTCCCCAGCCAGCAGACTGGGGAATTCTGGGAGTTGAAGTCCATGAGTCTTAAAGTTGCATGCCTGGCTGGGGAATTCTGGGAGTTGAAGTCCACAAGTCTTAAACTGGCCAAGTTTGACTTAAAAGATTGTATAGCCACTCATGATATGCAGGGGTAATCCTGTGGCCTGTTTGTGCCTTTTGTATTCTTTCTACCTCCCTTGGGGTCTTCTCTGGATGGGAATCATTGGGCTTGTGTTCCTTTCAGCAAGAAGCTGGCTCCCGAAGCAGCGGTGGAGGCAGCAACGGGAGCCGGGACCGCCTGATCACAGAGGCTTCGTTGCCCCAGGAAAAAGGCAGCGGCCCCACGGTCCCTTCGCATTTGCTGGGGGCGCCTTATTCCTTTGCCATCCCACCCAACTCCATCGTCCAGGATTCCCGTTTCCCGCCTCTCAAGTAAGTGAGGCCAAGGAATGTTGGGGCGATCCTTCCCCTTCCCATGTGGGCTCTTGACGGGACCTTTGACTGTGCTCCAAGTCAGGCATGTTCCTTTCCTAAGGGGGAATCATGCTTCCCATTGGCCCGTTCTCTTTCTGGCTCACTGCATGTTGAGACATGCAGCAATGTATGCCCAGAAGTGGCGCCTCCAGCTCATGAGGGAAGTGAGCTTGGAAATGTTATTGCAGACTTTTGGAATTAATTTCCTTCCTTCCTTCCTTCCTTCCTTCCTTCCTTCCTTCCTTCCTTCCTTCCTTCCTTCCTTCCTTCCTTCCTTCCTTCCTTCCTTCCTTCCTTCCTTCCTTCCTTCCTTCCTTCCCTCCCTCCCCCTTTCCCTTCCTCCCTCCCTCCCTTCCTTCCTTCCTCCCTTTTTCCCTCCCTCCCTTCCTCCCACCTTCCTTCCTCCCTTCCTCCCCCTTTCCCTTCCTTTCTCCCTCCCTTTTCCTTCCAGCCTCCAGCGTCCTGTCCACCATATGGTGCCTCCTAGTGCCGTCACCGAGGACTACCTGCGGAGTTTCCGGCCTTACCACACAGCCGAGGAGCTCCGCATGTCCTCCTTGCCTCCCCTCACCTTGGACCCGGCCACTGCTGCTGCTTATTACCACCCCAGCTATTTGGCTCACCACCCTTTCCCTCATCCGGCTTTCAGGTAAGAGAAGAGTTGAGCGAGAAGGAAGTTGTGCTCCTTCGGTCCTGATCTGGTCGGGCAGCCGCAGTTGGTGAAGTAGCCCGTCCTCCAGGCGTGTCCTTTGGAACCACCACTAATGAACCCTCTTGGCCCATAGAGTGGAAGGTTCTCTGAGGACTTTCACACAGCGAAATAAAACCCAGCAGGCTGTCACTTAAAAGAGCAGCAGGACTTCAGATGATGGGCTACTAATTTGTCCTTTGAACAAGCTCCTGTTGAGCAGGCTCAGCTGCTGTCCAGCTTCACCCCAGCTAGCAAGGCATGCTGTGTCCATGGAGATCTGAAGGATCTTGGAAACAAATCCCTTGAAGAGCCTCCAAGGAAGCTGAGAATTTGCCTCCAGCTTTTCTCCGTGTGAATGAGTCCATCGTGTATTGGAGTCTGCGGACTTGGCTTTAGAGGACGTGAGAATGCAGGTGGATGTTACGGTCTTCCTTGAGATCATCTGAGAAGGTCTCTGAGGGACCCCCACCTAGTGAGGTTGGCTCAGTGGTGATCAAGGACCACTGCATCTTCTGAGTAGGGTGGCTGGAATGTCCTTTTTGGAGCCCCGCATCAGATTTTGTGTAATAGATAATAAATGTTTCAATCTAGGCCAATCACTGGGACCAGAAGGTTGGTCTTCCGAGCTTTCGGACTCATGCTGGAGCTCATCCTCGGGGAACCTCTCTCGAGTTGAGGGAACTTATCTCTAGCAGACACATTCTGCTAGAGCAGAGGTCTTCAGACTTGGCAACTTTAAGACTTGTGGATTTCAACTCCCAGAATTCAGCCAGCCAGCTATGGAGTTGAAGTCCACAAGGCTTAAAGTTGCCAAGTTTGGGGACCCCTGTGCTAGAGGGAAGTTTCCTGAGGATGGGCTCCAGCACGAGTCCGAAAACTCGGAAGACTAAACCTCTGGTCCTGGTGACTGGCCCAGATTGGACCCTGCAACATTATCCTGGGACACGTAGATTTGCCTTCATTCGTAATGAAGGTTTCGTTTATCTAGGCCTCTTAAGAATATTACAGTGGCCTTCTATTTGGTTTTATCCATTTGACTTTTAAGTGATGCTGCTATTTTATTATTGTTTATCATTGTGGTAGCTCTGGGGAATGATTTTGTGGTCAAGGAAGAATTCAAGTATATTCCGTACAAGTTAGGAGTGAGGGAGGCAAGAAAGCTCTTGTGATCATTTCTGCCCAGTGCTTGCCAAGGTGAAGCTTAGCTAGAAGCATAACGTGATTAAATTTTATGGGATGCTGGCGGGTCAAAATAACCTAAAGACTCTGTTTTCCCCCCAGAATGGATGATTCTTACTGCCTTTCGGCTCTTCGCTCTCCTTTCTACCCAATCCCAACTCCTGGTTCGCTCCCACACCTCCACCCATCGGCCATGCATCTCCACTTATCGGGAATGAGGTACCCCGCTGAGTTGTCCCATTCCTCTCTCTCTGCACTTCAGTCAGAACGCCTCTCCAGCCTGACCGCGGAAAGGTATGGCATGTCGGAACACTTCGGCGATTGGCGGGCAAACGTTACTTCCGGGTTTCCGTGAGCTTTGTTCTTCTCTCGACTTTGCAGGTTGCAGTTGGACGAGGAGCTGCGGCAACGGGAGCGAGAGGAGCGGGAACGGGAAGCCGATCGGGAGCGGGAGAGGGAACGGGAAAGGGAGCGGGAAAAGGAGCTGGAACGAGAACGGGAGCGAGAGCGGGAACGGGAGCTGGAAAGGCAGCGTGAAAGAGCCCGGGAAAAGGAGCAGAGCATCATCAAAGCCATGGAAGGCCCCTTCCTGTCTGTCTCAGAGTTGCAAGGGCCAAGGACCCATCCAGCCGAAGAACGTGTCAAACCATCGGAACAGCTAACGCCAAACCGAGCAGGTGACCTGCTGCTGCTTTCTGCCAGACAGTCGGAAAGGCCCAGTCTATTTCCAGGGAGACAGGAAGTAGAAACAGACTCCAAACCCTTAGTCTCAGATGGGATGAATTCATGGGATGATTTTGAAGTGTTGTTTCTCCCTAGTTGCCTTGCATCTCTTCTTGGGTTGCTTGCATTGCATGCAGTTTCTGCACATGGTTGAATGCCCCCTGAGGCTTGTTCGGGGTGTGTGCGGAGTCTGGTTGCCCCTGTAGAATTTGACTTTCTTTTAAGTGCTTCCGTCTGCCGATGACGGACAACCATTTTCTAACAAGTCTTCTCCAAGAAGCTGAGACATCCTAGGACTAGCTATCTCATAATCTTCCCACGTCTTCTCTTTTCTCCCTATGTTGACCAGAATCATGAAACCCACCTACAACGTGTGTGTGTGTGTGTGTGTGTGTGTGTGTATGTGTGTATGTGTGTGTGTGTGTGATTTGTGGAGCTGCTAGGATTGCTCTTTGGGTTCCCAGTCATGCTTTCCTTCCTTAACGTAGCTGATTTCTCCTAGAACGGTGTGAACAGCGGTAGGCAAAGGCATCTCGTGCAAAATTGTGTCCTAGTTGCCCTCCTGCAATGTTCAAGCTGGACAGACGCTCCTCGTCTAGACAGCAGCCTTCCAGTGTTAACAAATTGCAGGGTTCCTTTTGCCAGTGAACAGTGGCATATATTTATATAAATATATATTTCTTTCCCTGCAGAAAAACCAAAGGACCCTTCTGCTGCTCAGACCCCGAAAGCGGTCCAGCCTCCGTTGCACCAACCATCTGCCTCGCAGCACCCGGTGCCTAGCTTGATTTCCAGCCACAGTATATTCCCCCCGCCTGGAAGCAGCACAGCCGCCGCGCTCCTCATCCAACGCACCAACGAGGAGGAGAAATGGCTGGCACGCCAACGGCGGCTACGGCAAGAGAAGGAAGATCGCCAGTCCCAGGTGTCTGAGTTTCGGCAGCAGGTCCTGGAACAGCATTTGGACATCGGGCGCCCACCCGGACAGATGGAAGTGGAACATCGGCCAGAGAACTCCAGGTAGCGGCTGGTGGTCTTGGCCTTGTTGTGGGAGGTGAAGGTGGCTGAGTGGCCCCCTTTGGCTCCTTTCGGGGGGGGGGGAAGTAGCCACCTGCCAGCAACGACACGGTGAAGGAGCAACAAGGCCAAAGTTTTCCTCTGCTGCCTAGATTTCAGCAGCCACCGTGTAATGCCATCTGACAGCTGCTTGGGTGCCTGGACAGAAGGGGTCAGGTGGCCTCCATGCCATCAGCGGTGACCAGGTGTCTCTGAGACAGTTGTCGCTAATTCGAGCTGTCTTTGGCAGATGGAGGGGCTTCTAAATCTGATAGGTTACAGCCGGGTTGGCACGGCTGCTTGCTGGCCTAGAACAGCAGGCCCTGGTGGGCTTGAGTGGTCCAGGCTTGGTGTTTAGATCTAAATTCTGATCTGCTTGGCCAAGAGCTAGTGATGCTTGCTCTTCAGGAGGACAGCAGGGTCTTCTGACCCACCGGGGTGAGGCTTTTTTGACGCTGAGCTGGAGATCAGGTGCCAACCCAGCATCTGTGGAGTGGGTCCAGCCAGCCTTTCTGTTTCGGAGCCTATTCCAAGCAGCCGCTAAGCAAGGAAGAGCAGCTTGGGATCCAACCTTCTGCTAAGATCTGCTCTTTAACTCCAGCTCTTCTGCTGGAGCCCATTGTTGGTTTTGGGGTGTCTGGGGGATTAGAGAAGCTAATCAGGATAAGGAGGAGTGGGTTGCTGGTGTGCTTGGCAGTGTCACACTCTCGTTGTTCCATCATCCTCTTGCGCCGGAGCTGGCTCACCTGTGTGACAGATGTCAAGGGAAGGCTTGGCAGCTCGGGCGCTTTCAAAAGGCCACAATCCAGCGGCTCCCAACTCACTTTGGCTGGATAAGGGGTGCAGCAAATGCTACATTTGCCGCATATTGTTTGTTGCAAATCTATATCTGCCTGGCTTCCTTCTCACGGGTAGATAACTGCCTCGATTCTCCATCTTGATATTTTTATAAGCACATTTTGAGGAAACGTATCTATTGGGGATCCTCAGTCATCCAGGTCAGGATTGTCCCAAAGGTGCTTTTTCCAAAAGGCAACTGGACTAAATTCTTGGGGTTCTTCTTGTCCTCGAAAACTGAAGAACTGAAGAAGCTTCTTGGAAGAGAAGCGAAACGTTTTCAAGGACAAATACAAGAAAAAAAGTCGAGTTGCCTTTTGGAAAAGCACCTTTGGGGCGTTTTGGGGACACGGTTCAGGTAAATCTGCAGATGCTGTCCAGGTCTTCTTCCTTTTGTTTTCTTTACAAAATGGCTTTTAATTCTGCTCGTCTGGTGATTTCTTTTGTGGCGCTACTAAGGGCGCTGTTTTGTTGGGCCCCGGGAATGCTGGCATTTGTTCTGTTTCTCCTCCGTCGTAAATTTTGTCTCCTGCAAGCTCTTCGCAAAGAGACACTCTGTCTGCCCAGCAGTTGTGTAATGTATCGCGCTGGGAAGCAGCCATTGCCGTTTCAGTACATAGCACCCTGGCGCTCTCGAGTGGGAAGCGGTTCAATGCAAATGCGGTGCTTATCGGGTATCTGTTGTTGTCCTTTTGCTGCCTATTTAAGGATTACACGGTTGTCATTCTCTGTGTCACTTGAGCATAACTTTGGAGGAGGCTGGTTTCATGTTGGATTCTCCGAGCCTGAATGTTGATAGACAGGTGAAATTTGCCACCTTCCAGGTATTAGAATCTGGATGTCAGAATAGAAATATTGAAACACATGTTGGAGATTGTCTAATTTAAGGTTTCTCGACCTTAGCTACACTGGCTGGGGGATTCTGGGAATGGAAGTCCAGGTAAATTAAAATTGCCACGGTTGAGAAACGCTGCTAAAAAGCATATTCATTTAGGGAACGTGAAGAGATCATCTTCCCCAAATATCAAGATTCACAAATAAAGGCACTGTATTTATTTACATTTGAAGCTTAGACCAGGGGTGTCCAGCCATGCTGGCTGGGGAATTCTGGGAATTGAAGTCCACAGGTCTTAAAGTTGCCAAGGTTGGAGGTCTGTAGAGATTCTCAGTCCTCCAGGTCGTGGTTGTCCCAAAGGTGCTTTTTCAGGAGGCAACTGGACTTTCTTCTTTTTCTTTGAAGACGTTTTGCTTCTCATCCAAGCAGCTTCTTCAGCTCTGACAGGATCCTTCCATTCCCCACTATCCTGTCAGAGCTGAAGAAGCTTCTTGGATGAGAAGCAAAACGTCTTCAAAAGGAAAACAAGAAAGTCCAGTTGCCGCCTGAAAAAGCACCTTTGGGATTGCTAAGGTTGGATGCCTCTGTCTTGGGCTGTTTAATTTACAGAGAGGCCATTCCTGTTTAGGGAAGAGCACGCTAAACAAGGAGGCTTTCTCTGACATGCAAACCCTTCCTTTTCCTGTGGTTTAATTCATGGAGGGATGCTTTTCAGGAGAGACATTGACCACTCTAATGGACTCTAAAAGTAGTTTCCTTTTTGGTTAACCAAGCTCAGTTGGCTACTCAAAAGCTTCTTGCCACACATTTAATATAAATTACTCAAACCGTGGTTTACAAACTATTGAGCATCTGCTTCAGGCCCCAAACGACTGGACAATATGGTTTCTATGCTGGCAAAATGCATCCCTTCCAGGGTGGTTTTTTTTAGAGGTTACGTGGTGGCTGGGGAATTCTGGGAATCTGAGGTCCAGGCAAGTTGCCAAGGGCTGAGAAACATTGCTTTAGAGGGAGAATTTCCACCATGTGGAACAGCAGAGCAGCTCGCTAGGTGGTCCTCAAATGGTTCCTGTGTGCTTTTTGTTGGAGAAATTGGCACGATAATTTGGGTGCAGCTGAGATTTAAGCACAACACTCTTGGCAAGGAAAATCTGGTTTCTGCCGCATTTAATGGCAACGCCACTAGATGTCGCTCACTCTGATTCCCAGAGGCATGAATGGGACACCTGCTCTGGCCAAGGTGCCCTCTACTGGACAGTTTTATAGGGAAAAGGCCCAGCTCCTACTGCACTGAACTGTCATCCAGAGCAGAAACTGAGTTTTGGGTATTGTGCGGTGTTGCATAATGACAGGCACAAAATAAAAAAAGTTTGCTATTAAAGAATATTTTATTTGCACAAGGCTCTTGTGTATGCATGACACCCAGGATAATTCACAGCCAAAAAAACAACAACAACAACCAAGCAGTGTGAATCGAAATTCCCTAAAAAAACTTGCAGCCAGTTGCATCGCCACTTTTAGTCATAAAAATAAAAGCTAAAAGGAAGGCATGAAAAAGAACAACCGGCTCTTTTTTCCGATCACTGCTTGAGAAAAAGAGAATGAAATGGTCTAATTTGGTTTGGAAGCAACAACAAGGACTTGTTTATGCGGGAAATGCTTCATGACCGCACAATTTACTTAACAACTTCAGTGATTCACTTAACAACCGTGCCAAAAAAGTTCATAAAATTGGGTAGGATTCACCTTGGTCACCACACTATAAAAAAGATGTTGAGTGCAGAGAAGAGCAACCAGGATGATTAGGGGACTGGAGACTAAAACATACGATGAACGGTTGCAGGAACTGGGCATGGCTAGTCTAGTGAAGAGAAGGACCAGGGGAGACATGATAGCAGACTTCCAATATTTGAGGGGCTGCCCCAGAGAGGAGAGGGTCAAGCTATTTTCCAAAGCACCCGAAGGCCAGACAAGGAATAATGGATGGAAACTGAGAGGAGAGATTCAACCTGGAAATAAGGAGAAATTTTCTGACAATGAGAACAATCAACCGATGGAACAAAAGTTGCCTTCGGAAGTTGTGGGAGCTTCATCACTGGAGGCTTTCCAGAAGAGACTGGGCTGCCATCTGTCAGAAATGGTGTAGGGACTCCTGCTTGGGTGGGAGGGTTGGACTAGATGACCTACAAGGTCCCTTCCAACTCTGTTAATCTGTAAATCTTGCTTCCTAATGAAAATTCTGGTCGTGAGTCCAGGACTACCTGCGTGTAGCCTTGTTTCCATTAATACTGTTTTGCATTCCTCTTTCTCTAGACTGGGTCCAAGCCGCCCCGAACTGGGGGTTCGAGAGCAACCCCAGCATTTCGGAGGGCCCCCTCCGCTCATATCCCCCAAGCCGCAGCCCCATCCGGTGCCCACATCACTCTGGAACCCGGTATCCTTAATCGACAACACCACGGAAGCTCGGAGGCTACAGGAGAGCCACCCGCTCCCCACCCACCCCTACGAGTCCAGCCGGCAAGCCATCCCTTTGGTCAAAGTGGAACGAGTCTACTGTCCCGAGAAAGTTGAGGACGGAGCCCGGAAAAAAGAACATTTGGACAAATACCAACCGGGCCGGGAGACGGGTGGATCCGAGCCTGGTGGGTTTCCCCACGGACCCTTATTAAGCGAATGGGAGAAGCCCCTGCAGCAGAGAACCCCCCACCCACAAAGCGTACCGTTTGTTGAGGCGTTGAAGAACCAGACGGGCTCCCCGTACAGGCATCTCCTACCCAGAGGCCAGGATCCCATGTATGTTTACGACGAATTCTTGCTCCAGCAACGCAAACTGGTCAGCAAGCTGGACCTGGAGGAGAGGAAGAGGAGGGAAGCTCAGGAAAAAGGTAGGTGCGCGTCGACCCTCCTCGGGGTTTCCTGCTTCAGATGAGAATTGATAAACTGATAGAAGGGAGTTTTTGCAGCTCAGTGTTGAACTGTGGGCTCCTTGGCGCTCCCTGAGCTTGGTGGTTTTCTTGCGGACGTTTCATGACTCTACTAGGGAACGTCATCAGTGCTAGAAGGAAATGAGGTTTGCGGAGAGGAGGAGAAGGGAGATGGGAGGAGGAGAGAGAGGAAGAGGACTGTTTTATGACCCAACTAGGGAACATCATCAGTGTTAGGAGAGAGTGGGGTTTGTGGAGAGAGAGAGAGAGAGAGAGAGAGAGAGAAGCATTTTTTCCCCAATGGAGGTAGAATAAAAGGAATAAAAAGGGGGCATTACAAGGCCCAGCCTCCAATCCGACTCTCTTGTGTCTCGGTCCAAGAGAAGAGGGTCAAATAAAAGGACCCCTGTCTTGTTTCTGCTTAGCCCCTGCCCTACCCCCCTACTTTTTCAAAAATCACCGTGGCCTTACCAGGGAGTCATGCAGGCTTCCCTGCCTACCCCTGCAGCTCCCTTTGAAGACCTCTCCCAAGCTGCTCTGCAAATTGTCTTTCTGAGACAGGCCCAATTTATAAATGATGAACGGAGACTAATAAAGCAGCTTTAAATATTCATGGAGAATGTACAGCCATGGTGGGATTTACAGAAGGGAGGAAAACAAAACATTTAAGTAGGAAGGGAGGGGGGTGTGGGGCTTCCATCACGAGGCAGCGCAGCCTTCTCTGTTGTTGGACATTGGGCAGAGGAGTCCTTTCTCCTGCCTTCCCAGCGTCCTTCCAGTTTGTCCCTTTGCGTGTGTTAGCTAGCACCGTGGTTGACTTCTATGCCTTGGGGGGTGGGGGTTATGAGTTCCTCCTGTGCCAAAGGGGTGTGGTGCTGCCTTTTCAGTGCCCCAGGTGGCTCCTCAGCACACCTGGAAGGATGGATCTTTGGAAACTGGCCTTCATCCAGCTCCGTTAAAGTCCTCAGGCCTGGCCTGTAATAACCCATGTATGTGTCTGCCTGATGGTCTCTTCTGGTTCAGGAAGAGAGAGCCTGACATCTTGCAGCAGAACCAGTCTGTGGGGACAAGTCCAGCTGCCCTCTCCTGTTTATAAGCACTGGATGCCAACCGCTGGCAGCCTCCTGCCTTCCCTTGAGCTTTTCCTGTCATCCCTTAAACCGGATGCTGGCCTTCATCATTTGTTCCTTGCAGGATGTTTCCCCCCAGGCAAAATAGCCCTGGCTCAGGCTCCATGCCTGTCTTGGCAGATGGGTAGCTACCGCCATGTAGAGCCATGTCTTGCATGATAGGCCCAGCTGTCCTTCTGGGAACCCAGAACAGCTGTGAGGATTCATTCAGCTCTTCCCTGAGAAGACCCATCGTGGTGGGACCTGGAGGGAGAAGAGGGCTCCTGGGCAAAAGGCAAGATGAGATTTTTAGTGGCCATCCAAGTTCACATCTGCTCTGCTTGGGGTACGCAGGATATTATTACGATCTGGATGATTCCTACGATGAGAGCGATGAAGAGGAAGTACGGGCTCACCTACGCTGTGTGGCAGAGCAGCCCCCTTTGAAGTTGGACACTTCCTCTGAGGTAGGTCTCATCTCCTCTTCCCCATAATGACGTAGGTCAAAGGGTTCTGGCTTGTAACAAGAGGGTTCGCTACCCAGGAGGTGCATTGTACGATCGGTAGGATTTGCTTGGCCTTATCCCTAACCTGCGTCTTACAAGAAAGCCGAGATCTGAATTTTGATAGCAACCAGAAGCGTGGAGCCTTTCTTCTAACAGATAATGCTTGCTCTGTGCGTGGTCGGCCTTTAAAGATAAACGATGCTTGATACCAGAAGGTAAACTCTCCCTGGGGTCACAAATCTAAGGTAGACGTGGTGGTGGAGCCGTGTGCCAGTCTAGGGCTACTCGAGCCGAGGACACTTCTATGTTTTCAGTTGGCTGCACGAGTGATCTTAGACCTTTGTTTAGGTCATGGATATTTCTCTCCTTTTCTTCACAGCTGATATGCTTTTTATTAGAAAGGGTTGACTGGCTAGGTCAGTGATGGTTAACCTTTTTCTCGTCCGAAAGCACGTGCACGTGAGACAACGTGCGCGTGCCGGCACCCATTATGCAATGTGCATGACATCCCCTGTGCGCCCCCCACGCTTGCGCATGTGACCCATGTGCGCTCCCCCACCCCCACACATATGCGCAGGACCTGCTGCGCTCCCCCACCCCCTCTGGAGGGCATCCAGAGCCCAGGGGAGGCTGTTTTTGCCCTCCTGGAGGCTCGAGGAAAGCCTCCGGAGCCTGGGGATGCTCCCCGCATGCATGTGTTGCAGATACCTGAAAATAAGCTGGCTAGCGGGAGGCGCGCGTGGAGCTGAGCTGGGCGATGGCTCACGTGCCCGCAGAGAGGGCTCTGCGTGCCACCTGTGGCATGCGTGCCATAGGTTCGCTATCACAGGGCTGGGTATTTCTCTCAAAATGAGATGCTCTTAAGGTATTGTTATGTTCGTCCTTCTTTTTTTAATCTGTCCCGAAGGATGAGACCTTTCTGGTGGCCAAGAAAACTAGGTCTCAGATGGTATGGAAGCCCTGGCTGGTGTATATTTATGAAGGCCTTCATAAATTGACCTTCCTCTTTGCTTCTTCTAGAAGCTGGAGTTCCTGCAGCTTTTTGGGCTGACCACTCAGCAACAGAAGGAGGAGCTGCTGATCCAGAAACGGAGGAAAAGACGGAGAATGTTGAGGGAGAGCAGCCCTTCCCCACCGACCATCCAGAACAAGCGTCCCACGCCTTCCCCTCGTTTTGTGCTCTCCACACGTTACAGCCCGGATGAAATGAACCACAGTCCCAACTTTGAAGAGAAGAAGAGGTTCCTCACGACCTTCAACTTAACCCACATTACTGCGGAAAAGAGGAAAGGTATTGGTCCAGGGGGCTGCAGATTGCAGAGATTTGTGTTTCAGAATAACAAAATAACAGAGTTGGAAGGGACCTTGGAGGTCTTCTAGTCCAACCCCCTGCTCAGGCAGGAAACCCATTTCAGACAAGGGACTGTCCAGTCTCTTCTTAGAAGCCTCCAGTGATGGAGCACCCACGACTCTTGACAGCAAACCATTCTACTGGTTAATTGTCCTCACTGTCAGGAAATTTCTTCTTAGTTCCAGGTTGCTTCTCTCCTTGGTTAGTTTCCATCCATTGCTTCTTGTCCTGCCTTCAGGTCCTTTGGAGAATAGGTGGACCCCCCTCTTCTTTATGGCAACCCCTCAAATATTGGAAGACTTCTATCATGTCTCCGCTAGTCCTTCTTTTTACTAGACATGACATACCCCATTCCAGCAATCATTCTTTATATGTTTTAGCCTCCAGTCCCCTAATCGTTCTGCACTTTTCTGGAGGACCCAAAACAGTATTGCTATCTTAGATTGTTTGTCTATCCCGAGTCTTGAAAAACACCCCTGCTGATCACCTAAACTGGCTATAATTCATACTCGATCCCTTGCAGAATAGGGTTCTTGCTTCCTGTCCTTGGTCCTTTAAAAACCATCTCTGCTTCCTGCTTTGCAGATAAAGAGAAGTTGGCAGAGATGCTTCATGCCATGAAACAAAAGAATGCATGCACAGCACCGTCAGTTAAAAGCTCCCCACGGGACAGTCCTAGTATTGTCCAGGCTGGTAAGTAGCTATATAAATGGTGGCATCTCCTGGCAGGACCATGGACAGTGGCTTCCTGAAGATGGGAGATTCTTCTGATGGAACCCCATCTCCTCATCTAACTCTTTTCTGGCATCAATGGGACCTTTATACTTTATACTTCCCCAGAAACCTGTTTGGTCTGCTGGATGCTTTATCTCTAGGGACAGTGTGATTATCTTGATTTTCCCATCAGAAGAAGGTCAGGGGTCACTTGCTTCCATGGGGCTTCCAAAGAAAGCATCTGGTAGAAACGCGACCTTTCCCCATCTTTGCAGAAATTTCAAAAGGCGAAGGGGGGGGGGGGGCGGAATGCCCCTTGAGCATCATTATCTCCAAGTGCTTCTGAAATCAGGCCAAGACAGACCAGGATTGGGAATAGGGGAAGCAGAGAACAATCGTAGTTAATGCTGTGCAGGAGGACAGTTACCGTTTGGGTGGTCCCCATTAAGCCCCTTGACAAATAAAATCACTGATCTGGGCTCCATCATTGTTTGTTTGTGCGCATATCTGCCTGGAGCAAATAACAGTTTTCCTCTTTGAGAATAACCTTCAAGCTACCCTAAGGCAAAGGTTTGAAATTAAATCGCTGTCAAAGTGAGTAACGGGTGAAGTGCGATGCCTCAATTGGCCCGTCCCAAAACTATGGCTGGGAAGGGGGGGATGCCAGGTTAGAAGCAAATGTAGGAGCTGAAGAAGCTGAAGAGAAATGTCTTCGAAGAAAAACCAGGAAGTCCAGTTGCCTCTTCGGGGGGATAAAGCATCTTTGGAACAACCATGACCTGGATGACTGAGATTTTTTTTTAAATTAAATGGAAAGGTTTCTTTCTGCATGACTGGGTTGGGCCGTCCATCTCCTAACCTGGAGTAGGAATCCCAGAGGTGTCACAGGGCAGACCCATCTTCTGGGTCCTAACTGACGTGTGGCTTTTTTCTTCCCAAAGACTCACAAGTCCATCAAACGGCGGCATCGGACTTGGATAAACCGGCCGGCGTTGCTCCAGCGTCCCTGCTGGAAGCCCAGAAGACCACGGAGTCCTGCAGAACAAATCACCTGAGACCCCACGACTTTTCCAGAGCCAAAGAGCCCGTTCCTCTCCCTGCTGAGAAGCCCAGGTTGAGCGACGGGCACACGGTCAAGAAGAACTTCACGCTCCTGAACTGCGTCCGGGGCTCTTTGCCGAAAGAGATCCCCGTTCCGCTCTCCCACAGTATGAACGGGAAGAACAAGCAGTGGGAACCGTTCCTTGCCGAGGAGTTTGCGCACCAGTTCCACGAGTCCGTCTTGCAGTCCACCCAGAAGGCTTTACAGAAACACAAAGGTAAGGGAAAGGGAGGCCATCCAACCCCAGAGGCAGAGAGAGAAAGAGAGAGACCGGTTAACTCCAGGAGGATTCACAGCTGGTCCTTGACGTAGGACCACAGCTGAGACTCCCAAATTTCCGTTTGCAAAGCAAGACAGTTGTTAAGGGAGTTTGGCCCCATTTTACGACCTTTCCTGCCATGGTTCTTAAGGGAATCGCTGCAGTGCTTAAGTTAGTAACGTGGCTGTTAAGTCAACCCGGTTTCCCTATTGACTTTGCCGGTCAGAAGGTCGCAAAAGGGGATCATGCCTCCATTAGTTGCAGATGCTCCATCCCTGGAGGTTTTCAAGAGGAGACTGGGCAACCATTTGTCCAGAATGGTATATGGTCTCCTGCTTGAGCAGGGGTTCAACTAGAAGACCTCTAAGGTCCCTTCCAACCTTACATTCTGTGTTCTAAATCCAAAGCCATCTATATATTCATATGACACTTCAGAAATTATGATATAGCCAGTCCTGACCCAAATCATGGTTACACTTGGTGCCAACACAGAGGCCCACTCATCATTAAACTGGGTGCCGTTGTCTTCCTTTGTGTCTGCTGGCCTTTAGGCAATTCAATGACTCATTCGGCGGAGAAGAACCACAAAGTGGACGCTTCCATCCATTATAACATTCCGGAACTGCAGACTTCCAGCTGGGGCTCTTTGCCGCAGCAAAACGGACAGAAAGATTCCCAGCACAAGGGACTGATTCCTCCAGAACATGAGAAGATCTCGGATTCCGAAGAAGACGAGGAAGACGAAGAGGAAGAGGAGGAGTACCCCAGACCAAAATGGCATGGGATCGAAGCAGTCTTTGAGGCTTATCAAGAGCATGTCGATGGTAAGATGCCGTGGTCCAGGATGGCGTTTTCTCAATCTTGGCTACTTTTTAAGACACGTGGACTTCAACTCCCAGAATTCCCCAGCCAGCACAGCTGGCTGGGGATTTCTGGGAGTTGAAGTCCACAAATCTTAAAGTGGTCAAGGTTGAGAAACACTAGTCCAAGAGATTTCCACACCCATATTTTTGCTTTATATCTCTTTTTCAAGAAAAAAACACTTATTTTCCAAGTGGGTGTTTTTCATTAACCAGTTGCATCTTTGGTATTCTTTCTCCAGATCACAAGTAAACTTTTGAGCTGGAGTGATACATTTCCATGTTTCAAACACGATATGCAGGTTACCTTAGCAATGAATGTGCCGATGAAGACACCCGGTCATCCAGGCAACGGTCTCTGAAGGTTGAATCATGGAAGACGGAGGAATTTTTGTTAGCTTGAGACGTTTCGCTGTTCTATCCAAGCAATCTCATCAGTCCGAACGAGTCAGTTCTCCGTTGCCGTGATTCAACCTTCTGATACCTTTGCCTGGATGGCCGAGGGGCTTCACTGACACGGCATTTTAGGGAGGAAACCCCTGAGGTTGGTGTGGCAAGAGTGGGTACAATTCCAACAACTGACTCCCTGCCTAACTGACTTGCTCTGACTGGTGAAGCTGCTTGGCTGAGCAGCGAAACGTTTCAAGGTGACAAAAATTTTGTCCAGTTGTCATGATTCAACCTTCAGTTGCCAGCGAGTGGCGCAAAGGTGGAAGGAAGCAATTGAAATGACCAGGATTTGTTTCCTTTTGGAAAGGAAAGCTTGAGGGATTTGAAAGGCAAAGAGCTGAATTTTGATAGGATGGTATTGACACAGGTGCAATTACGCATTGACCGATTTGTTGACCATGGTGATTACTGATTGATGGCCACCGAGTTGGGACAGTGCTTGGAGTTGTCGGCGATAGCCTAATAAACAATAGCATCCGCTGTGAATAATAATCCTTTGTTTTCTAGATATTGAGCATTTAGTTGGCCAAGTTACCAAAAAAAGAGAGACATAATCACCCAAGTATGTGTTTGCCAGACTGCTGCGGGTGGGCAGGGACTTCATTTTTGCAATCTGTTGCAAATTCCATTTGCAATCCAATAAGCTAACTCTGAAAGGAACAAGATGTTAAAATGCCATTTTTTCAAGGAAAAAAACCCTTACCTATCTTGTCTGTCTGTCTGTCTGTCTCTCTATCATCTATCTATCTGATCATCCATCTATCCATCCATCCATCTCTATACCCCATTCCTCTCTCTCCCTTTTTCAAATCCCATTTCTGTCCATACCCATATCCCATTCCTCTATCATCCATCAATCTATCCACCCATCAATCAATCTGTCCTATCCTATCCCGTCCTGTCCTGTCCTATCGGATTCTGGAGCATCTTGCTGGAGAAGGCAGAGAAATTTCATTTTCCTTCCCTCAAAAGGCCAGGAGGCTGCTTCTAAATGCTCTGATATGTAGATTACAATTTTCTTTATTGAATATGAAATTTATTTTCTGCCCATCTCTTATCCTACCTCTCACGGTGTTTTGGGCAGGGAGGAAGGGCCTGGATTTAGTTTCCCAAAATCTGAGAAACAGGCTCCATCGAAGTGTAGCCTGAACCAGAGATGGTAGCAGTTCTGTTAGCGGTAATCAGCAGTATGATTCTTAGTCCAGTGTCATCATCTTTCATCATCTTTTAACGACCCCATAATCCCTTGCGGGGTAGAGTCTGGGCAAGTGAATGGAGCTAGCAGTGTTTAATTTAATGGCCAGATGCCCTCCCTGTTGCCAATGCAGAGTTTTGTTCAGCAGATATATCCTCAGTGTGCCCAGAGAGAGAAATATCTGCCTCTACCTAGGATTGAACTCACAGCCTCCTGATTGTGAGGCGAGAGCTCCACCTCTAGGCCACCGCACCATTCCAATTCTTAGTCCAGTCTGAACTGGAAAGGTAGATTAACATCTTTATTTATGCATGTAAGTATCCCTCCCACAGGTACAAGGTGAAAAGACCCTTAGAAATGGGAGAAATCACTTTATTTATTTATAGTTCAAATCTATTAGGTTGGAATGGGTTCATCAATTGGCCAGCTTCATTGGGAGGCATTCCTTGTTACTAAAAACGGTTGTCCAAAGAGGCCGCCTCTCCTGCTGCCATCAGTTGACTAACCGGTTCAAATCGCATTGCAGAGCAAAACCTGGAGCGGCAAGTGCTGCAGACCCAATGCCGACGTTTAGAGGCCCAGCACTACAGTCTCAGCCTGACCGCAGAACAGCTCTCGCACACCATGACGGTGAGTAGGACTTCAACCCCACAGCTGAACGGGCAAGAGTCCCTCGGGCAAGCCATCCGTGAGTTTTCTTGGCCAAACAAGAGGTCCATGCCTTTTAGGTGGGTGCGTGAATGTGATTTCCTCATTAAGACTCCATGCTTCGGATCTCCTCTTGGTCTCCCATCCACCTTTGCTTAGCTCCTCTGCAACTCAGTCCCAGGCACGGTGGTTGCTGAAGCAAAAGAAAAATTTTGGGAGTCGGGGACGGTTCTGTGACATCTCAGTTCAGGAGTTGTACTTTTGGTGCTGTGTTTTCTAGAATACAATAGATCAGGGGTGTCCAATGACTTCAAGACTCGTGGAAGACTCCCAGAATTCCCCAGTCAGCCATGAAACACTTTGGGACTTCAACTCCCAGAATTCATCAGAGAGCATGGATGACTGGGGAATTCTGGGAGTTGAAGTCCACAGGTCTTACTGTTGTGTAGTTTGCTGGCTGAGGAATTCTGGGAGTTGAAGTCCACAGGTCTTAAAGGGGCCAAGGTTGGACACCCGTGCTATAAATCCCTGCCTGCCTCAGTGGAGAAAGAGGCTGTGACCACCTCAGACAATTCTTCTCTTCTTTGCAGGAACTAAGGAACCAGAAGCAGAAAATTGTCTCCGAAAGGGAACGGATTCAGGCCGAACTCGATCACTTGCGAAAGTGCCTTGCGTTGCCTGCCATGCAGTGGTCCCGGAGTTATTTCAAGGGGTATCCCAGGTGACATGCCCTTGCACTAGGCCAAACATAGAGTATAGAAA
Source organism: Diadophis punctatus similis (assembly GCA_023053685.1). Taxonomy (NCBI): domain Eukaryota; kingdom Metazoa; phylum Chordata; class Lepidosauria; order Squamata; family Dipsadidae; genus Diadophis; species Diadophis punctatus. The sequence goes on along the minus strand of JALIGW010000050.1, from coordinate 1,996,720 downwards.
TAATAATAATTAATAATAATAATAATAATAATAATCTATTTTATTACCTGGAATATTTAATATTTTTCACTGGGCGGTTTGAAGCTTAAAGAAATAATAAATAAAAAAGAATAAATAAATAAATCAAAAGGATGTGCCATGCATGGAGCAAAAAAAAAAAAGGATTCGGCGGGAAGCCAGAAAAAAAAATCTGAACCCCGCCTCTTTAAAAAGTGCAACCAAACTCTGAGACTTTATTTTATTTTTTGAAACTCTGCGAGTGATCCATTTAGACGAAAAGTCTACGTTTTCAAGACATTGGAAAGGGTTCATTTTCTTTCGGCATCTTCTTCTGCTTTTTCCTTCTCTCTCTCTCTCTCTCTCTTTTTTGGTCTTTTGAAGATCTTGGTTGAATCCGGAGATTCCATCAATGACACTAAACGTTCGCCTCCTGTCGTCGAAGGAGCCGCCGGATTTAAAATCCTGGCTTCCCGCTCCTTCTCGTTGCCATATCCCTTCGATTGCGATACTTGAGTCCTGTTTTATTTTTTCTTGAAATATGTTTGTCTCTTCGTCCGAGAGAATACCCAGTATATCATCCACTGTTTTTTGGTTAGAATGAACTGGATATTTTGGATAACCTTAAACCTGCACAGTAAATAAATCTAGTAGAAGAAGAAAACGCAGCTTCCTGACGCCGGACTTCCCATGCATCCGTCAGCTTTTGGGCTGGAAGTGCACTTCAACCTGACAAATAAAAAGTGAATAAACAAAAAACAAGGTACCTTTTTATTCCTGGGGGGAGGGGCAAGGTGTACAGAACATACCGACGCATAGATTATGTACCCCGGTGGGTAGAATTTTCATACAAAGATTTTGCAATTAAAGGAGTTGAAAAAAAAAGGTGCTTCAGCCTTAGTGTGTATATATTTAAAAAAAAGTTTTGTATGTTTTTATTACTTTAATTATTATTATAAAAAGCTTGCCATTTTCAATATGTTTCTGCTTTTTTTTCCTCTTTTTTTTTTTGGCAAAAGGAAAAAAAAACAGGCTAGCTTTAAGTGTTTTAAAGCTGCTGGTCAGGACCTGATAAAATAATAAGTGTTTCTTTTCTTTTTAAAAGAATTTTAAAGGGAAGCTTTCTGCTGGGCAAGTGCGATCCACCTGTTGCTATTTTGCAGCGTGGAGTCCCAGTTGCTGGTGTAGAAAGTCACTTGGTAAAACCAGAATGATCTTCCCCCCTTCGTTTTCTCTGGCGTCTTTCCACCCTCCCCTTCCTCTTTTTCTTAAAAGCACTTGGAATACCAACTGTGGTTAACTGCTATTGAGAAGACAAGAGACCACTAAGATTTTAGTTACCAGATTTAAGGCATTTAAGTGGATTTAGTCATCATCCTTTTTACCTGCGACATCTAAAATCATCCATGGGTGGCACGGATTTTCTGAAATGTAGTTGGTTTTTTTCCCCCTTTAGAAGATCTGTCCTGAATCGTCAAAAAAGTAAGGAAACAGCTGTGCTACGTATTCACACACAAATGCCCAACATGGTGGCAGCTACCGTGGGCATGACAAAAGCCCATTCTGCAAGGGGAGACAGGTAGTTCTCGACTTACGACCGTTTGCTTAGTCTGTCCCAGTTACAGTTGCACACTGAAAAAAAGTGACTTCTTACTTAACAACCGTTGAAACATCTTCACAGTTTCCAGCATCACAATTTGGGCACTTTGGCAATCCACTTGCATTTAGGATGGGTTGCAAGATCATGCAGGGGGTGGGGGTGTCATGGGACCTTCAATGGCAACCTCCCCAGCCAGCTTCCAATAAGCCAAATCAATGGAAGAAGCTGGATTCACTTAACAACTGTGGTTATTTACGTGGCAAAAAGGTTGTAAAATCAGGCAAATGACTCGTTTAACAACCGTCTTGCTTAGCAGTGGAAAATTCTAGTTCTAATTGTGGTTCAAAATTGAGGACTACCAGTGCTTTGTAAATGGACCCCAGCAAACTTGCCTGGGTTTTTTGTTTTACTGGCACCAGAGTGCTAAATAACACAATTTTTCCTGCAAAATGAAATTATGTATGGGTGTACTAATGTAATATAGTGGGGCTGGGCTAATTCTTTACCATAGGATATATGAGAGAGGAGCTTGAACGAAGGAACCCTTTGGGACCTTTTAAAGTAGCCCAACATTTCCATGGTTAAGCGAGACAGTTGTGACGTGAATCTTGCTCCGTTTTACCACCTCTCCTGCCGAGGTTGTTAAGTGAATCCTTGCAGTTGATACAGTTAGTAAACCCAGTTGTTAAAGTGAATCTGGCTTCCCCTCGCCAGAAGGTCGCAAAAGGGGATCACGTGACCTTGGGACCCAGCAACGGTTGCAAACGTGAACCAGTTGCCAAGCGTCTGAATTTTGATCGCGGGGATGCTGGAAAGGTCGTCACTGTGAAAAATGGTCCTAAGTCGCTCTTTCCAGTGCCGTCGTAACTTTGAACGGTCACTAAATGAACTGTTGTAAGTCGAGGACTGCCTAAGCTGCTTTGAGAACAACCCCCCCACTTTGTGCTTCTCCCCCTGTTCCTAAAGATTCAAAAAGAAAGGTGTTCCTGTGCCTCTTGAAGCAGTACAGTACAGTATGTGGCTTTTGAAAACCAGTCATCTTAATTCGGCAGCTCACATTGTGATAGCCATAACTTTACAGGGCTTCTGAATATTTATAAGGAATTGGTTGAGAGTTTAGCATTTTGTTTTTTTCTTTAAGCATGATCTGGGTGACTTTTTACACTGAAGGCATCCACACAGATTTCCTCAATCCAACCCTTGGACTTCTAAGGAGTACTTTAGCTATTCTTTCAAAGAAACAAACAAGCATGAATAAACTGTGAAATTGACAATCTCAGAACAGAATCTTTTTGTTAGGGACAAAATGGGTAAGTTAGCGTGGCATATGCTTCTTTAAGCTTCTTTCACTTATAGTCTCAAAATTCTTTCTCGTTTCACATCTTCCTCCGGTGTTAACTGCCCAAGTCTTTTGCAACGGGAAGAGACAGCCGGAATATAAAGATTGGTTTCTGCAATTTAATAAGTAGGAAGGAGTTTGCAACCCCTAGAGGTGGCTGTACTACAATGCCTAGCACCCTTCGCCGTTGGCTGTGGGGTTGGGCATACTGGCTATTCAGCATCACCCAGAAAATCGTAGGATTGCAATGCTCTGCGTGTGTCCAAGCCCATACTTTGCTTAATGTAAATAAGCAAATTAAATGACCCGCAACAGATTTAGCTGGCGAAAGCAAGTCTACTACTGCCCATTCCATGACTTTTGAACTGCTCGGACTAGGTAGATTTTGCCTAATTCTGAGCTGCCACCCGCCTTCTTTTGCTGACCAACCACTAATGTCCCTGAGAACTGACCACACTATACATTTCTTTTCAGACTTGATGGAAGAACCCCCTCTCCCAATGGAGGGTCAGTTCCTATTCTTGCTCTCTTCAAGGTAGATCACTTCCTTTTGATTCTCCAACCTTATATAATTCATAAATTGTCTGAAAGAGATCGAAGTTAATCTCAATGTAGTTTGAATATTTATTGAATTTATAGCTCGCCTTTCTACCTAAAGGGTTTAGGCTTAGGTTTTTAAGTCTCTTTGCAGCAGCAAAAATTTACCAGATTCTTTTAATTTTTTTCATAATTTCTTATCCTTTGATTTAATGGCTGATGTGCAATGCTGCGTTTATAGCGCTATTGAAAAACAAACAAAGGAACTGCAAATGGAAAAAGCACTCTCATAGGACTGTATGATTACTTACAGGGAAAGAGAACCCAATGCTTTTCGTGGCTGCTTAGAAATATAAATTCAGCCAGAGCAGCTGCTTCATCTAAGTTGACCAAGCCTCACCTGGAGGCTTCCCAATTCTATGCAACTCTTAATACCAAAGTCCTTGCCACTTTTCAGAAGAAACTGCCTGACAAGGGACATTAAAGAGCAAATTTAGTGGCTTATTTTTAAAAAGTCTTGTTCTTAGTCGCGGCCAAGTACTCTTGATTTATTTACCCGAGTATGTAAATCAGCCCAGGTCTGAACATCCCTCTGTGATGATTACCTAAGACAATCAGCTCTCATGAAGCATGAGAAAGAAGAGCAGAAATCATGAAGACATTCAAGTTTTCTTTTTCTGTCTCTGATGAGACATGGAGATGACCATAGGTTTGCCTTTAACAGAGGGAGGGGGGGGGGGCAAGATTTTTTTTTAATGTCGTCCTGACGGCATCCTTTAGATGTTACCAAAAAGCAAAACTTGGAAAGGGTTTTTATCCCCTGGTCCAAGGCTGCTGAGAAGGATTCAACTAGGGGACCGCAATATATTCAGGACTTAGGCCTTTTTGTGATGGATTTACAAAAGCCAGCCTTTGAAAGAAGGCAAAATTAACACAACAAATACATTTAAGGGACAGTAAGACAGCTTAACGAAGGCTGCCCTTAAAGAAAGCCATGTAAGAAAAATGGGATTCTCCATTTCTGACTCAGTAACGAAAGCCACTGTCCCACTCTGAGATCACAAAGATGCGGTTTCGCAGAGCAAATTTTTTCACATCCTGCTTATCAGCTATGGCAGCAACGTCTGTCAAAAGATAGTGATCATGGTTTTTTCTTTTCTTTTTCTGCAAGGATTTTCCTGATAAGGGACGGAGGCAAAGGGACGGGCGGGGAGGGGGACAATATGGACCCAAGCTGTTGCAATCATCCTTCTACGCATAATTGCACTATTCCCCCCTTCTCCAATAAATAAGATGTCGGCTATATTTTGCATCATGTGGCTTCAGTTTTCCCCGAGCCCGACCGACATGTGCTTTTTAAGGATGCGCAGGAGAGCCAATTGGCTTGATTTCCATGTATTAAAGTACGAATGTGCACTTAGTCAAGCTTGGTTGGAGGCCAATCTAAGCTGCAGAAGCTGCCGAGCAAACTGCCAGAGCAAACCACCGGTGACGTTTGAAATACTTTCCCACCCATGATGCAGAACAGATAAAGACAGAGATTAAAAAGGTGCTAACATGAGGGGGGGGGTGAAACAAACAATAGCCCACTTTGGACCAATCCATTTTTGCAAATGTTTTTCCTTTCCTTCTCCCCATCATTGTGATAGTTACTCTTGTTCTTTCCCCCTCCCACGCCCTCCATAAGCGTCTTCTGGCCCAATGCTTACATTTTTTTTAAAAAAAGAACTCATTTGCTCTCCCTTGGACCGTTGTTTGGTGTCATGTGTAGGATTTCTTCTGCAAAAAAAAAAAAAGCAAAAAAAAAAGCAAAAAAAAAAAAAAAAGCACAGAGTGTGAGGGGAGAGGAGGAGAAATAGGAGGGCAAAGGCCCAGGCTGGGGCAGTAGATGCTGTGAAACAAATTCAACTTGTTTTAAGTGTACTTGTTTTGACTTAAATGTAATGTAATATATTTGTTGAATGTAGTTATTAGGTATTTATGAATATATGGCTGTAATTTCTGACGACATCCCAAAAAAAAAAAAAGTAATAAAATGTTCCTAAATCATGACAAAGGATTATTTTCCCAGACCACCCACCCAGTGTTAAATAGAAGCTCTATCAGCCCTCTGTATTAGAAATGGGGCCTTGGACAAGACAGATCCAATCTTTTAGCAGTTTCACTTGGAATATCACGGTGTAACAATTTACTCTGGGGTGCCTCACAACCACACTAATACCGTACTCCCATCTGAATGAATATTTGCATAATCTGGGTTAAATTAGGATAAGAATCCCCCACCAGCATCCAGTCAAACTGGATTTCAAACAGGCCCTATGATAAAATGTGCAGAAAAACATACAAGAGTGTATTGAAAAGAAAGGTATATCTGAACAAGCATAACAATTGCTTTAATATTTGAAGCTTTGATTCCTCACCAAAAGTTAATAGGGGCTCAGACTTAAGGGCACTTAGGTTAAAGGTATATGTTATTGTTTCAGTACATATTAGATTCACCTGCAAAAAATTCACAATCTAATGTAAAAGTGCTAGTTTGCTGAATAAGATTCATTTACTGAAACTTGAATACCAGTGCTGAAAACTGAAAATAATTAAAGAAAAAAAAACCTGTATGCAAAAGGCAACGACTTACACTGAAGTTCCACTTTACAAATATTTAACCCTCCAGTTTTTGATAAGCTTTTTCATAAACAGGGACAAGTCACAGTGTGCTACACAACACTCATTTTCTTGTGCACTCCCTTCTGAATCCAAAATGTTCTGCAGCGTAAGCAGCAGTAGAGGTCAGAGAGTTACAACTGCAGCAATGTACTGCTTTTTAAAATATTTATTTGATCATTACCTAATAAAACACTACAGCAAATTCCTGTAGTGCCCCCACATTGTTAAGTGCTGTCTACAAATATTTAAAAATTGATGGCTAACAACATGTGTTATTATGACTAACGGTGAAAATGCTTATATGATTAATATAGCTGGAATCTGGCTACTTGCAAACAGCTGGTTTAGTCACAGTCTCCACAGCAAGCATTTAAAAGAAAAATGGAACCGAAGCCAAACTCTGTGGGTTTTGTGGCTTCGCTTCTTCATAAAGCTTGTTCTTTCTCTTTTGGCAGACACACACAAAAAGACACCATACCTCAGTGATCACATTCACCGCCTCTGGGGGGGAGGGGAGAAAATCCCTTTATATCCGAAGGTAATGGACAGGTAGATTTCAGTGAGTAACACAGTGGTGAATCCAATGTTGCATGTAAAGTTGAGTTGCCAGGCACAAGTCACTTCCCAGGCAGCCACCAAGAACTATGCTGTCAGAAGACTAAAATAATCTCCTTTTCCACAAAGATCAGAAGGTCATGGCCTTGAAGGAACAGCATCCATCAGAGATGCAACTAACTTGTTTCCTCCTTCCAACTTACAAACATTAGGAAAACAAGCTAGCACAAAAGCCAGGCAACCTTGAATAGTTACACTTATGCATCTTGAAAGGGCAGTCCTGCAGCACTTGGGAGTGTGTTGGGCAAAAGCCTGCTTGCCAAGGAGAGTCAAGTGCCCTCCTCACCCACCAAAGACAACGCCAACACTGTGGTAGCACTGGCAGAGGTACCAGGCTGATGATCGTTTAACAGACCATTTTTCCCTCCACAAGCAAATGCTATGAAGAACGTTACTTCACAATTTGCCACAGCATAGTTCTGCTCTGAAGCCTGTGAACGCTAGAGGTAAAGGCTGAAAACAAGCGTTCTGTTCACGAAAATCCCCTGCTGTCAAAATTCCTGAGATTCGACATTCCCTCTTAGCTGGAGGTTTGATCGCAACTTGTACATGTGATCCAAAGCTTGGGTGAGGAAAGCACCGGTGGTGTTGATCTCCATCAGAGTCAGATTGTCCAGCTTATTAAAAAGAAAGAAAACAACACAACTTGAAGAAGAATAAGTGCCCGAGGTTAACCTTCCGAATTGCACCACTCACTTTTTAAACGTAAGCCAATCTTTAGTTCCTGTGACTGACGATAAGTTAGCATCTGACAATAACTGGAAGATAATTTAGACTGCATTTCATTAAACCCTCTTCTGTAATCACTTTTTTTTGCATTTCTTCTTTAATTAGTTTTGAAATGTGTCTATACATTTATTTTCCTCTTTCCCAGAGCTTGAATTGATCCCTAAATGCACCAAAACAAGGCCTCTGTAAGCATAGTTTATTACGCTCCTTCAATTTATATTCCATGTCGGCTAAAAGAATTTGGAAGGTGGGTCAACAGTTGTGACCTGCACCCATAATGAAATGTTATAATCCATTCAGTTTTAGACTGGCAGGGAATGATGTAAGTTGCAGTCCAATATACTTGCAGGGCGCATAAATGAGGAATAAAATGCATACCAGTCATTCGTGATAATCAAATTGCAAATCTTAGTTTGTTAGATTAGAGTACGTAGCCACAAATGTGTACTTATATTACAAAACACACACTTTTATTATGGTCATAATAGAAATATGCATTTGGATACACAGCCACATACACAACACAAGTCATCATTTCAGTCAAGCCATAAATATTCACAATTGTATGTTTGCAGGCATTTGTGTACAAAACTTCTCTATGCCTGCAAAACTACACAGTACTATCACTGCTATCAAGTAATAAAAAATATATTCTAATATATTAGAATTGACATACAGTAGTAGTATCACTTTCATAAATATTCCTCCAAGGACTACAATCCTTTCAGCAGATTGCTCTTACCCTGGCGTGAGCTTCTTGCTGCCTGACAAAACTATCTGCAGATACACGAAGTTTCGCTATTCGCGTGTCCCAGATATCCTTAACCAAAGTTCTTATCTCATCAGCCTTTGGAATATTATCTGCAGCACTAATGCAGAAAAGAAATAGATTGGTGAGATTACAAAAAGGTAGCGGTCACACATGTTGTTAAAAGAAATCCTTCATATAAACAATATTAATTAGCTTCTAAATACAAACCAAAAATATCAAGCAATATATATGCATTATTAACATTAAATAACTATATATCATATGAAATAATAGATGCAAACAGATTAGAAAAGTGCTCTGGAGCATTTCCAGTTTGTAGAGTTCTTGCCAATTTCCAATCCAATGCAATCCTAGCGTTTTTCTGCTCTGGCAGAATTTGCTGTATTTCCAAACATTATTACGAATAAGAAATCTACTCACTAGTTCAGCAACAACTTAGTTAATTCCATGTAAAAAGGGTTAGGCATTGGGGTGAAAGTGTCCTCTTTGCGTTCCTGATCTCGCATTTGCTCCAACTTTTCTATAAAGCAATTTAAAAAAATGAGTTATAAGAGAATTTCCCCAGAAGTATTTATTTTAAAATCCAGGTTAGAAACCAGGAGATGGCGAGTTCTAGTCCTGCCTTAGGCAATTGGGTGATTTCAGGCCAATCATTAGGAGACAGTGAGTTCTAGTTCCACCTTAAGCAAGAAAGCCAGCTGGGTGACTTTGGGCCAGTTTCCCTCTCTCAGCCCAACCCACCTCACAGGATTGTTGTTTTGGGGGAAAATAGGAGGAGGAAGGAGTATTAGGCATGTTCACCACCTTGAATTATTCATAACACTAATAACAGCCGGGTATAAATAAGTCAATACAAGTGGTCCTTGACTTACAACAGTTCATTTAGTCACCGTTACAACGGAACTGAAAATAGTGACTTATGACCATTTTTCACATTTATGACTGTGGCAGCATCCCAACGTTCATGGGATTTACATGCTTGACAACTGACTCGTATTTATGACGGTTGCAGTGTTTCAGGAGTCATTTTGTGACCACCTGACCAGGCAAAGTCAACGGGGAAGCCAGATTCACTTAACAACCCTGTTGCTAATTTAACAACTGCAGTGATTCACTTAACAAAGGTGGCAAGAAAAGTCATAAAATGGGACAAATAAATGTTTTACTTAACAACATAAAATTTAGGCTCAATTGTGGTTGTAAGTTGAGGACTACCTGCAATACAATGAGAAGGACATCTAGCTTGCTGGCTTCCTGTGCAACAAGCTGGAAGGCCCAAAGGGAACCTGGGCAGGGGAACATGGTGTTGAGGGTGCAAAGAGGGTGAAGCGCGCCACTCCTTACCCACATCCATCCAGTCGGGGGGCACCAGCCGGCACTTCTGCCTCTGTTTCAGGTTGAGGGCCAGCCAGAGAGGCACCTCCACAGGCAGCCCCGGGTTAAAGGGGCCCAGCTCGCCCTGCAAGAGAGGGAGAAACTCAGCAAGGGAACCCACTCCCCAAATGACCCACCTGCCCGCACCTCACCTGCGACACACACACCCCACACATAAAAAGACGGGACCCTCCAAATCTCTGTTTATTTCAAAAGATTTGCCCAAGGGAGCTGCTCAGGCTGGCTGGCTGGGGATGATGGGGATGGAAATCCCCCTCCCCACGGGCATTGATGGAAAGAATCTTGGGAGACCGCAAATCCCATAATTCCTTGTCAAAACTTCCCGGTTGGGGATGATGGGACTCTTTAATCACAAATCCCATAACGTCCCATTCTCAGCCATGAAGGTTGGGGCTGATTGGAATGGAAATCTCCCCCTCCCCGCCCCCACAACAAAAGGGATCCTTTGGAATAAACGTTGAGGACTACAAATCCCACAATCCCTTGCCAACACATAATCTGGCCGGGGCTGATGGGAGCAGTTGAGGACCTTCTTAAAGCATTAACCATAAACCCTATAATCCCCTACCAGCGTCTATCCCAGTCGGGGCTGAGGGCAGTTTAAACGTAGGCAACTACAACCCCCATAACCCTCAGCCACCAGCCGCACTTGGGCCGATGGGAGATGAAGTATAACCACCACCACCCCGGACAACAACGAACATCTCGTTTCGGGACTCCCCCGCCGGCAAGGAGCATGGGAGTTGTAGTCCCGAAGGCCTCACCCCGATGAGGTAAATCCTGTCCAGGCTGAAGTTGGGGATGATGGTGACCATCTCTCGCTCCGCCAGGAATTCGACCTCGGCGGCATCCATCACGAAGGAAAGAAGGAAAAACCGGCCGTAAAACGAAGCCTCCAAATCCTTCCCACCGTCGCCTGAGGAGAAAGCCCCGATGGCCGCCTCGGCACCGTCCACCCTAGCGATTGCGCCTGCTATTGGTTGGAAAGAAGAAGCCCCACCTTTAATCCCTGCTTCGTCCTATGACCGCCTCGGCTTTCCTCGCGCGCGCTTTCTCCTCCTCCTGCCATTGGTTGGAAAGGAAACCAATGCACCTCCCACTGTTTATTTCTCGCCCTATGAAAACCTCTGCTTTTTCCGCGCGCTTTCACTTGCCCTCCGGAGGCGGTGGTTTCTGTCATTGAGGGAAAGCTAAGGGAAGCCCTGCCCTTTCCCCCCCTATGAGCCAATCACAAGCCTCTTAGCCACGTTTGTTTCTAGTTCCTCGGGTCAACACGACCTGCCATTGGAGAAATAGGAAAAAATCGAGGTCCTCCCATTCATTAGCCATTCATAAACCTCAGCGAGTGAACCCCTTTGTCTCCGCCTTTTCCCGCTAACTGACGGCGGTCGCACTGTTTCCTCATTGGCTCAGGGCATTGTTTTTTCTCTCTGATTGGGTCTAGTCTCAGCATTAGAATTTCATTAAGAAGCCAAAGTGGGCGGGGCCATAGATGTGGGCGTGGCCTGAAAGCCACGTTGATGAACAGCTGATGCATTCGGAAAACGAGCAACGATCTTGCAGGGGAAAAAAACGACATTTGTGCAATACAAAAGGAGGCCAGCAATGCAAATAAAGCAACAATAATTAGTCCCTGAGGAACTCAAATGAATGGTCCATAAGAAACCCAGGTCCACCTGCAGACATATTATTATTTTGGGGGGGCCAATTAAAAAAGGGTTAGATATAAATCCCTGTTTTTCAACCTAGTCAAACGGTCGCTAAATGAACCACTGTAAGTCAAGGACTACCGGTATTAAAACTTGATCTCCCAGCTCCCACTATCCTGAACATCCACCCACTTTGGAAATCCTTCCCGCATTCCTGTCTGCTGCTCCATCATTTTTTTATTTCCAGCATTTGCAGCAGGGGAAAAAAAATAATAAACCATCCCCCCAAAACCCATCACCTGCCTTCCCCAAGGGACCCATTGCCTGATCTTAGTGGAAGGCATGAAAATTCGCAACTGACTTTGGCACAGTGCTGATACGCTTCCCTGCCTTTTACCATCTGCTAGCGCTGCTTTAAAAAATTGCATTTCCATCTGTTTTTAAACACCGCCTCTCCCCCTCCCCGTCCTCCCACCCTCTTTCCCCAAGGGCAAGGCTCTTGATGTGATGTGGGCTTCAGAAGCTCCTGGTGCATCCTAGACAGGCCGAGCAGCCCTGGGGTCAGGTAGCACCAACTTGGCTGAAATTGCAAGGGGAAAGTGGCAAAATTTGCAACCCATTATTGTTTTGCAAAAATGTTTGTCTTCTTTTGTAGGAAGGCTGTATTATTATTATCCTTCTCATCTTCCTCATCTTTTCTACTACCTTCTCCTATTGGAATCTATGATTTATCACTTGTTGTATCTCACGATTAATGAGTGTAATATGATCTATGATAGATGAATTATCACTTTGCTCTTGTAGGTACAGCAGAACCTATGCACTGGAGATAAATTCCTTGTGTGTCCAATTAAACCTGGCCAATAAAGAATTCTGTTCTATTTTGGTGTCTCTTCAACCTCCACATTGAGGCAGGGGTGGGTTCTGGCTTACCTCGCTGCTGGTTCGCTTCCTCATGTGCCGCGTAGGCACAGTGCTAAAAACCCATATTCTGCGCATGTTCAGAAGCAAAAAACAAGATGGCGCCACCGAGAGAGCCGGTTCGGGGACGTGTCCAGCTGGCCATTGCTGCCAGTTCAGCAAGCAGGGGGAAATTCCCATTACCGATTCTATAGAACTGGTCCGAACCAGCAGGAACCCACCTCTCCATTGAGGGACCCCAAAACAAATCATCTGGTGGCTACAGATTAAACCCCCAAATGGCCTCAATGACCTTCAGAGTGCTCACGACCAGATGACAGCAAAGAATAGAAATCCTTCCATCCCCCATTATTCAGTCAGAACTGAAGAAGCTTCTTGGTTGGGAAGCAAAACATTTTCAAGGGGAAAAAACCCCAAGAAAGTCCAGTTGCCTTTTGGAAAAAGCATTCTTGGGACAACCAAGACCTGGATGATTGAGAAGGCCCGTAGATAATTTGAGGATGACACCTGTGAAGGTCACTCCATTGTTCTATGGGAAGCTCTTAGATAACTGTTTCTTAACCTTGAGAACGTGTGGATTTTAACGCCCAGAATTCCCCTTCCGGCACAAGATCAAACACACACAGCTTTGGACATATAAACAATTGGAGATGGTACTTGAGTTGGAGAGAGAAAAAAGCTTGTTCTGAAGAGAATAAACAACATAAACATCAGGTGGAAAATTTTTTAATGTGGTGTAATAAAACTGTGATGCTTTATAAATATTCCACCCACTCCAAAGACTTGGAAAACATGACTTTTCAAGGGGGGAAAAAACCCCAGAACATGCCAATTCATGCTAAATTGGAAACAAAACATTCAGTCGTATCTCGCATTCAATTAAAACATTTGCATCTCATTCGAATGAACCTGGAGGCATGAAACGACGATTGAAAACTTAATGTCTGTTTTGCAACCATTATAAAATGGGATAAGGGGGGGGGGAAACTGCACCCCATCTTATATAGCCAAGCTTGGGAGACGGGGGGAACCATCCTTGGGGATTTATTCCAACAATTCATTCCATCTGGAATAAGTCAATTGTCTTTCATCCTGAGTGTAGAACACAGGTTGAGTCGGTTTTAATTGCTTCATGGCACAAAGTTGGTGGAGAGAGTTTTGATGCCTTCGATCAAGAGTAAAAATCTGGCTATGGAAAAGAAGGGGCTCATCGCTGGACAGCTGTTTGTCTGGAATGGTATAAGGTCTCCTGTTCAAGCAGTGGATGACCTCCTAGGTCCCTTCCAACTCTTGTATTCAATTTTCCAAAGCACCAGAAGGCAGGACAAGAAGCAACGGATGGAAACCAATCAAGGAGAGAAGCAACCTAGAACTAAGGAGGAATTTCCTGACAGAACAACCAACCAACCAGTGGAACGGCTTGCCTTTAGAAGTTGTGGGTGCTCCATCACTTGAGGTTTTTAAGAAGAGACTGCCCAACTACTTGTCTGAAATGTTATTAGGTCACCTGCTCGAACAGGGGTTTGGACTAGATGACCTGCAAGGTCCCTTCCAACTCTGTTAATCTGTAAACCTCCAAGGTCCCGTCCATCTCTATTCTAGTCTGATTCTGATTCAACCAAGGATTTGATGAAGTCACGCTTGATGGAAACCAACGGTGATCTCTTATGCCATTCAGCTTAGATTATGGTCATTCTATCCACAGCAAACCCACTATTTTCCTCTCTCATTGGCTGTGGATGAAATCGATGTGACTTCTTCTTTCCATTCCGGCATTAGGTGGCAAGGAAGACAACGTTCCCTCCAACAGAGAACCTTTCTGGCTGGATGAAAATCACCTTCCTTCTCAATTTTTAATGAAACCTTGTTTTGATTGTGGAAAGGGGGCATTCGTTACGCGACTAAATTCAAGAGTGCATCAGTGCAGATGACACAAGTGATGCAAACTGGTGCAAATCACATTTTTGTACAATGAAGGCAACCCACCGATCACTATGGGGTTTCACTCGTGGCACACGCGGCCTGGAAAACCAAATTCTTGGGTTAGGGTTAGGGTTTCATTGCATTCCTTACACTGTGAGTTGAGTCTGTCTTCTCCAATCTGGTACCCATCCAAAGCGTTGTACCACAGCAACCTTCGTTTCCAATCAGAATGGCTCCTGAGGGCACCAGCCTAGGATGCTTTCTTCATTTTGGTACCTCCTGGAGACACCAGGAGAAGAACAGCACCCAGAACAAATGGAGAGGACAGATGCTAGGTTGGAGACAGTCAGATATGGCCCCTCTCCTGCCCCACATCCTGCCCCTGTTCTTGGAGAGCTCAAACTTAAGAGAATCTCCATAACCCTCCTTCTAAATCCCATCCAATTAGCCCGATTCCTAACTGGGTTAGCAAAATTGCGACAAGTCTGTTGATTCCCTATCAGGTCTATGGCTTCTTTACTCTTGGAGAAAGTTCCCCGCTTAGAGTCAAGTCTTACTAAGACACATTCCCAGGTTCTTCATTAGTTGCTTCTAAGACCTAGAGACCACCTCTATCTGAAAAGAAGGACCAGGGGAGAGAACCAAGGGCACTTTTCCTCCATCCACTCAGGATCTTGGAGCAAAGCAGAATTAGATTGTTTTGTTAAAGTAGCCTTACATCCCATTTTGCAGAGGGAGATCTGCTGGAGAGGGTGTGTGTGTTGCCCCATCCAATTCCACTTTGAACACAACAGAAGAAACCAGCGAGAATTTAGCGTTTCTCAGAAGAAGGGACCATCCAAATAGGAGATCGAGCAGCAGCAGCAAAAAGAAAATCATATGACCTCAGTCTTTGCTCTTGAAATCATGCCGTTTTCCCTTAAATCTGCTCTTAGATACCAACAGAGGACCTGGATCTTCCGTGCAAGTCAGCGTTCTTCCCCTTCTGACAATGGCCTCGGCTGGGCCCAAGTTCAGCAACGTCACTAACAAGAACTTGGAAGCCTCCAGCAGGTCTGGTTGCCAAGTACCTCCCCGCCCATCCATTGCTCCACAATCCTCACAATCACCATAGATCTTCTTCCAAGTAGACACCAGTTTGGCGGCTTCCTTGAACGACCCTTTGCCTGTTCCTGCAACAGGGCCGTGGTCTCAAGGGTGAGTGAGATATATCTGGAGATGTTGGTCCATTTTTAAACAGCCCGGCAAGAGGAGAAGAAATGGGAATTTGCAAAACTCAGAGGCTGGGCAAGTTCCTCAGCAAGATGTTGGAGAGCTACGTTCTCTAGCAATGCCACGGACGGCCTCTTCTCCTTGGCTGGGAGGCTGCATCTCTGCCTTCTGGTTCAGCAGGTATCTTGGGGTTCATCGCCATCCAGGCTGGGGTCTCTCAAGAGCGCCTTCCCCGTGGGGGTCGGAGGAGTGATAATAATATCTGGGACTCTCAGCCTTTTCTCAGCCATGACCGCCACATCGCTGCTGCCGACCCCAGCACCACTTACACACATTTTGAAGCCTGAAAGAGAGAGAGAGAGAGAGTGAGGAACATCCAGATGTTTCTTGTGGCACCCGGCAGCAATTGAGAGAGGAAATAAGTTCCCAAATGAACCAGATGGTCCCTCTGTCAGTGTATGAGAGTTCATGAATTGGAATAGACATGATAACAGGTCAGCCAATGGGGTCTGTTTGGTGACCCAGATGGCTCGGAGCCTGGGTGTGGCTTAGCTTGACTGATTTGTATATAAGAGTTGCTTTGTCCTTGCAATATAGCCTCTGTATTATATAGCTTCTGTGTTTCTGGCTTCTGCTGCATGGGTATTATATACAAGCATCATGCTTAATATTATTGTATATAAATAAGTTTCTTATATAAATGAATCCTGCTGAATTATTTACTTGTGTGCTGGTTGGATTGCTGCAAACTCTAACACCCTCCCTTTGACCTAAAAGCCATCCCAGGACCTATATTTGATAGCCCATATCCTAATCTGTCTGCAACTAGATAGAGTCCCCAACTCTTCCTTACTCACTGCCCATGCGGTCAAGGTGAGCTTGGAGACTCAAGATCTACCACCACCTCTTTGGCAGTCTTCTTACATGGTGTGACTTCATCATGACATAAGGACAATTCCAGAAGATCTTTGATGAGCTGGGGTTACCCTGAATATAAATCATGCTTTTGCAATGATATCCAGCTGCTTCCAACATCTGACCTTCTTTGCTAGTCACAAAGTCAAACATGTTGTACGGGTGCCCTCTAGTGGGCATGCAAAGGATGGCCGCCTCTGGACTGACCTCGCCTAAATAGGATTAATTCAGGAGACATCACCCTTTCCTGACCCAGATGAAATATTCCATGGGAAATCAGGGCGATGGAGAGTCAGGAATCAATCGCTAGGATCATTTGGGATGTGGGGAAGGGAAGACGAAGGCGAAGAGATCTAGCAGGTTCCATCAGCAGTACAAATGGAGGGACAGGACCGTTTGGGCACATCAACCCTCCGAGAAGAATGGCTGTGGTTGGGATCCTACCCAATGAGGACCGTGTGCGTCTCTTGCAGCAGCTAACCTCTTAGCAGAGATCTTTGCACAGACTGAAGGGGGTCAAACTAATGATTGAATGTTCCTCCTTGAATTTCTCAAAAACGGCAAGGGGCTACGACTTGGTTGCAAATTTCACAATTTATCTGTGCACGATCTGAAGAAGGTTCTCATGTATTTGTGGTGATTCCACCTACTAGGTGGCTTCACCGGGATATAGGAGAAGAAGAAATAAAAAAGCCAGTTTTTCATCTGTTTCTCCTGTCCCATGCCTCGTTTTCTTTACCTATCCCCCTTAATTGACTTTTTCTTAAAGCGAAGCAATTCGCTTAATGACCGCATGACTCATCTCCCGTAACAGCTGCAGTGATTCACTTAACAACCTTGTTGTAAAATTGGGTGCAACTCACTCATCCACCACCTTGCTTAGCAGTGGAAATTCTGGGCCCGATGGTGGTCGTAAGCCAAGAAAGAATTGTAGTTCCTTGATTGTTTTGCCTGCTGTTTCTTGCATCTTCTCTGGCTCAACAATATCCCACAAACCGACCTAAAACTCAACCTCAGAACAGAACTAAACCCAACAGGGTGTCCCAAAACAACGGATGGAAACTAATCAAGGAGAGAAGCAACCTGGAATTAAGGAGAAACTTCCTAACAGTGAGGTCAATTAACCAGTGGAACAGTTTGCCACAAGAAGTTGTGGGTGCTCCATCACTGGAGGTTTTCAAGAAGAGATTGGATAATCATTTGTCTGAAATGGTATGGGGTCTCCTGCTTGAGCAAGGGGTTGGACTAGAAGACCTCCAAGGTCCCTTCCAACTCTGCTATTCTGTTGTTTTGTTAATTAATCAGTGGAACAGCTCTCCTTCAGAAGTTGTGGGTGTCACGATGTGAATATTGTCAGTTGTATGTCTATGCAGGGTGATGCACCCCTATCTAATATTATGGTATATTCCAATACAAGCAGAACACGTGATATGATGTGTACGCATGTCTACATTCCTAATCCACCATTAATTCTCTTCTGCCTTAGCTCTTGACCTGAACGGTCGTGTTTCTTAGCAAAGATGTAATTATTCAGGATTTATTGTTTTTGTACTGAAATAAATATTCTCTATTAGACTTTTAATCTCGGTTTTATTTCTAACTATCTAAATTCCAAGTAAAGATCCAAACATCGCCTCTATGAGATTTTATTCTCATCCTAACAGTGGGGTTTTTAAAAAAGAGACCGGACAACTACTTGTACGGAATGGTATAGGGCAGGGGTAGGCAAAGTTGGCTCTTCTATGACTCATGGACTTCAACTCCCAGAATTCCTAAGCTAGCATGATTGGCTCAGAAATTCTGGGAGTTGAAGTCCATGAGTCATAGAAGAGCCAACTTTGCCTACCCCTGGTATAGGGTCTCCTGCTTGAGCAAGGGGTTGGACTAGAAGACCTCCAAGGTCCCTTCCAGCCTCTATTCCGGTTGATTGATTTCCATTTTAAGGCTTTTGCATTCAGGTTGGAAAGTTTGATTTCCAAGGGAAACCGAGTGTTCCGTTTGCAAAGTGGGCAGGGCAGGAATGAAGCAGGCAGAGAAACAAAGGGATTAATAGGAAACTAATAATAAATTTGCCTGCTTTTCCTCTAAGAACTTTTTTTTTTTGAACCTGTGGTGCTTAGAGTTGGCCACTCCCTCTCTGGGTTGTGGTGTCCCGGAGGGATTTGCACAAGAGAACAGATGCAGCGTTGCAAAACTCCCCACTTGCGCGGCACTTTGAGAGGAGAGCCTGCGTCACCCAAGACGTAGTTGGCAACCTCTCTGCCTTCCCGGCCTGCCATACGATGATATTTAAGCAGAACAGGCTCAACAGGCTATTAACAAGAGAACTGTTTGTTTGGAGATCAATACGAGGTCTTTCTCTCCAGCTGGTGGATAAACCTGCATTAAGGGGCCCAAAGCCAAAATCTTTACCGCCCCCCCCCCCTATGGATGTAATTTACAAATGCATTTGCAGGCTGCACGGAGCAAGCCACTTGGTGCCTTTTACGCATAAGCGGGCTGGGCTTGGTCCCTGCTACGTTCACGAGGCCGGGCGACTGCTGGAGCCACGTCAGCCAACCTTGTGGTCAGCACTTAATGGCTTTAGGACTTGGGTTGATGATGCAAAGGGCTGGAGGGGGCTCAAGCTATTCTCCAAAGCACCTAAAGCCAGGGCAAGAAGCAACGGATGGAAATTCATCAAGGAGAGAATCACCTAGAACTAATTTCCTGACAGTTAGAACAATTAACCAGTAGAACAACTTGCCTCCAGAAGTTGTGAATGCTCCAACACTGGAGATTTTTTAAAGAAGAGATTAGACAACCATTTATCTGAAAAGCTATAAGGTCTCCTGCCTAAGCAGGAGGTTGGACTAGACGACCTCTAAGGTCCCTTCCAACTCTGTCATTCTATTCTAACCACACACACCCGCTTCCCATGTGTTGAAGAGGGTTTAGCCTTTGAGAGCCCCTTTTGGTGTATGTGTGGGGGTTCTTTCTTTCCTCAAAATAATAAATGAAATTGCACCACTGATTTTTCAGGGGTTGGGGCAAAGGGTGGTGAGGGTTAGAAAATTCAAATTATTGTGCCTTGAAGCTGTTAAGAAATAGGCTGCAATCTAGCACTTGGTAGGGCCCTGTCAAGGCATCTGAGCAGATATTCCGATGCTATGATGTACAAAGATCAGAACTGTGCAAAGAAAGTTGGGCTTTGAAGAAGCCAGCTTAGGAAGAATGTTGACTCTTTTGAATGTTGGTTTTGGAGAAGACTTTTGAGAAGACCATGGACAGTCAAGAAAACAAAGCAACGGACCATCAAAGAAATGAATTTAACATTCTCACTCAAGGTTCAAAAGAACAGGCTCAAATTATCCGACTTCAGACATGTTATGGGAAGACCGAGGTCTCTTGAGAAGAGCCTGATGCTGGGAAAGGTGGAAGGAAAGAGGAGAAGAGGAGGACCAGAAGCCAGGTGGATGGACTCAGTTACATGGATAATGATGGCAACCATTGGAAGAGCTAAAGAACCAGACTGGGACAGACCATGATGGAGAAGATCTATCTACGTGGTCATTAAGTGTCAAAGACTTGATGACATGAAGTCAGTCCATTGATCCTGCATCGTTTCCAGCTCTGTATCTGCTTCTTTGTTTAATTTATGGAACATTTCATGAAAGAACTTTTCTCCAAGCGTAGCGGACTGCCATCGAAACCATAACAACAAGCGCCATCAAATCACTACCCTCAAATCAACTGACGTCACTGAAACAGAAGAAAACAAACAAATGCGACTCTCCCATCCCCTAAGATATAATGACATCCAAAGGTTAAGACTCTGCTGTGGAGATTTAAAAGTTTGCATTTTAAGTAGGAACATAAACTAATGGTCGGGAGGAATAACAAGGGGGGAAGGAGGGAGGGAGAGAGGGAGGGAGGGAGGGAGGGAGGAAGAAGGAAGGAAGGAAGGAAGGAAGGAAGGAAGGAAGGAAGGAAGGAAGGAAGGAAGGAAGGAAGGAAGGAGAAATTTTATTTTATTGCACCCTTCCAGACTTGTTTAACTCAGTGGTTAAAGATTGGGAGAGGAGAGGAAAGAGAAAGGGAAGGAAGGAAGGAAGGAGGGAGAGAGAAAGCAAGCAAGCAAGCAAGCAAGCAAGCAAGCAAGCAAGCAAGCAAGCAAGCAAGCAAGCAAGCAAGCAAGCAAGCAAGCAAGCAAGAAAGAAAGAAAGAAAGAAAGAAAGAAAGAAAGAAAGAAAGAAAGAAAGAAACTTCAGTGTGGCACTGAAAAGGAACCCACATTGGTTAGATGAGTTTATTTTTCTTCCAACAGTGAAAAATTGTTTGTAGCAACTTGCAGAAGAAATGAGTCAGCAGCATCTGCAGGATGTGGTCAAAAAGTCAAGCTGGTCACTGTGATGGAAACAACTGAAGCTTCACCTGTTGTGCAGGTGCAACAGGCAAGGTCAGCCAAGCTCTGCCATCTGCTGAGGCTAAAAGTCAAATCTATTTCCTGCAGGCTAAGCTTAATTCCTGGCCACTTCACGAAGCTGCCCATGTGTTTTCTTTGCCCAAGGGTTTCTGGACAGCGGACAGCCCTGGATTTCCCACCCAGGGACAAGGCAAACCTGAACCTGGCTAGTTTCTATAATGAGAGAATCTCAGCCAGGTGCTTCTGCGGTTTCACTGGCTGGATGAGCAGAGCCATCCTGGCTGCCTGTACCGAGTCTTAAAAAGCAAACTTTGGGGAAAAACAGGATGGAATTTCCTGGGGCAACACATGTAATATGCAGCGTAGGGAGCATTTGCAGAAGGCAGAAGTTCCCCAGGGATGCAGATCCTGATTGCTGCACCTGTTGGCTCTCTACCTGCCCCAGAGCAGATTCTTCTAGAGAAGAGAAACATTCCTCTGAATGGCAGCTCTGAAACCTGTCTGTCATCCCAAAGGGGGCAGGAATTATCTATGGTACACAGACCAGTCTGTGGCTGCAGCATGGCTCTCCAGGGTGGGGTGGGGAGCCAGTCTGCCCCCCCTGCAAGAAGACCTCCCTGGGAAGGGGAATCAGCAGGCGCCGGGCCTTTAACTCTACATTAAAGCTGACAGCACCTGCTGGCACCGGGGCTCTGCAGCAGGGAAAAGCTAATGGGAAATGCAATATTTAGCATTTGTCCCAATTACCCAGCGAGAGAGCGGAGCACATCGAAAAGGGGGGGGAGAGGGGGGAGGAGGGAGGAGAGGAAGGGGAAGAAGAACCTTATGAATGGTGCTTCAAGAAGAAGAGAAGGAGGTGGCGGAGGAAGAACTGGAGGAGAAAAAGGAGAAGAACTATAAGAACTTTTAATTAAATTAAATTAAGAAAAGAGGAGAAGAGGGGGAAGGAGGAGGAGGAGGAGGAGTGGTAGATGAGAGAAGGAGAAAGAGGAGAAGGGGAAGGGGAAGAGAATAGATGGAGGAGAAGAGGGAGGAGGAGGAGTGATTAAAGAAAAGGAGAAGAAAGAGAAAGGAGGAGAAGGAGGGAGGAAAAGAGATGGAGAAAGAAGAGGAGGAGGAAGAGAGGAAGGAGAAGAAGGGAAAGGAGGCGAAATAAATGGTGCTTCAAAAAGAAGAGCCAGAGGAGGAAGCAGCAGTAGCAATGGGAGAGGAGGAGAGAGAGAGGCGGAGACTACTCTGTCAATTGGGGCTTCCATCCCTCCTCTGCCTCTACCACACACACACCCTGCTTGGGACAAGAGGAAGCCCCCTCTCTTGGGGGACACTCTTGGGTCTCCCTCTATATTAGCTGCCTTCTTCTGCCAACTTACTCATCCTGCTGGCTCTGGACCATCAGGCGGACTGGAGAGGCCGTCCTATCAGAGGCCTGATTGCTGGACATGCTGGGGGGGGGAGGCGAGGCAGTGGGGGGGAGGATATGTTCCCATTACATTACTCATAAATAAGTCTGGAGCAGGGCTTGTTTGTGTGTGTGTGTGTGGGGGGGGGGTTGTTGGCCTCTGCATCGCCTTTCCCACTTCCCTCTTCACTGGGCTGGCTTTTAAAGTCACACCGATCATTTTAATTGTTCTTAATAGGCTGGGTTTGAGTGCAGTTTGCAAACAGCCCTTAGCGTAGAGAGAAACGTAGATCAAAACCGACCTGCCTATTCAGGCTGCCAAAGGAAGCAGCCCATTGGGCGCTGAGGCCTCCATAGAGACCCATCTGACCAAGACAATCCAAATTGGGGTGGGTGGGGAGTGAGCAACTTCTTAAGATTATTTGCAGGTCCTCTTGGACTTCCTTCTCTGCTATCGGTGAATGCAACTCTCATTCCTCACAGATGAAGGTGAATATATGTGACCCGGCATAATGTTGAAGGATCCAATCGGAGTCGGTCACCAGGACCAAAGGTTTATTCTTCCAAGCTTTCGTGTTCGTGCTGGAGCCCATCATCAGGGAATTGCTCTCTCTCTCCATTCAATTTTGCAACTACTGCAATTGTTGGCCGAGCAGGGACAAAAATAGCCAGGGAAATGATTGAAGCCTGGGAAACGGGCTCCTTGTCAGTCAACAGGAGTTTGGATTTACCTGCAGCTTATCAGGTACTTAGGTGCTGAACAGCAGCACAAGGAAACAACAACCAGTGACTTAATAACTAGCCATCAACACCCTAATTGGCAACTAAAAGCTACATACAACCAGGTATGATATAAATACAATGCATAGAACAGCCCTGTGCACAAATTCTGGAGAGAGAAGTTCCCCGATGATGGGATCCCGCACGAGGCCAAAAGCTTGGAAGAATAAATCTTTGGTCCTGAGGACACACTCAGATCTTTCCTTCCCTTTCTTTTCCTTCCCCTTCCCCTTCCCCTCCCTCTCTTTTTACTTCTTTCCTTTTCTTCTTTCCTACCTTTTTCCTTCTTTCCTTTCCTTCCCTTCCCTTCCCTTCCCCTCCCTCTCTATTTACTTCTTTCCTTTTCTTCTTCCCTCCCTCCCTCCCTCCCTCCCTCCCTCCTTTCCTTTCCTTTCCCTTCCCTTCCTTTCCCTTCCCCTCCCTCTCTTTTTACTTCTTTTCTTCTTTCCTACTTTCCTTTTCCTTTCCTTTCCTTTCCCCTTCCCCTCCCCCTTCCCCTTTGATTTTGCATCCACAGGTGCTGCAGGACACTTTGCTGACTCCCAAGAATTCCTGCCAAGTCTGATTTTAATTAGGCAGGGGGGAGGGAGATAGCGAGGGGGGGTTTGCGGATGTCGTAGGTGGCTTTTGGCTCAGTTTAAGGCAGTCGTAAAACCTTCTTGCTTAGAAAGCCAAGCCGGAGTGAATGGTGCCGAAGGTCTTCGCCCAATATGTCCGGAAGGAAAAAAAAGGCTGCCAATGCAGCCAGCGGCCTTTTAGTCTTCCATTAGCCATGTGTTTCACTTCACTGCTGAGAGGACACATTTTGGAAAGCGGCTTTGCCATTTCTACTTAACAAATTATCAGACTGGGTAATACACAACCTTCCAAACTAGTTTGCAACACCCAGAGGTTGTCAATCCCCTCCTTGGATCTGGGAGAAAGTCATTAAAAAAAACACATACACAATTTCCTCCAGACGGATTGAAGGCACGTAAAGGCAGACATAAATAAATCCACCCAAACTAAACAACTCTACAGCCAAAGGAAACAACTCGAAATAGAGAGGGGAAACAACTGAAAACAAAAACCAAAATAATGACTCCTTTGCAGAACACAATTGCAACCCTCTTGGCCCAAAATAATAATTTTTAAAGTTCAGGTCATGACTCAGCCTGGTCAAGGACTAGCTTTGTACAGCCTAGCTAAAATAAAGGCACTCTGCACATGTTTAAAAGAGAGTCTGTAGGGTTTATATCAGGGGGCAACTTTAAAATGGGTGGACTTCAACTCCCCAAATTCCCAGCCAACAAACCCTGGCTGAAACATTAGCAGGCTGGATCATTTTTTTTGTTGAGACCTTTTTCTAATCTCTAACCAGTTAGTTAACAAGTCTGGGAATGTCTCCTTCCTTCCTTCCTTCCTTCCTTCCTTCCTTCCTTCCTTCCTTCCTTCCTTCCTTCCTTCCTTCCTTCCTTCCTTCCTTCCTTCCCTCCTCTCCTCCTTCCTTCCTTCCTTCCTCTCCTCTCCTCTCCTCTCCTCTCCTCTCCTAGAATAGAATTCTTTATTGGCCAAGTGTGATTGGACGCACAAGGAATTTGTCTTTGGTGCATATGTTCTCAGTGTGCATAAAAGAAAAGAGACATTTGTCAAGAATGGTTGTCATAGGGTTCAAGTAAGCAATCAGGAAACAATCAAAATGAATATAAATCGTAAGGATACGATTTATATTCTCTCCCCTCCCCTCCCTCCCTCCCTCCCTTCCTTCCTTCTTCAGGGCGTTGAAGTCCACCCATCTTAAAGTTGCCAAGGTTGAAAAACACTGTTTTGTATTAAGGAGGAATTATTCTTTCCCACCTTTGAACCACTGTAGCCCTATCAAAACCCAAACCAACATACTTGAAGGAAGCCCTTTGAACTGTAAAGTCCCTTCAATGAATATCCAACTCCCTTCTTATTTAGGAGTGGCTGCTTTCACAGCCGAAGGCTTGGACCTCTCCACCCTCTGCGTGGAAACCACCTCCACATCACAACATATTCCTTGCTGGGAAAAGCTACAGTTGAACGAGAAGCAGAGGAGAGGAGAGCTCTAAGTGCTCTTTTGGCTGCTAACTCTCCTTCCAGCTTCCTGGCCCAACCTCTCCAAGACCATCACACGCCATTATCGTTCTCGTCGGCACATCCATTCCTCTCTCTCAGCATCTTTGCCCTTCCCAGCGGACTGGAGTTTTCCTCTTACCTTTCAGGCAGGAGATGTTAAGGCCCATGGTTTCATCCTTTTAACCAGGGGGGCAGGTCAGAGGCCGAAAGATGCGCCACAGCTGCTTAGCTTCATGAAGGCTGAAAAAGAGAGATTTGGGGGCAGTTGTGGAAGTTTTGCAAACAAACGCAACTTTACAGTACAGCTTTCAAAACAACTCCCCATCTCAAGGCACTGTGTAAACTCAGCTGTCATGAAAAAGAACAAAACAAAAACAAATCCTGCCTAAAACATTCAGAGGCCAACTCTTCTTTTGTTGAAACCTTTCTCCAACCTTTAACCAGTTAGCTAACCAAGTCTGGAAGAGTCCAATAGAATAGCAATAGCAATAGCACTTAGACTTATATACCGCTTCATAGTGCTTTACAGCCCTCTCTAAGCGGTTTACAGAGTCAGCATATTGCCCCCAACAATCTGGGTCCTCATTTTACCCACCTTGGAAGGATGGAAGGCTGAGTCAACCTTGAGCCGGTGAGGTTTGAACAGCTGAACTGTTGAACTGCAGTGCTACACTTTAACCACTGCACCACCTCGGCTCTTCCTTCCTTCCTTCCTTCCTTCCTTCCTTCCTTCCTTCCTTCCTTCCTTCCTTCCTTCCTTCCTTCCTTCCTTCCTTCCTTCCTTCCTTCCCTTCCCTTCCCTTCCCTTCCCTTCCCTTCCCTTCCCTTCCCTTCCTTCTCTCAAACCTCTCCTCTCTCACACTCACCCAGGGAGAGTTTTATAGAAAAGAGGCAGGCTGCCAGAGGACCTCTCAAAAATGCTGTAGGATGTTTTGTTAATTATACCAGATTAGACCTACCGGTTAGACCTTCTCTGTCTCTATCTAGGAACATGCTAGCTGGAGAATTGGGTGTTGGGTCTCGGTGTGTAATGCAACACAGGAATTTTCCATTTCTTTTTAAGGCAAAAGCACCTGTTGGTATCCCTCATCTGGAGCAAAGGTCTTGTGTCACGATGTGAATATATTGCCAGTTGAGCCTCTGTGCTATATTTCTTAGTTTTCTACTGTATTTCTAGATCTACTGTATTTTCTAATCAAGCAGACATGTGACATGTATTACTACGCATGTGTGCATTCCAGGAGTTTTGTCTCCTCCCTTTCTCTTTTTCTCCTGCGAGCCTCGCCCAAGGCAGATGTGAATTCTTAGCTGAGACAATGTAGCTTAATAAGGTTTATGTTTTGTTACTTTTATACTGAAATAAATATTTTGTTAATTAGAATTAAATCTCAGTTTTATTTTCTAAGTAAGAATGACTTCAAGGGAACAAGATCCATACATCGCCTCGATAGGAATAAATTTTTATTCCGTCATCTTGGGATGAAGGGCTCGCTGGGTGTCAATGAAGCACCTGCGGCTTCCCACGGAAGCCATCCAGCTGTTGAAGAACCTGTGTTTTAACGTTTCGGGTGGAATCCACTGAGACAGGGGCCACATTCAGACATAGCTGTCAATTGTTGCTCCTCCACCAAGCTGTCAGCTTATCTTGAGCTCGCTGCTGCGGGCACAAGTACCCAGCTGACTGTCACCTTCCTTGGATGGGGAAGCAAGCAGACCTTATCAATGCAAAAAAAAAAAACAACAACACCAGGGCGATTTCATCAGTCTTCAATTTAATCATTAACTTCTGATCAGCTCTTGGAACCCAGCAGGGCTACCACCGCCAGCTGCTATAAAAAGCTGATTCCCGGGTGTGACATGACTCGGAGATTCCATCGGCGGTCGGTTAGGATCCCTGGAAAGGAAATCTAGCTCTTCAATGTGTCGCTGGTCTCGGTTTAAAGGAAAGATTCCAAGATATGCCAGCCATTCAGCAGAAGGGGATTAAGAGGGGAATGGGAGAACATTTATTTGTGGGGCAGAAATGTCAAGGAGCACAACACAGCTCAAAGAACAGCCCTGCAGATGTTTCAGAGGCCCCAATTTTGCATCCAATAGAGCAGTGTTTCCCAACCTTGGCCACTTGAAGATGTCTGGACTTCAACTCCCAGAATTCCCCAGCCAGCATTCGCTGGCTGGGGAATTCTGGGAGTTGAAGTCCAGACATCTTCAAGTGGCCAAGGTTGGGAAACACTGCAATAGAGCAATCCTCGGATGCTGTTCTCTCAGGCTGTCAGGCTTTCAGAAGAGGGAGAAAATTCAACAGGAAGGGCCTCGCCAGATGTTGATTTGGCTGAGTTCCTGTTAAATCAGGAGTGTGGAATATCTGATTTGAGGGCTTCATGCAGGAACCTTTCTGGGACCTCCACTTTTTCAAGCCCCCAAATTTAGGGGCGGGGGTTGGCTGGCACTGGGCTGGAAAAGGAACTGAGGGGCAAAATGACTCCCTTACATTTGGTAGAGGCATAAAATATCACTTTTTCCAATGTTAAAAAAACAAATGCTGAAGCTCTTCTCAAAATGGGCTTTGTCCCCATCTAATTTGGAAATGTAACATTGTGGTGTCCCCCCCCCAATGTCCCACGGATTCTGAAGTACGTGTGAGCAGGTAGAAATGGTGTCACCGTGAGTTAGGCAATAAGGACTTTTGGGGAGAGGGGGGAGGAATGGGGGCAGTTTAACTCCATATCTCTAGATTCTGAAATGCTTCATTTTTAAAGAATTCAACTTTTGCACATAGGGAAAAAAATGCTACTTCAAGACAGGATAAAAAAGTAGAGATTTTTTTTTTAAATATATATTATTAATATTTTTTTAAAGATTCAAAAGTTTTCTGAAGCTAATAATTTGATATATTGTAATACTATGTTATTAATACTGTGTTGGATTTTATGATCAAATTTAGGGTCTTTGAAGTATAAGGGGTTAGTTTTAATATATTGGAATTAATAATTCGAAGAATATTTTGGATATTTGGGTGTTTTGAACAGGTATAGATACTTAATGTTTAGTTATTGTTTATGTAATATTTATTTAAGTGATAGTGAGTTTTCAGGAAATGTTTTGTGTTGTAATTGATTGAAAGGGGGAGGAAAGATTTTTTTTCCCTTTTTACTTCATTTTTGTTTCTCTCTTACTTCTATTTCTCTTTATTTTTATTTTTATTAGCCTATATATAGATTATATAAAAGATAGAGGTTTAGTGATGTAAATTATGTAGTAGGATGTTTGATTAATATAATGACTTTTAAAAAATCTTTTTATTATTATTTTTTCTTTATTATTATTATTATTTTTTGATTACGTTTTAAACAGTTTTGAATAATTCGGAGTTAAAGACTTTAAAAAAATGTGGAAATTAACAATTTCTTTCAACTTAATTTAAATTTATTGTTTTTTGAATATTATGCCCTGTACTTTCTCTGGGAAGTCCAGGGGGGGGGGAAGGGAAGGGGGTGGGTTGGGGTTAGGGGGAAGGGGGTGGGGAGAAAAAAGAAAAATGTTTGTACTTTGTACTAATAAAACTTTTTGAATAATAAAAAAAAGACAGGATAAAAAAAGCCATCTTGGCTTGCTTGTGTAAAATTTGTTTTCCTCCCTTCATGAGAATTGAACAAATGTGAATGCTCAGGTTTGAAAAGGCATTTCAACGATTGGATGACAAGAAAAGTTCCCTCCCTCCCAAAGGATTTGATGTTCCCACTTCTTCACACAATGTTTGCCTGAAACAGAATCTGGGTATTATTTATAGCGGGCACGTTGGCTCTGGCAGGAGAGTGGAAGAACTTGCAAATGGAAAGTGCAAACAGTCAGTGAATACCCACCAAAAATACGGAACCAGATGTTGCTGAACATCCCAATGGCCCCCACCAGCCTGGCAGGTGATGAATTTCAGCAACAGCTGGGAAGTTTCATGTTTCTTTCTCATGATGTAGACCAGGCCAATGAGCTATATATCTGGGGACAAACAGCTTGTTTGCAGCTGAAAATCACAGGGCACAGGGTACTGTATTAACAGTACCAATATAAGAGAATATTTGTAGCCCGAGGTTGAATTGAGGGGTCCTTGGTGGTCTCTGAGCTTGATTGTTTTCTTGCAGATGTTTTATTATCCAAACTAGGTAACGTCATCAGTGCTAGAAGACAGCGGAATTTGCAGAGAGGAGGAGGAGGAGGAGGAGGAGGAGGAGGACGAGGAGGACGAGGACGAGGAGGACGAGGAGGACGAGGAGGAGGAGGAGAATGACTGTGGGGTCCTTGGTGCTCTCTAACCATGGCAGTTTTCTTGCAGACTTTTCATGACCCAACTAGCGAACATCTAGCTAGCACTAAGGACTCCACAGAAAGAGAAACCCAGATAAACATAGATTAACACCAGACAACCAAGCAGAAAACAATGCCCTAATCAAGAAACCACCAAGAAAAAAAGCACATTCCCACGAATACTGACAGGGCAAGCCACTTGCATATAAACACAGAGACAAGCCCCACTCCCTTGTGGCACTGAGGATGTTACTAAGCTGGGTAATGAAACGTCTGCAAAAAAACGAGCTTAG
This sequence comes from Diadophis punctatus similis, assembly GCA_023053685.1. Taxonomy (NCBI): domain Eukaryota; kingdom Metazoa; phylum Chordata; class Lepidosauria; order Squamata; family Dipsadidae; genus Diadophis; species Diadophis punctatus. The sequence continues at coordinate 1,967,194 of JALIGW010000050.1, read as the reverse complement.
AGAGCACCAAGCCACCCCACAGTATCACTAGCATTGAGGTTGGAGTTCCTTGTTCAAAGACGTTTGTTTTTAGACATTGTTGGAATACAAGGTTCACCAACTTGCAAGCGAGCTGGTGAATTTTTCACTGGTTCAACTTCACCAACATTTCAGCTTCTAGCACAACTACTATAAGTTGTGACTAAGCTAGAAAATCAAAGATTGTGCCTCCAAAGTAGCCATTACCAATGAGTGGATTCATCCCAGGTACCAAACCACCTTTTTTGTGGCTGAAAATGTTATTTTAACCCATCTCCTGGGGTCTGTAACCCATGATTTATAGCTCGGTATGTTATATGATCCTACTCATCTGTGGTTTATTCCACAAGCCCCAGCTGAACAAAAAGTGGCTTATTTTAGGAGAACAAGGCCAATGATTAAATGTCTAGAGCAGGAGTCTCCAATCTTGGCAACTTTAAGACTTGTGGACTTCAACTCCCAGAGTTCCTCAGCCAGCAAAGCTGGCTGAGGAACTCTGGGAGTTGAAGTCCTCAAGTCTTAAAGTTGCCAAGGTTGGAGACCCCTGGTCTAGAGCAGGGGTAGGCAAAGTTGGCTCTTCTATGACTCGTGGACTTCAACTCCCATAATTTCTGAGCCAATCATGCTAGCTTAGGAATTCTGGGAGTTGAAGTCCACGAGTCATAGAAGAGCCAACTTTGCCTACCCCTGGTCTAGAGGATGCCAAGGAGTATCTAATTACAATTGGAAAAATCTCATGAATTTTAGGAAGATAGCAAGCAGAGGGCACAGTTCCAGGAGAAGAAATTGGATTCATATTTGGTGCTCAGTTGTGAGCGGAGAGACGAAGAAAATTGGATTCATTCTCCCAGCTGAGCAGAGGAGAGAGAATAATGGATATTAATATATCCGGAAGACACCACAATCTTTGCATGATCTGACTCTTTAACAGCTGTTTCCCCCCCTGCTGATTAAGTTCCAGAGATGTTCTCCCCATCCCTCTGCAGGGATTTCTTAGGATGGATGTCCTCCTAGTTCAGGGGTGTCCAATTCTGGGAACTTTAAGACCTGTGGACTTCAACTCCCAGAATGCCCCAGACAAGATGGCTGACTAGGGAATCCTGGGAGTTGAAGTCCACACATCTGGGTGTCCCTTCATTCTGGGAGCTGAAAACCACAGATCTTAAAAGTTGCCAAGGTTGGATACCCTGTTCTTACCCAACTTGGTCCAGCTCACTACAGCTGCCTGTTAGTGCCCTAAACGGAGCCAAATCCCTTCCCTTCAGAGACCACAAGAGGAAGGAAGGAAATCATATCTTTTAAAGATATGATTTCTAAAGAAAGCAGAACTGGAGGCGTCTACCTGGCTGATCACACCCTTCCTGGATCGAAACCCATAATCATTGAGGTGGAAACACCGTTCACCTGCTCTCCACGCAAGACAGCAAATCGTTTCTTGGCAATATCTAGCAAGCCATGGGAAATCAATGCCCATCAAATCGCTGCATAGATTCGTAAGAGAGTCGTCGGAGACCACAGCCGGGGTTTGCCCAGAGCCCTCCGGAGGTTGCTGAACTACAACCCCCAGCATCCTCAGCCCCACGGAGCCAGGGTAACAAATGCTAGACCCCCCGGGTTCAACAACCTTGGAAAGAGGCAGAGGAATGAAGAAGCAAGTCCCCTCCCCCCCCCCGCTCCGGGTCCTTCTCTTGCCAAACCAGGGGAAAACTTCTGAAAAGTTAGGGGGGTGCGGCTGCCTGCAATTCGCCCCCGCCCCACTTCTTCGTGGGGTAACGTTCCCTCCGTCCCTGAAGACGGAGCAACAGCTGGAGAGTGCCGGAAAGGAAGCGCCTCCACCGGTGCCAACTTTTCTGCCTCGCCCAAAGATGTTCGGATCCTTCGCCCGCACCTCCGCTCGGATGTCGGGGGGTGGGTCCCGGCCTGGGGGGCTTGCAACCCTCACGAATGATTGGCAGGGCGCGGGTGGGCCCCGCCCGGTGATTTATAAGCCTCCTGCCACACTTTGAGCCAGCCCTGCTTAGCGCCCCCCGCCCCCTCGGTTTGGTCCAGCCCGTTCCCCTCCACCCACTCGGGACCCCCGCCAGCCCCGCCAGCCCCCCGATCCCCGCAATTCCCAGGCAGCAGCTCGGCCGGGGAGCAGTTCAGCCAGCCGGGGAAGGCGGAGAGGGGCGCGCGGGGCAGGGAGAAGTGGAGAGGGGACGAGGCATGCAGCATGCAGCACACAGCACGGAGCATGCAGCATGCACCACGCCCCCCCCCCCCCACCGGCCCGGTGCAGCGCAGGCGAAGGGAACCCCGACGACCCCTCCCCCCCAAGGTAGGTCCGGGCCGGACAGAGCCGAGCCACTCACCCGCTCGCGCCAACTCCAGCCGCTGACATCGCCGCGCGCCCAGCGCAGCAGCCGCGGCAGCAGCCCGGGAGGCAGGGCCAGAGCGATTTGCATACGCGCGATCGGGGGGGAGAGAGAGGGGAGGAGGTGGGCCATCTCCGTGGACAGGCGTGCCCAGCTCCCACCCACCGCCCTCGTGGGCTGCAGGAGAGCCGAGGGAGGGTCAGGGGCGCTGCTGCTGCTGCTGCATCTCGCTTCTGGCCCGGTTTGGAGCTGCAGCTGGGGTAGGGGGGGAGCTGGCGAGGTCCCCGGGGCGAATTGGGTGGGGGTGGGGAGGAATCCTGCGTTCCTGGGGGACGGGGAAGGAAGCCAGGGGTCTGGAGAAGGTGGGGGGGGGGGAGTCAGAAAGCCAGGGCGGGGGGAGCGCTGCAGATTTCCCTGCTGCAACAAGAAGCGACGGCCGGCTTTTCCACCCGCAGATGGATACTGTAATAAAGGGAGACCCTCAAATTAGGGGATGCTGCGGGGGCCGATGGGCAGAGTGACGGGAATTGGGGGTCAGACCATCCCTTTCCTCTGCACGTGTGCCGCTTCCCTCCCCGCCGCTCCAAGCTTAATCCCTTCCCCTCCATCCTTCCCCCTAGCTAGCGCATAGCAGGGGCGCGTCCTTAAGGAAGCCCCCTGGGTGAACACCCTTTGGGTGGGTGGGTGGCTTCGTGCAAAGAGCCAGAAGCTGCGAGGGACCGGCGCTTTCCGATAATGCGGAAACTAAAACGGAATCTACTCATAGGGCTGGTGCAAGCCCCTTACACCCTGGCTGCGATTTGGGTTGCAGACTCCTTACCACTTCCCAGGATTAGAGGGGGGGGGCCTGAAGAGAACTTTCCTGAAGCTATGAAAGATGAACAAAGACCCCCCCCCCGCAGATGTCCGCCAGAAGCGCGCAGGAGACCTGCCCTCTCCGGCTGCATCTTGGTGCCAGGCCAGCTTGGGCGGCTGTCTGCAGGAAGGGGAGCTCAGCAAAGGAAACGTTTAAAGCAAGGGTGTCCAACCTTGGCCCCTTTAAGACTTGTGGACTCCAACTCCCAGAATCCCCCAGCAGGCACGTCAGAGTTGACTTCAACTCAAAGGAGATCCTTGCCCATCCCCCACCCTGGTCAGAGTGAAGGAGCAGAAGGGTTAAGAATAAGTTCCTATCAAAATCTCCCTCCTATATGTTCCAGAGCCAGAGGCACCAATGGCTGGTCTTGTACACCACATGGCTGTTTGTTCAACCAGGATCTGTGGAATCACCCACAACTTGATGTGGCCACCCACAATTTACAATCCCGAGTTCTGCTTGTAGCGTTAAGCCAACACCAACTGATCCCCGAGGCGTTTTTTGTGCCATGAGTGAGCCAAAAAAACCAATCGTATGTCGAAAAACGAGTGGGGAAAAAAAAATCTACAACAGCCTTGGGGAAGCAAATTTCTAGTTTCCATTTTTGCCTGGAGACAAAAAAAAAAAAACTTTTCGGCCAGTTGCTTCTACAACTCCGGAGATACATAAAAACTCACACCACACATCCCCAGCAAGTTTTTTTTTTAATTAGAGAGCAAGAAGGTTCACAGAGAAGCACCGTCCAGCTCTGAGCTTGCAATCCATCATCAGCCTAGATCTGCAAAGGAACTGCAGACCAGGCACGACAATGACACTTGTGTGATGTTTCCAATGGGAATGCTTAGCCCACCGATGAAATCTGACAATCCAGAACAGGACAATCCAGGACAATCCAGGACAATCCAGAACCCAGCCAGCTGGCTGGGGAATTCTGGGAGTTGAAGTCCTCCAGGCTTAAAGTGGCCAAGGTTGGAGACCCCTGGTCTGAAGGACGAGCTTGGAGTGATGGATTCCCAGAATATTTCTGACCAATCTTTTAAGGCAACACCCAAAGAGCTTCTCTGAAAAGGAATTCCACCTCTCTTCTCTTCCTAGGATTGTGAGTGTGTGTGTGCAGATCTCCAGTGTGCGTGCGATCAAGCGTACGTGCTCCCTAAAATTGACGGTCCCTTGCGTGAAGATTTAATCAGGCCGAAGTTTAAACCAGTGGCAAGTTGTGGGACTGTCTCAAGGAGAGGCACTTGAATTTGTCACAGTATCGAGACCCTGGTCCGAGTTAACCTGTATGTCGAATAGGATGCCCACTGCAGATATGAAATCCTGCAGGAGAGAATGAGACTGATGGCTGCCCAAATAAATTACACATTATGATCACAGGCCAAGACTTTGAAACACATTCTTCCATATAATTCTACCTCTGCGTTTTACCTTCTGTACCTGGGTTTGACGTATTCGCCCCTCCATTAGTTGTTCTAATTCGAAGTTTATAACCACACATACAAACAAAGATTGAGAAATGCTTTCAGCGTTTTTTTTTTCCTAGCCGAAGATCACGCTAAAGCAAAGTGGAGATGTTTTTCGGTGGACAATGTAACCCATAAAATTTTCCACATGCCCTCATACCCACACCCATCCATCATTCGGCGTTGCCAAAGGTCTCCAGATCATTATAGAGAAAGCACGGAATCTCGGCCAGCTATCTAAAGGCCCTCAGGGTTTAGGCAATTCAAACACTCTTGCCAGAGAGTACAGATTTTAAAAGCAGCCACTGCACGTAAAGGTACATTTAATTAGAAAGCCCTCTTCTGCTTTGCAACACAGCCTGAACCTCCATCTCAACAGCCAGGAAAATTCCTCCCTGCCCTGCAATTCTCTGCTAAGGACAACTTTAGCCTCACAAACAGAATAATATCACATCATCTTACAAAATGAGGCTTGTTTCATCAGCTTTATTTTCAAGGGGATGAAGGAAAGAAAGCAACATAAAAGCCCGGTTACTTTTTGAGATATCGAATACCCCATAAATAAAAGGTTGCATTAATACAGAATCAGTCAGGGGGGAAGAAACAAAAAAAAAATCAGACATGTAAAAACAACACAAGGAAGATGCACCCATCCGTGCTAAAAGTTATCCTTAAAAAAAAATCCCAAGGTAACACAGGGTTGTATTGTTTTAAAGACTCTTTTACATTTTACACCACAAAACCATTATATTACAAACCGGATCCAAACAGCTCAACACGAAACCCAACCGCTAAGACGCCATAACATTTGCTTGCAAGGAAAAAACATGAAAATGAACAGGAAGGCCAGCACTGAACGATCAACAGTTGTGCTCTTCAACACTTACTTTCACTAGACGGGCGACAGGAAATGTGTCCATCAATGTGTGTGCGTGCTATGGAAGGTTGGGGGACCAGCACCTCGATGGAAGATTGGACGGGCAGGTTTTCCAGAGCATTTGGAGTGCACTGATTTTAAAGGGGATTGCACATTCTTCTCCCCTTGCTGTGCAAAGATTAAAAGTTTGCACTGAATCGTAGCGGGTGATTTTTTCCAGACTATGAAAACCTGAATAACTAATCAGAACTTGGAGGTCCGGAACAGAATTGGCAAATTAGAGGAGTGTCTTTCAAAAGCACAACTCGCAGCTGCCCTGAAGGGGCAACACAAAGGGGGGAGTGCTGGATTAGAGGTTACCTCCATCAAAATTGGTTCAGGAATTGAAATCCATAGCTGTAACTTCCTCTGCTTGTGCAATTAAACATAAAAGAAATTACAAACCCCAGATGCAAGAATAAAGAGAACGAGTTTGCTGTTTGTGAACAAAAACATGTATTTATAATTCTCTTGGCTGTTTGGTCTATTCCATTCATACTGAATCCATGCAAGGGGGATCCTGTTCTCTTCAAGGGGGACCCAAACAGACTCCCAACACTCAAACTGGAGAGTCAGAAAAATTGCAACATTCCCAGAATAAGTAAAGAAACTTGGCAGCCTCTGGGGAGTTACCTCAAGTTGTCCTCTCCCTGCATAATATATCCGTCAACCGCAACCATGTCCAGAAATCAGCCCTTGGAATAAGAGCTTCCAAAACTGACCTGACCATGTAAAGTTCAATTGTTTATTTAGATGCAGCTTCTTTAAAAATAAAACTAGCTGTTAGCTCTCTGAGATATTTCATAAATCTTTTTTTTTTTTTAGAAAATGTATCTCTAAAGGATATGAAAAGTTAAGTCAAAACTTTTTAAGACGAATGATTTGGAACAAGTAGACTCTGGTTGAGAGTAACAAGAACGCATCAGCAGAAGGACAAAAGGGCAATGGACAGAAAAGGCTTCCAAATATGGTGGATGTCCCAAAGATTCTCATTAAAAAGACTTTTCTAAGCGATGGGCCTCACTCACCTGAAGGAACCATCACCTCTCTCTATTTACATCTGAAAATTAATGCTCTTTGCTTTCTTCGGTACAGTGAAAATCCCAGCAGGTCAAGTCGGTGGGGATCTTCTTAGCAGAGATGCAAAACCGCCTTGTTAATCTCTGGGTTTGTCCAGTCATTCCGAATGTCATCTAAGTGGTTATCGAAATCCACCAGGGTTTCATAGGACCGGCTGTCCAACAGGGATTCAGAGATCCTTTGGGCTTCTGTCCAATCTTCGCAATAATCACTAGCGTGGGAGAGGAGGGAGAAATAAAAGATGAGCGACTCGGTTCGAAGGAACAACGGGATGTTGGAAAACGTGACTTATGACCAGTCCTCACATTTACAACGGTTACTGCATCCTGGGGTCATGTGATTGCCATTGGCAGCTTTTCAACAAGCAAAGTTGAGCCGTGGTGGCGCAGTGGTTAGAGTGCAGTACTGCAGGCTACTTCTGCTGATCACCGGCTGCCCGCAGTTTGGCAGATCGAATCTCACCAGGCTCAAGGTTGACTCAGCCTTCCAAGGTCGGTAAAATGAGGACCCAGATTGTTGGGGGCAATATGCTGACTCTTGTAAACCGCTTCGAGAGGGCTGTAAAGCGGTATATAAGTCTAAGGGCTATGGCTATTGCTAAAGTGAATGGGGAAGCCAGATCTGTTTAACCACGGTGCGATCTGCTTAACAATCACAGCAAAAAAAGCTTGTAAAACAGTTGTGACTCACTTAGTGACTGCCTTGCTTAGCAATGGAAGTTCCAGTCGCGACTGTGGTCGTTTTAACGTTCATCCTTTCATTTTGTACTTTTTGAATTGGGAGGGAGAGAGCAAGTAAAAGAAGCGCCAAAGGCGTCCATTTTCCAGGTGGGAAAGTTTATTTTAAGAATACTCACACGTGTGGGTCTCTGCATCTCCATTTATTTTCGTGGTGTTCGTACACATGAACTGCTGGTTTTAGGCACTTCATTGTAAATCTAGTGTTATCCACCTGATGCAGAACAGAAAAACAAGGCTGTACTTGTCTTATACCAAAACATTAAAATGGAATATGTGAACACTAAAGCATCTCACTTATTGCTATTCAGGGATCTGTACGTGTAACATGAAGTTAATATATAGGAAGAAGGCGGCTTGCTGTCATTTCCAAAACGATTTTCAGGAAGGCTGTCCACTTTAAACAGAAATGACCGTCCTCCATCTTACATCAAAAGAGCATGAAATAAATAAGAGACTTTAATTGCTCTGAATTGCTTCAATATAGATTGCTCATTTGAAAGTAAAAATCCTTGGTAGAACTCTCGGGTTATCAATTTTAATTTTTATCCTAATACATATTATAATAATATAATATTTGTGCCCGGTATTTATGGTTGCCAGTCCCCTCTGTTGTTAGAGAACTCTTGAAGCAAGTCACTGAAGGAATTGACCATGAAATAAATATTTTAAAAAAACCACACACACAAACACATGCCTACCATTATGAGGGCTGTATCATTGAAGTTTTCTGCAATCCTGGAGGCGACTTTTTCGGCGAGCAGGTTTGGACTACAAAACAAAGAGAAGAGAATTTATCAGGTAGGATGCAACTAGCCAGTAAAGGATGGCTTCTGTTAAAGCTGGAGGAAGAAATAATTTCAGAGGAAACATTCATCTCATCGATAGCGGATACAAATAATTCTCAACCCAAACTAACGATTTTCTATAGTCTCCTCTTAGTATTTTTTAAAGTAGGGGTTGTCCAAACTTGGCAACTTTAAGGCTTGTGGACTTCAACTCCCAGAATTCCTCAGAGAATTCTTCCTGGGGAATTCTGGGAGTTGAAGTCCACAAGTCTTAAAGTTACCAAGTTTGGAGACTTTTACTTTAGAGCCCTAAGTCAGTTTCTTCAACAGCTTCTCTGCTGTAACACAAAGCATGGAGAACTCTGAAGAAACCAGGAAGGATTGTCCTGCAAAAGACGAATGAAGTCAAGGATAAAGAAGACAAACCCAGCTACACACCTGGCATCCTTCACACGTTCATTTGCTTGGTAGTAGCCAGCTATTACGTAGCTGTTCTCTCGGCACCAAGAATCAATCTGAAAAGGTGATTAAAAAAATAATAATATAAGCACCCAAAGACAATCAAGGCAGAGACTAAAACAATAGATGTTCGCAGCAGACAATTTTATTCAAATTGCAACCCGATACCCGTTTTCTTGAGAGTTTTCACCCTGGCGTATCGTTTGACACCCATTATCAGAAAGTGCTGAAAGTTGCTGGAACAAAAGAGAAGATGATACAACCGGCAATTGGTTTTCACCTGCCAGCCAGATATCTCAAAAGGTGTGGTCTGCATACAAAACATGATCTTGTTAAGCTTCTTACGCAGGACTCGTGACAAATTCTATGACGACCCTTGTTTTGCTAATGATAATTAGCTACTGCAGTGGACAGACAGCTCACACATTTCACAAAAGTGTTTTCTGATCTAAGTGTTTTAGCAGATCTAAGGAAAGGCATAGTGTACTGAAAGGTGCAACAAATGTGGGATTTTGATGTTCCCAAGAATGCCACGGGATGTCAATTGTCCTCTGTTTGCTGTCTTGCTTTCAGTGGAGTGGATAGAGAGATCTGGGATCAAATCGCATGTCTGCCAGCATTTTTCCATTCATTTTTACTCACAGAGTTTGCCATCTGTAAAATGCCCCGTGATCCAGCACATCAGAGAATGACTGTGAGGAAAAGCAAAGCAGATCCATGAATGAAATTTCTAGGTGAGAAATACTCTTGAGTTGGCTATATCAGGGGTCTCTAAACCTGGGAACTTAAGTTCACAAGTCTTAAAGTGGCTAAGTTTGGAGACCCCTGAGTGTTTTTTTTAGCCATCCTCAGTTCTCTGCGGCTGGCCTAGGGATTATGACTAGTGTTCTGACCTAGGCTTTCCCAAAAGCACGAAGCCGACTCCACGTCCCGATAAAACTCCTTTTATTTAGTTTACAGTGAATTCCCCTCCAGCAAAGTCCCGACCAACAGTTTTTCAAGGTATTTATTTATTTATTTATTTTATTTATTTCCCAATTACAGACCTTTATCAGGCTTGGAGAGCTGCCAAGCCGATATCTTTCAGAGTCCACATTATAACAGACAATATTTGGCAAGAATGCAGGAACAGATCTTCGCCCAAATGAACATTGTCTCCTGCAAACACCCCTTCCCTTTTGCTCCTCTTTTATTACCTATGGGAGGAGCCATTCATCGTCCACCTGTGGCCTTACTCCCAAGTCGACCCTTGTTCCTTAGCTGTTCCCTTCATCTGGCAACTCTGCGCATGCACACACTGGGAACAGGCTCCAGCCGTTCGTCTGCCTCACTGATGTCTGACTCCGGAGGCAGCTGATAACTGTCATATGGCCCTGGCCCCATCTCTGCCTCCAACGGAGAGCACTTGTCAGAGCCTTCCCCAGACTCCAGGACTGGCCCATGTTCCTCCCCAACCTCCTCACTGTCCGAGTCTGCTGCCAGCTCTGCTGGCCGGCCACAAGAACTAGGCAATTCAAAAATGAAATAAAAGCAGCACATAGGGGAAGAGAACCTTTGTTTTTCAATGGGCTCTTGATGCTCTGAGCTTGGTGGTTTTCTTGGCACTGTGCACTGATGTTACCTAGTTAGGTCATGAGACGTCTGCAAAAAACCCCCAAGCTCAGAAAGCACCATGGGCACCTTGTCCAATTCAACCCTGAGCCACCAATGTTCTCTTCTATTGGCACCTCCTTCTTCAACCGCTGATCATTTCCATGGAAAACGAAAGGAAAAGCTAATTGAAGGGAGGAACGGAACAAGACAAAGAGAAAAGGGACAGATGGCCCAAGCAAGAACAAAGGAATCACTCATTCTCCCCCTCCCCTTCCATCTGTAATGCCTTCAACAATATTGAGAGGTGGGTCAGCAGAGGCTGGACTTGGGGGAAGGGGAATAAAGCAGTTTATTAATTCCGTCCTGAGTGGCCCACATCCAAAACGGATGACAGCTAGGACTGCAGGCTTTAAGGAAGCCCCGACAGCTAAGATCTGGCGATAAGGCTCAAATAATGTCTTCTTCCTCCCAGAAGGCACTTTAATTACGGTCAGCCTTTGTATAAAACTCTTTATTTTATCATAATGTAACGTATTATCTAATCTGCCATAAAGCTTTATTAAAATACTTACAAAGAATTAAATGTTAGGAGGCCCAATCTGATCTGAATGCATTTATCCAAACTCAGATTCTGGCCCTGCTTGATAGCTTTGAAGCCACCAACATTTGCTTCTCATAATGAGATTATTTGATTAAGATAATCCAGTGATTTAGGGAAACGGAAAAACTACCCAGCAATTATGTATATTCCAGCTATATTTTTTTAAAGAAGGGGGGGGAAACGGTTTCCCAAACATTTTGCATTCTGACCTTCTGTTTCCCAAACACATCTATCTCATTGTTTAGCAGCTGTGTTTCCAGCCCCAAATTAAACTGTCTAAGAGCTTTGCAAATAATCTCTTCCATTGAAATGATGTGGGTGCGTTTTGTTAAGCTCTCGTTTAGTATCACCGGTAAAGAGCCACCTGCCATCACAATCATAACAATTTAAAAGGCCTTAAAATTGTTGTTTGAGATCTTGCAAGTCAAAACTAAACAAACAGAAAATGTTTTCATACTAATATTCTTCGATTGCTCTTTGGCTTATACAGGTGATCCTTGATTTAGAACAGTTAATTTAGTGACCGTTCAAACTTACGACACTGAAAAAATGACTTATAACCATTTTTCACACTTATGACCATTGTAGCATCTCCATGGTCACATGATTAAAATTCAAGAGGCTTGGCAACTGACTCATATTTATGACAGCTGCACTGTCCCAGGATCACGTGATCCCTTTTTGCAACTATCTGACCAGCAAAGTCGATGGGGGAGCCAGATTCACTCAACAACTGTGTTATTAACACCTGCGGTGATTCACTTAAAACCTGGGGCAAGCAAGGCCGTAAAATGGAACAAAAGTTCACTTAACAAATGTCTCACTTAGCAACAGAAACTTTGGGCTCAATTGTGGTCATAGATCAAGGACTACCTGTACCGTTTTCATATCTAGGACCATTTCACATTTCTGGTTCACATTACTGGATCAGACTGCAAGCTGTAAGATTTTGTTAAGACAGCATTCAGCACTTGGTGGGAAATTACCCGTTCTCCATCTCTCACCTGCCAAATTTCTCTTCTCCGTTGAATTACAGTCTTATGCTTTGTGAGCTTGGCCAGATGGGTAGCCAAGCCTGGCAGGATAGCCAGGTCAATCATACTTTTCACTTCTCATTATTTCTACTGGCCATCTGCAAATCAAGCTGTCAAATCTAATTACTCCGAGGGAACAGCAGCGACAAAAAGTTCCCCAAAGATAGATCAGTGTCTTGACCTTCTAAGACATGAGACACTATCTCTAATTAAGTCTTCTCCATCTGTCCTAAGTCCCCCTTAGCAAGTCCCACCCATTTACTAATTGATTCAGCCTTCACCGTTTTCCAATTCAGCTGGAAACACACAAATTCAATTGCTTGAATTCATTGGTATGCAGACTCACAACTGTCCAGGTTCTACAGTAGCTTTATTTTCAGTCCCACCAGGTACAAATGCAAGCCTAATTTTGTGGATATTTTCACGTAAGACTTTGCCTGGCAAAATAACGTCTAAAAGCTTGGTGCTAAAGCTACAGTGTTTAATAGGAAGATGTTTGTTGGTGTTTTTGGTCTTCGGCAAGACTTTCCAGGTCCAGGCAGAAAATGTCATTTTCCAAATATTTTTATCTACAGCCTAGAAGCATCTTGCAAATCTCCCTTTCATAAAGCCCATGGGGTTTGGCCAAGATAGCAGTGCCCTGGAGTCACGCGATCCCCTTTTGCGATCTTCCGCCAAGCAAAATCCATTGGGGGGGGGGGGAGAGCCAGATTCACTTACCAATCAGGTGACTAATTTAACAACGGCAGCGATTCGCTTAACAACTTTGGTGAGAAACATCGTAAAAGGGGACAAAACTCACTTAACCAATGTCTCACTTAAAGACATACATTTTGGGCTCAATTGTGGTCATAAGTCGAGGACTGCCCGGTATTTTCTTTGGGAGGGGGGATAGACTGCTCCCGTTGGGGGAGGCTCCCGCTCCAGCCTCCCAAGCCAAATGGCCCCTCATTAACTTAGAATAACTTTATTGTCACTTTAAATGTACACGAATCGGCATACATTAAAAATGAAATTTCGTTGCATGCAGCTCTCCAAGGTTCACCACCTCCAATATGCACAACAGAAAAATGACAAATCAATCAATCATCTATCTATCTATCTATCTATCTATCTATCTATCTATCTATCTATCTATCTATCTATCTATCTTATCTATCTATCTTATCTATCTATGTCCATCCCTCCATCATCTGTATATCTGTCCATCCATCCATCCATCCATCCATCCATCCATCCATCCATCCATCCATCCATCCATCTATGATAGATACCCTGTTTCCCCAAAAATAAGACATCCCCTGATAATAAGCCCAATCGGGCTTTTGAGTGCATGGCAATAAGGCCAAGCGCTTATTTCAGGGTTCAAAAAAATATAAGACAGGGTCTTATTTTCGAGGAAACATGGGTATCTATCTATCTATCTATCTATCTATCTATCTATCTATCTATCTATCTATCTATCTATCTATCTATCTATCTATCTATCTATCTATCATCAATCTATAGCTGTCTGTCTTTATCTATCCCGCTCATCTATTTCTCTATCCCTTTATCAGCTATTCTATCTCTAGCATCAATCCATCCATCCCTATCTTTCATCTATCTATCATCTATCTACCCTGTTTCCCCCAAAACAAGACACCCCCTGATAATAAGCCCAATCGGGCTTTTGAGTGCATGGCAATAAGGCCAAGCGCTTATTTCAGGGTTCAAAAAAATATAAGACAGGGTCTTATTTTCGAGGAAACATGGGTATCTATCTATCTATCTATCTATCTATCTATCTATCTATCTATCTATCTATCTATCTATCTATCTATCTATCTATCTATCATCAATCTATAGCTGTCTGTCTTTATCTATCCCGCTCATCTATTTCTCTATCCCTTTATCAGCTATTCTATCTCTAGCATCAATCCATCCATCCCTATCTTTCATCTATCTATCATCTATCTACCCTGTTTCCCCCAAAACAAGACACCCCCTGATAATAAGCCCAATCGGGCTTTTGAGTGCATGGCAATAAGGCCAAGCGCTTATTTCAGGGTTCAAAAAAATATAAGACAGGGTCTTATTTTCGAGGAAACATGGGTATCTATCTATCTATCTATCTATCTATCTATCTATCTATCTATCTATCTATCTATCTATCTATCTATCTATCTATCTATCTATCTATCATCAATCTATAGCTGTCTGTCTTTATCTATCCCGCTCATCTATTTCTCTATCCCTTTATCAGCTATTCTATCTCTAGCATCAATCCATCCATCCCTATCTTTCATCTATCTATCATCTATCTACCCTGTTTCCCCCAAAACAAGACACCCCCTGATAATAAGCCCAATCGGGCTTTTGAGTGCATGGCAATAAGGCCAAGCGCTTATTTCAGGGTTCAAAAAAATATAAGACAGGGTCTTATTTTCGAGGAAACATGGGTATCTATCTATCTATCTATCTATCTATCTATCTATCTATCTATCTATCTATCTATCTATCTATCTATCTATCATCAATCTATAGCTGTCTGTCTTTATCTATCCCGCTCATCTATTTCTCTATCCCTTTATCAGCTATTCTATCTCTAGCATCAATCCATCCATCCCTATCTTTCATCTATCTATCATCTATCTACCCTGTTTCCCCCAAAACAAGACACCCCCTGATAATAAGCCCAATCGGGCTTTTGAGTGCATGGCAATAAGGCCAAGCTCTTATTTCAGGGTTCAAAAATATATAAGACAGGGTCTTATTTTGGGGGAAACACAGTAGATAGACAGACAGACAATAGATATATAAAGATGATATAGAGATGATATAATGATAGCTAGATATAGAGAGATGATATATAGAGATGATATGATATATGATAGATATAGAGATGCTAAAGATAATAGAAAAACAGACGATATAGATAGATGAGAGAGGGGGGGAGAGAATCACGCATATATACCCCCACAAGGGTAGACTGCGCCCAGCCAGGGAGGCTCTCCCTGCCCGCTCCTCCTCACCAGGCTGAGCGCCACCTCCAGCATGGGCGCCAGGGCCAGGCTGCCGTGGAAGAGCGGGATGCAGTCCACCAGGAGCGTGTGGGGGGGCGGCGGCGGCTCCCGCTCCCGGCCCCGCTGACCCGGCGGCGGCTGCTTCTCGGCCACCAGCAGCCCGTTGACGGCGCAGTGCGGGTACTTGGCGCCGTGCAGCACCATCTTGCAGTAGGCCTGCGTGCTCAGCTTCATCGCCGCCGCCGCTTCCTTCTCCTCACGGGCCTCCCACGGCAGCGGCTGCCCAGGCCCGGGGGCGGCGGGGGAAAGGCCGCAAAAACGCCGCAAAAACAGCCACTCGGGGGCCGTAAGGGAGGTAGGCGCGCGCGTGCGCAGATGGGGGTGGGGGTGGGGGAAAGGGAGATGAGGCGAAAGGAGAGGGCGCGCGCCGTCCACTCTAAGCCCGTCTCTATGGTCTGTAATGGAGATTAAAGCGGCCGCGACCATAGAGGCGGCTGCGTTCTAGAGGGGCAAAGGAGACTTCGGGGAAAATACAATCATTTGAGGGACTAATGCAGAATCTTGCTGGGCTGGGAATTATGGGACTTGCACCCAGCTAAGCAATGAAGAGTCCTTGCTCTGACACCCCCTTTCCATCTTAGCAAGCATCGCACCTAGAAAGAAAAGGGGGAAACGGGCCACTCTGTTTTTCGTAGCTCTATGGCGCCCGCTCCTTTCCTCCCCCTCCTCCCTGGCTCAGTCCGCCGCTATCCCGTCGTGCCTCGGGCCCCTGACTTCCGGCCTGCCCTGCCCTGCGTCTCCCGTTTTTTCCTTCCGTCCTCCATCTCCGGCTGTAGAGGACACGGGCCGTCTCGGGTGGGTGGCCTGCTGGAGGCGGCCGCGGAGGAAGGCTCCCTTTCCCCCCGCGGGACGGCAGGCGGAGGGGCTGCCTGCGGGGGGAGGGCGAGGACTCGGGACGGGCCGAGGGTGGGGAATAGCTCTCCCGTGCGTCCCGCACTACAACTCCCATCGTCCGCAGCCGAGGGCTGTCTGTTGAGGCGGGCAGAGGTGGCGGGTGCCATAAGCTTTCTCGCGAGTAAGGGCCGCTTACGCGCGGGAAGAGGGGGTCACTTTTTGTGGGGGTGGGGAGCTTCCCACTGACACACACAGACACAGACACCCGCTCCTGGGGCTGGCATGTCAAACGAGGGGCAACTTTTTTATTTATCCATTTAAAACATTTTAAAATATTTCTGTAATCTCCCACCTTGCCCTCTTGATTCCCTGATGGGCAAATCTGGAAAATAGCTCGGTTTGGAGAGCCGGTTTGGGAGTGAGGGGGTGAAGGGGCTAGAAAGCCCAACCCACCTCGCAGGGTTGTTGTTGAAAGGAGGAGGCGGGGGAGAAGATAAAAATAGAGATGTGTAGATGCCAACTAGGTGACTTTGGTCCCAATTCTTTTCTCTCAGTTTAACCCACCTGACGTTGGTGGTGAGAAAAATTGACAGGTGGGATAATAACACCAGTAGCAGCAGTTAGGTGGGAGGTAGGCTTGTCACCTTAAGTAGATAGATAAAAAATAATAGGTGAGAGATGATAGGATGGATGGATAGATAGAAAGATATGATAATAGGTAGATATGATAATAGGATAGACAGATGGTAGAGATGATAGATAAGATAGGATAGATTGATGATTGATTATAGGTAAGAGAAATGATTGGATGGAGGGATTGCTAGATAGATAATACATAAGAGAAAGAGATGATAGGATAGACAATAAAATTAGGTTCATGCAGGTTCACCTGTTCCCAGGTGTTCTAGACAATAACATGGGACATAAATCTTCATGGTCTCTGTGGAGTGGGCAGCATACAAATGTAACAAATAAATAAATGGGAATGAATCTGTCTCTGCCCATCTTGATGGGAAGTAAACTGAGCTCACTGGGGTTGACTTTTTAAAGCAGCTCTGTAACAGACTGTGGTTGTGGAGACATATTTGTAATTTAGGGTGATGATGATTGATTGTATCTTGAAAATATCGCTGCGAAGCAGATTAATTAGAAATATTCCCTGGGGTGTCTGCTAAACAGAGAACCTTATATTAGGATTGAAACATTTCTTCACCACCCTCTGTATTCTTTGTATTGTTGCTTAGAAGATCCTTTTATTCTTACGGACTTCAGTCTAAATTGGCATCATTTCCAAATGCAACAGAAGCTCTTGTTGTGATACCTGAAAAAAACATGGCATTTAGAAGAACATTGCAAGTGGTGGATTCTTAGTAATTTGTGCTACATAATGTTCTACCTTTTTTGTTTGCTTGTTTGTTTCAGGATGTTGGCTGCTAGGGCATTCAGCCTTATTGGCAGGCGCGTTTTGTCCACTTCTGTCTGTGCAAGAACTCACGGACATGGTAAGCCAGCCATTGAATCATCTTAACTGGTAGCTTGAAAATAGTTTTTGACTAGCGCATTTCAATTTAGGGATGCAAACTCCCTTTCTAATAGTTCTCTAAATTCTCTGTCTAAATTCTTTTGTTGTGTTCTCATCATGCACTAAATAATAACACTTCTCTAAAATTAAAATGACAGCTCCTGTATCTACCTAGTAGAGAACTTTATGTTAAATATGCAGCTGAGTTGATCTCAGTCTGTTTTGTAGGATCCAGTCTGGGTCAATCACTGGGACCAGAGGTTTAGTCTTCCGGGCTTTCATACTTGTGTTGGAGCCCATCCTCAGGGAACTTCTGTCTACCAATTGGAAGACCAAAACTCTGGTCCCGGTGACCGACCCAGATTGGATCCTGCAACACTATCCTGGGACACGTATATTTGCCTTCCTTCGTCAGTCACTTTTATCTTTTGTCTTGCCTATCATAGTGGCCTGATGGATCCAAATCCAATTTTCAGGAATTCTTCGTAATAACTTCTTCTGAAGGAATAATAAAGACCAGGAATTTTTTTTGGCCATGCCAAATCTTTGGAGAATAAAAACTTTGATGCTTATTCTTGTTTTTATATTTCTGCCTTGCTAATGTCCTTCAAAGTTTCCAGGTCATATATTAGAATGATGATAATATTGTATTGTATTGTAATAATAATTGTAATATTATTAATAATAATTGTATTGTAATAATAATTGTATTGTATTTATTGTATTTATTTATTGTATTTTTAATTTAATTTAATTTTATTATTTTATTTTATTTTATTTTATTATTTTATTTAATTTTATTTTTATATTTTTATATTTTATTATTATTATTATTATTATTATATTTTTTATTTTTTATTTTTTATTTTATTTTTATTTTATTATTATTATTATTATTATTGTTATTTTATTGTCAACAGAAGTTACAAAAGCGCCACATTATACTCAGCCCGTCTATGAGGATTACCCTCTGATTCCTTTGCCGGATATTCCATTTATACAAGACCTGACTCCTGAGCAGAAAGCCCTGAAAGAGAAAGAGAAGGGCTCTTGGACCGCCCTCACCCCGGATGAGAAGATTGCTTGTGAGTAATACCGCAAAGGGAGAGATTCTTCCAAGACAGGAAATCAAAAGAAACTTGTAACAAAAATAACCTGGCCTATTTAAATGCAGGTCATCCTCGAATTACGGCTGTAGTGGAGTCTGCCAGTTAGTTTTAAATCTTGGGGATTGTAAAGCAGGTCATCACGTGACCGATTCAATTTTATGACCTTGGTGGTTGTTTTCTTCAACGGTGGTTACGTGATTCGTTGTTCAGAATGGGGTGTTTTTGACATAAACTGGAAGAAAATGCTGCTTTTCAGCAAAAAGGTCAGAAATCAGAGTTATGTGATTTTGGGATGCTATAAAGGGCCGTAAAAAAAGGCCGGTTGCCAAGTGCCCAACTTGCAATCACGTGACCACGCGGGAGGGACAGCTGTCAGAATTTGGGAACTGGGTCATAAGTACCTTTGTGGGGGGAGGTGGTTCTGTTGTAATTTTGAACGGTCGTAAGTTGAGGGCTACCTGTATGTAAATGAATGTTCAGTTGTGAGCATTGGTCTGGCTACATTTTTTGGGGGGAATATTTTGTACTTTGACAAAGAAGGATTTTTGTCCCTTCTCTCTCTCCGTCTCGTTCCAGTATACCACATCAAATTTGACAAAACATTTGCTGAAATGCTGAAGCCATCGAATGAATGGAAGACTGCGATCGGTTTAGCTGGCTACATGATTGGCCTCGCGGCTTTCTTTTTCATTTGGGAGGTTCTGTATGGTAAGCCATCCCACTTTAGGGAGTTCTTTAAACATGGGCACGGGGAGATTGATGGGAGTAGAATATTCAGCATATACCCCCCCCCCCACACACACACGTTTGTTCTGGTGGGAGAATTTTGTCTAGTGAAAAAGGGACAAGTGGGCCTTTTTCAATAACTTTTCACATTTTGTTTGGCTTCCTAATACAAGGATAGGAAGGATGGTGGGGCACTAAACATTCGAGCCCAAGAGAACTCTAATACTGGCCTCTCCAAGCCTTTCTCTCTCTCTCTTTTCTTTTTAAATTAAATCCAAAAGAAACAAAAGGGGAGGAAGAAGGAAAAGGGAAGGGACAGGAAGGGAAGGGAGAGATAAGGGAGGGAGGGAGGGAGGGAGGGAGGGAGGGAGGGAGGGAAGGAAGGAAGGAAGGAAGGAAGGAAGGAAGGAAGGAAGGAAGGAAGGAAGGAAGGAAGGAAGGAAGGAAGAGCTAAAAGATCTCCAAAAATTCAGGACATATATTTACAGACACACATATCTCAATAAATTGAAGCCATGATTCATTACTGTCGTCCTTAGCTAATCTGCGTTAATTCTTCAGGCCACTGAATAGTTGGGGTTGTACTTTTGTCTTTCCAAACATGTAAAGAGAGATGAGCTAAGGGGGCTCTAGGTGGGTATGAAGACGTCCGTGAATGTGCGAACGCAAGCGAGCGTCTGAATTAACCTTAAGAGCCTTTTCTCTTTTGAGAGCACAAACCATAGCCCGACGCCCATCGCTTGGGAGAGATTAGTTGTTGCTGTCTAACTTGGATTGTCTCAAACCGTGATCTCATCCAATTGCAGTTTTGAAACCAGTCCCCCACACTTTTTCGGAGGATTGGAAAGCCATGGAGCTCCGGAAGCATCTGGATATGAAACCGGACCCAATTACCGGCCTTTGCTCCAAGTGGGATTATGAGAAGAATGAATGGAAAAAATAAAAACCTTCAGGAGGCTCTCCCCACCCCCCCACCCCGACTTCTCTCGGGATGTGAAAGTCTGAAACCATTTATTCATCTCTAGGTTGCGGCCCAGCTTCTGCCTAGGATGAAATAGAACCCTATCCTTGTTTAAACCATAACAGGTTTATGTACCCGGAATTGTTGAACTGTTCCTACAGGTTAATGTGCAAAATTGCTCCTAAACGCTTTTTTTCTTTTTTTGGCAGGAAGATTAAAAATTACAGTTAAAAAAAAAAGGCATTTGGCTCTTTATTTGGTGTGGAAGGATCTGTTTAAAATATCTGGAATAACCGACTTGTTGAGTTAAATAGAGGTTATTAAGCCAGTGACTGTCAAAGATTCTTTAATAGGACGGTACGTCTTTCATCAGCAATTGGTGCTTCAAAATTTTTGTGTTCTGGCAGCAGAAATTGATAAATTATGCTACGCGTTCAGAATTGGTAATCATTTGTCTGGTTGGAACTTATAACAGAGCTGGGCTGCTGCACAGACAGGATTAAGCAATTTGCTGTAATTGCAGCAACCCTATTCTTTAAAAAAATTCCAGGCAAAAATTTCTGACACTTGTTCCGTAACTCTACAAGAAGGGATTGAACACAAAAAATTGTATACACCGCTCTTCACTACAGACATTTCATTCTGTTGGGGCAGAGTTGATTAGGCGGGGAATCTTGAAACCGGGGATGGGTTGAGGAAGCCAACTCGGTATATTGTGTACGTCAATTCTGTGCTTTGGGAATGGAATTAATAATCCAACTATTGATACAATTCTTTATGCAAATTGTATATAGAATAAAGTCTATTAAAATTCGCCACGGCCAACTCGCCACAGCTAACTTGCGACAGCCAACTCACCGTGGGACAGATTGCTGTGGAAAAGAAGTTACACTAATATCAAAGAAATGGTAGAATAGAATCATTAAAGAATGCAAAGGAAGGGACAGAATGAAATGTGAATGACAAAACTTAAAATAATTATTTTAAATAATTCAATTGTTAAATTGTCCCATGGCAACTTGGCTGCAACGACTTCTCCCATTCCGTATAAAATACGCCAAATGATTCGCGTTGGAGACCAAGCTGAAAGCCTCTTTAAATACAATCTTGGGGGCCACCTAACTCTTAAGATAAAAAAACCAAAGGAAAATAAAGAGTTAGGTAGGACATCTTAAGGGCTTGAACGGAGCTCTTGCTGCTCTCCATGTTGGTTGGGGGAACTTCATCTATCAGGACGGGGACTGAGGGAAAAAACTGGGTTGCTGGTGAACTTTGGTGGAGAACCCTGATGGTTACTGCAGGGCAGGGAGCTTTTCCAATTTCATTTGGGTTTTGCTGTGGCACTCCAGTGGTGCTGCCGTCTCAAGAGGAAAATTGAATAATGGAAATCCTGGACAGATAAAATTTAGGAAGAGTTGTAAGTGTTGTACCTCATGATTCTTGACAAATGTATATTTTATGTACACTGAGAGCATATGCACCAAAGACAAATTCCTTGTGTGTCCAATCACACTTGGCCAATAAAGAATTCTATTCTATTCTATTCTATTCTATTCTATTCTATTCTATTCTATTCTATTCTATTCTATTCTATTCTATTCTATTCTATAAAAAACAATGTTGGACTAGCTTAAGAATAGCACGGCTTTCCTCCTACAATGTGGACTAGTAAAAAGTTGGAAGTTCTCAACCCTCCCCCAATTTATTGGCCTCCCGTCTCCTCCATATTGCGTATCAGAATTCTCCTCTCCCTTCTCCATTATGTACTGGGATGGGAAGCTCAACACCCTATTGAAACTAGAAAAGGATCCGTTTGCATTACAACCTGTCACAGAGACAGGATGATTGAAGAAACTCAGCCATTTCTAGCTAACAATTGAGCTTTGGTCTCTCAAAGGGCCTCTGTCGTGATGTCCTCTTCCCTCTCCAAAATGAACCACCTACAAAGAACTTATTTGTATTGCAACACAACCACTTGGAGGACAAGCGGTGGCATTATAGCAGTTCCAATATCTCAGGGGTTGCCACAAAGAAGAGGGAGTCAAACTATTCTCAAAGGCACCTGGGGGTAGAACAAGAAGCAATGGGTGGAAACTAATCAAGGAGAGAAGCAACTTAGAACTAAGGAGAAATTTCCTGACAGTTAGAACAATTAATCAGTGGAACAGCTTGCCTCCAGAAGTTGTGGATGCTCCAACACTGGAGATTTTTTTTAGAAGAGATTGGACAACCATTTGTCCAGAATTGTATAGCATCTCCTGCTTGAGCAGTGCGTTGGACCAGAAGACCAACAAGGTCCCTTCCAACTCTTCCGTTATTCTGATGTTCTGCTTGGCAGCAACTCAGTTGCAGAGACTAATGGGACTGGGAGGGAGGACTGAGGGAACAGTGCCACACGCAGGCATCCCAAATCAACTGACCACTTGTCCCAGGTCCAACCCACACAGGGTCTCCGCCTCCCTCTGTCCTGGGTGACCTTAGAAGGCTTCCTTGGGATGACAGCCGCTGACAGCAGCTGTCCTGCGCCCAGAAAAGCACCAGAGGTCCGAGGGAGTGGAAGGAGCCACTGCCAGCTTCTCAGTTCCCTGACTCTTCCTCATTTCCAGGTTTGCTTCTCCTTTGACAAACACACCCTTTGGACACACAACACACTCCTTCCTTGAAATAGGGTGCAGCCGGGTAAGCTTCCAGTCCAAGAACATTTTCTCTGGTTTGGTGTCACTTGTTTTTTTTGCTTTGCAGGGTCTCGCAGACCAAGGGGATAAACGGAGTGAACGTTGCCCTTGCTGGCTCGCCAAAGAACGAAGATTTGTCATGGGGATCGGCATGAGTAAGGTAGAATCCTAGGGTTTCATAGAAAGGGCCCCCAAGAAGGGGTGGGTGGGTGCAGAACCGCTCGGTTGCAGAAAAGGGGGAGGGGTCATTTAAAGCCATAAGCAGGAGCTGGAAGGGAGGAGGAGGAGGAACAGCAAAGGAACATGACCGTCTTGCATCCTTCTTCTGTAATCCAGTTTCTCTCGCTCCATCGTGGTCCAATGCATCAGTGCATCAACTTTGTCTCTTACATCAGTAGGCTGGGGAAACTCTGGAGCGGAAGTCCACCCATCTTAAAGTACTCCAGTTTGAGAAACACTTTCTTACACACGGGTGCTATCGTGCAATATCTGAACGAATAAACATGCAGGAACCGGTTGAAGTTTGGTATCTGCAGTTGAAGAGATAGAAGACGAAGAAATTGTTTGGTGGGGGTTTTCTCCCCCCTACCCACCCCAAAACTTTTAGCAGAGCTTAAAAGAAAAAGAAGGAAGCAATCACTTTTTTTTTTACACAACTATCTGCCTAGATGAAGGTTTGTTTACAACTTGTGTCTCTAAACAACGGGGAGAGTCATCCTTTCACTGAAGTATAATTAGACTTCCTGGCTCAGAGGGGTGGTCTCAAATTTCTCTCCACTCTGAGTTGAAATAAGAAAAGAGATCGTTCTCAACCAGCAGGCTGATTTTTCTGCAAGTTCCCTTTGACTGTCCGTAATTCCAGGGATGTATCAACTCAACTCATTGTGATTTCAATCAATCAATCAATCAATCAATCAATCAATCAATCAATCAATCATCTATCAGAATAGAGCTGGAAGGAACCTTGGAGGTCTTCTACTCCAATCCCCTGTGCTCAAGCAGGAGACCTTATCCAGGGGTCCCCAAACTTGGCAACTTTAAGACTTGTGGACTTTAAGTTTGGGGACCTCTGCTTTACACAATTTCAGACAAGTGGATGTCCAGTCTCTTCTTAAAAACCTCCAGTTATTAAACCACAATTATGCAGACCATGGATTAATGCAATGAGTGGCTGCTTGAGATTTTCTGATGACCATCTGCTAGGGAGGTGGTGGAAAGGACACTGCAAATGAGTGGCCACTTCTATGGCCTTTCAATTCTATTGGATTTTATATATTGAAGTACTGTATATGGTACTACTTGGGTTTTTTGTATTACTTTATCATATATATATATATATATATATGTTTAACTTTCCCCACGCTCTACAATTGTTGATTGATATTTATAATCTCTCTCATGAGTCCACTGCATCTGTATAACCAACCCATCTTCCCTTCTCTTCTCCCCACCTGACCTCAGTTTAAATCCTCCATCATTTAAGCATCTGATGAAGGCAGATGCACCTCACAAAAGCTTCTGTCTTTGAGTACATTTGATTGTTGGTGCCACCAGATTGCGTTGGCATTCTCTACATTTGTTTCAGCTTCTCTGAAGCATTCTCAAAATGGGGTGCCTTGGATGCAAGACCTTGTGTGGGGAGGCCTAACCAGTGTAGGATGGAATAAAACAACTGCTTTCCATGATGTGTTACTCAAGAAAGTCATTAGCAATAGCAATAGCACTTAGACTTATATACCGCTTCATAGTGCTCTACAGCCCTCTCTAAGCGGTTTACAGAGTTCAGCATATTGCCCCCAACAATCTGGGTCCTCATTTTACCCACCGCGGAAGGATGGAAGGCTGAGTCAACCTTGAGCCTGGTGAGATTTGAACTGCTGAACTGCTGAACTAACAGTCACTGAAGTAGTTGCAGTGCAGCTTTTAACCACTGCGCCACCTCGGCTCCTTTCATTCCCCCCCCCCCCCGCCGCCTCTGGCATGGGAGACAATGCATTCATGTTCTTTCTTGGTATCTCCTTAGGTGGTTGAGGGCCTCTACCTCGGGAGCATCAGTGGTAAGTTTTTTCAATACTTTATTCTTGGAGATGTTGGTGATGATTAGTGTTATGGAATTCTGCTCCTCCCCTCCCTTGATCTAGCCTAGTAAAGTAGGCCTGGAATGAACCAGGGTAATGATCCATAGCACCACTGAGATAACAACAGTTGCAGGAATGTCCACAGGATATGATGAGCAAAATCCAGATGGCAGCTGCAGAAGTGAAATCGGAACTCTGTCTCTTTTTATGGGGGCAATAGCCCTGAATAGTTGCAGGGCATATCCCGAAGTTCTTCACAACTTCCTTGGAGGCACACTAGCCCCCCGTCATATAACCGTGTTGCTGTTGCTTTTCCTGTATGAAGTCCACATCAAAGGCAATCCATTTGTTCATTCTGGATCTCGGAAACATTTGATGCTTTGCAGATGCTGAAGACAAAGAGACCTTGACGAAACATGGGATCACCCACATTCTTTCGGTGCACAACAATGCCAAGCCTCTGCTGGAAGTGAGTATAGCAAATCCCGTGTGAGACATTTTGGGGAGGGGAGACGGTCCTGCAAATTTCAGACTCACAGCTACAGGGTGGTTGAAAGGCTTTTTCCTTAGAGTTGCCGTCCATCCGTCTACACAGAAAAGAGACGCCATAACTTACTGTAACCGATGGAGGGCAGCAAAGCCACACAAGTCTGAATGAGTCATATTCCTTCTACCTAAAAAGAATGTAACTCAATGCAGTTTTCTTGGTAATGTTTTTTGGGTTGCCGTTGCTTTGTTCCTAGGGCTGAGAGAGAGGGGCTGGCCCAAAGAGACCCAGCCTGCTTTTAAGCCTAAGACAGGACTGATTGATTATGTACCATCCAGTCATTTTCGACCCCTAGTCACCATAGATCTTCTCCATGACACTCTATCCCTAATCTGGTCTTTCAGGCCTTGAGATGGGACTACAATTCAGATTTCCTAGCTCCTATTCTGACACCTTGAGCGGTTTTATTTGTTTGTTTGTTTGTTTGTTTGTTTGTCAAACATGTACAAGATACTAGGTATTTGTATAAACATAACATAAGCAAAGAAGTACCGATAAAAGAGGACAATAGGACAGTAGGACAGGGACGGTAGGCACAGTGGTGCGCTTATGCACGCCCCTTACAGACCTCTTAGAAACGTGGAGATGTGGACTGTAGACAGTCTAAGGTTAAAATTTTTGGGGTTTGGGGAAGAAACCACAGAGTCAGGTAGTGCATTCCAGGCATTGATCACTCTGTTGCTGAAGTCGTATTTTCTGCAGTCGAGTTTGGAGCGGTTTACATTAAGTTTGAATCTATTACGTGCTTGTGTATTGTTGCGGTTGAAGCTGAAGTATTCATTGACAGGTAGGACATTTTGGTATATGATTTTATGAACTACATTTAGATCAGATCGAAGGCGACGTAGTTCTGAATTGTCTAATCCCAGTATTTCAAGTCTGGTGGAATAAGGTATTTTGTTGTGAGCGGAGGAGTGAAGGACTCTTCTTGTGAAATATTTCTGGACTCTCTCGATTGTATTTATGTCTGATATGCAGTGCGGGTTCCAGACAGGTGAGCTGTATTCCAGAATTGGTCTAACAAATGTTTTGTATGCTCTGGTTAGCAGTGTAATATTGCCAGAGAAGAAGCTACGCAAGATTAGATTAACAACTCTTAGAGTTGTTAATCGTTGATCAAATGTGGTTCATCCTTAACTGGTTTGTAGGGTCTAAACTCACCCAGCCCTTTAGGTGAATCCGACCACGTCTCCCTTCTGCTGGAGGCAACATGGCCTTGTGGCCATCACCGGTTTGGGGAAGGCTGGGATCAGAGACCGGCTGCAGATCAGAAAGAACCGGCTCACAAATTCCTCTTCACGAACTGGCAATTGTCGGGTTTGCTGCGTTGCACTAAAACCATGGTGGGCTTTGTCTTATCATGTGGTTCAAAATTCCCACCTTGAAAGAAGGGAACGTGGGTGCGTGTGGGTTAGGTGAAGACAGGCGAAGAATGGCAACGCAAGGATGAGGCTTAGCAGATGGCCCATCCAACAGCCTTACAACAGGATGGAGTAGGAAGGCAGAAGAGTGGAAAGAAAAGAAAAGAAAAGAAAAGAGGAACCGGAAACACATGAATGTATTGAGTAATATGGCAATCCCAGGGCACAGAGAAAGAAATGCCGAGACAAGCTGTGGTTCCCAGGCATTGGGTTTGGCCTAGCGGGGGCAAAAGAGGGCGGCTGCTTCCTCCTCCTCCTCCTCCTCCTCCTCCTCCTCCTCCTCCTCCTCCTCCTCCTCCTCTGGAAGGTGGGTGGGCTGTGAGGGAGAGGAGGTTCTAAACCTCCTGGATGATTTTGCTGTTGTGCCTAAGTTGCAACATACCCCACCAAAGCTCCTTAGATTTGCATTTCCATGTTTTTTTTTAAGCGATGTGTGTCTCTCTTGTTTTCCTTCTGAAGAGAGGGAACTATTTTACAGCCGACATTTTTAGCCCTGCATTGTGTATCCCGGCTTAGCAGCTGCTATTCAGCCTCTCACCTCTTCTCCCCAAACTGCCGAGCTGGAGATTTGAACGCTGGGCGTGAACTTGGAAACTTCTCTGTGAAAGGCCAGACTCTGTCCCGAAGCTGCGTCCTCTTCGGAGGCAGCTATTCATCCCTGCTCTGGGTCCTCTTTTACAATCCCTTGGTGGCCACAAGGGAGGCTTTCCTTCTAGCCTGGGAAGCCAGAGAGGATTAAACCTGGTTAGGGTGTGATGAAAGATGCCAGGAAGTGTCAGAGATGCAGGGCAGCCTGGAAGAAAACAATGTCAAACCATTTATGTTCTGTTGCCAACAAGCCATCATTGGATGTGTTTATGGAATCTCCAGGAGCTGGGCTCCATTTGGAAGAGATTTTATCTCTCTCTCTGAGCCGAGGTGGCGCAGTGGTTAAAAGCAGCTCTGCAACTAGTTCAGCAGTTCAGCTGTTCAAATCTCACTAGGCTCAAGGTTGACTCAGCCTTCCATCCTTCTGAGGTCTGTAAAATGAGGACCCAGATTGTTGGGGGCAATAGGCTGAACTCTGTGAACCGCTTAGAGAGGGCTGTAAAGCACTATGAAGCGGTATATAAGTCTAAGTGCTATTGCTATTGCTATTCCTCTCTTGTTTCATCAGAACCTGTGCTGAACCGAGTGAAGAAAACACAACGTTTAGCTAAGGACATTTTAGATCTCTGATGTTCCTTTCTCATGGTGCCCCTTATCTCTCTCAAGTCCCGTAGTTGTCTGGAGTGATAGGTATGAAAGGGCTCAAACTTGGTGACCAAAGCATCTCCAATCCATTCCAAACTTTCCGGTTGGGTGTCTTCATGCAACCAACTAGGCCCTTGTTCAGTGGTGGGCTGCAACCGGTTTAACAACCGGTTCGGTGATCGCACGCTTTGTGTGTGCACACGCGCTTCGTTCAAAATACAGCCATTTGAAGCTCAGCTGCTTATCTTCTATACACAGAAATCATTCTGTAAGTAGAACAGCGGAGGCACGGAAATCAGCTGTGCCCCGCGAATCAGCTGAGCCAGAAAGAAGGAAATATAGGACAGGATAGGGCAGGGGTTGGCGGGCGGGGCCAGCTGATTGTCGCAGCAGTCCACCACTGCCCTTGTTTGCATATTGAGTATCCATAATTGACTCAGTTCACGTGGCAACCTGAGCTGTTAGGCCAGCCAAGTTATTAAGCAACAGATACACAAGCACATTTTTGGCTTACAGCATTGTGAGAGTTAAGGTGACCCATGTACAGGTCTTCCTTCCCACTGTGGAAGCACAATGGGCAGGCCAGATCCTCTCTCTTTACCCAACCTACTCAGCGGTGAAATCCACTTAACTTCCTTACTGGTTTGGCCGCCGTGCACACTTTTTCACCCTCTGCGCATGAGCAGAGGGTTAAAAACAAGAAAATGGCAACGTCCAGGTGGGTGGGCAGAGCCTTGCGCTGCCGCCGCTACTGGTTCTCCAAACCACCGGTGGCCACTGCTACCAGTACGCCCGAACCGGTAGCATTTCACCCCTGAACCTACTGTTCAGGGCTGTTATACTATGACGAAAATGGGACACACAGAGCCTCCAGTTCTTAGAGGAAATCCAAGAGATATATTTGATGACTAATACATAAATTGATCCAGATGTAGGATCTCTGTTTTTCCCAACCTAGCTCCTGTCTTCCTCAGCAAAAGGTGTGTGGCTGTGGCCACACAACACACTAACCCAGGTCAGGCAAAAACCCCAGTAGCTACATTGGTACAAAAGAATCAAGTTTGCTGAGAGTTCACTTTGGCCAGGTCCTTTTCCTGGTTGACAATATACTGTGGGAACCTAGCTTGTGGTTTAGTGAGCTGGTAGTGCAATATGCAAACTCAGAAAATGAGCTAATTTGGTCCCAAAGTCATTAACACCCCCGCCCTGTGGGCAAATTTTAGAAGAACGGTGGCTTTCTTGGAGTTGTAACTACAGGTAGCTCTCTACTCACAAGAACAATTGAACCCCAAATGTCCGTTGCTAAGCAAGACAGCTGTGAAGTGAAGTGTGCCCCATTTTACGATCTTTTTAAGCTACAATCGTTAAGCAAATCACGCCGTTGTTAAGCAAATCTGACTTCCTTCATTGACTCTGCTTGTTGTAGCTGGTTGGGAAAGCCACAAATGGGAGATCACGTGAACCTGGACACAGCAACTATCAAAAATACCTGCCATCTTGTTGTTGTTAGTTGCGAAGTCGTGTCCAACCCATCGCGACCCCATGGACAATGTTCCTCCAGGCCTTCCTGTCCTCTACCATCCCCCGGAGTCCATTTAAGCTCACGCCGACTGCTTCGGTGACTCCATCCAGCCACCTCATTCTCTGTCGTTCCCTTCTTCTTTTGCCCTCAATCGTTCCCAGCATTAGGCTCTTCTCCAGTGAGTCCTTCCTTCTCATTAGGTGGCCAAAGTATTTGAGTTTCACCTTCAGGATCTGGCCTTCTAAAGAGCAGTCAGGGTTGATCTCCTCTAGGACTGACCGCTTGGATCGACTTGCAGTCCAAGGGACCTGCCACCTACCAGCTTCCAAATTTTGATCACATGGCTGAACAACTGCAATGGTTCTTAAGTGTGAAAAACAGTCAAAATTAATTTTTTTGAGGGTTGTTACAACCCTAAATGATGATCGTAAGTTCAGAACTGCCTGTAATCCAGAAGGTGCAGTGACAGATTTTTGTTCAAGTAAAACCCAACGAAGAAAAAAAAATCAGGGCTACCTCTTCCCCCCTTCCCCACAGCCTTGATTCCTACAGATCCCTTTGCCCCGAGACTCTTTCTCCAAAATGAAAATTATATTTAGGAGCACCAAATTGGCAAGGGCCTCAGTAACGATGGTCATTTGGACGGACCTTTTTTTTTCCCCAGTTCCAGAACAGCGAGGAACCAAAAGAAACGGGATGGAGACAAAAGTCGAAACTAGGCAACCATCCTGTCTCTTCCTGAAGGTTTCTCTTTTCTCTCTCTTCATTCAGCAAGGCAGCTAGAATTTCTGAATGGATTGCTGGCAATATACTTAAAAAAAAACACACTGAGATCACATCAAATGCATGTGGCTCCCCCAGAATGTATCAATGCTTTGAGTCAAAACTGTCTTAGAATTGGAGCAAGAGGTTTGATTGAGTACCACAACAATCATGGCACCACTTCCTCATTTAAATCGATAAAGCCTCTTCCTGTCGATGTTTATCCGAATCACGGATAGATCTCCATAAACTTTCTCTTTTAAATTTCAGGGCATGACCTACCTCTGCATTTCAGCTTCAGACTCCTCGAATCAAAACTTGTAAGTTCTTTCAAAATTGTTCCACGTGCTGTGAGGGTAACGGAGGATTAAAATATTGTTTCAGAAATAATGGGTTTTTGAGATGAGAAAGCAAGATAGAATAGTAAGACCATCACGGCCGTGTTCTATCTCATCGGTGTCTTGATGACCTTATTTTCACAACACAGAACACACACAATCTGTTCTCATCCTTCCATTTCTTTTATCTTTTAAAATGCACTTCTGATTGTCATATGCTAAATAACAATAATTTCTTTGATGATGAATCAAAGTTGCTACCTACTGCCCAAAGCAATACATTCCCAAGTGTTTCATCCTTCAAGGAAAATGCAGGCTACTTGTACAAACAGGGCAAATCAAGTTGGCTTTTAAGAAAAACCAAATTCACAATTCTAGAGCAGGTGGTACCTGGTTCAATCTTAGCAACTCCGAGAGGGATTTTGAAGTCCTAGTGGACAATCACTTAAATATGAGCCAGCAGTGTGCTGTGGCTGCCAAAAAAGCCAATGCAATCCTAGGTTGCATTAAGAGAGGGATAGAATCAAGATCACATGAAGTGTTAGTACCGCTTTATAATGCATAGGTAAGATCGCACTTGGAATATCACATCCAGTTTTGATCACCGTGATATGAAAAAGATGTTGAGACTCTAGAAAAGAGTGCAGAGAAGAGCAACAAAGATGATTAGGGGACTGGAGGCTAAAACATATGAAGAACGGTTGCAGAATTGGGTATGTCTAGTTTGGTGAAAAGAAGGACTAGAGGTGACATGATAGCAGTGTTCCAATATCTCAGGGGCTGCCACAAAGAAGAGGGGGGTCCACCTAATCTCCAAAGCACCTGAGGGTAGGACAAGACGTAATGGATGGAAACCAGGGGTGGGTTCTAACTTACCTCACTGCCAGTTCCTCCCGCACCACGTGGCCGCGCCTCATGGGCACGTATGCACAGTGGCAAAAAATCCAATTTTTTTTTAAAAAGCAGAAAACAAGATGGTGATGCATGTGCAGTGCCTGAAACGTGGCTTCTGCACATGTGCAGAAGAAAAAAACCCAAAAAATTTTTTGGAAAAAAATTCTGAAAAAAAAAAGATGGCAGCGTCCACGGACCGGCACAGACCGAACTGGTTCCGTGACGTCATCGTGATGTCACCAGTGGTTTGCTACCGGTTTGGGAGAACCAGTCCAAACCAGGAGGAACCCACCTCTGAAGAAAACTAATCAAAGAGAGAACCAATCTAGAACTAAGGAGAAATTTCCTGACAGTTAGAACAATTAACCAGTGGAACAGCTTGCCTCCAAGTTGTGGGTGCTGAAAAACAGTGGAAGTTTTTAAGAAGAGATTGGACAACCAGTTGTCTGAAATGGTACAGGGTTTCCTGCTTGAGCAGGGGGTTGGACTAGAAGACCTCCAAGGTCCCTTCCAGCTCTGTTATTCTGCTAGAAAAAAGTTATGTGATTGACCAGATGAGATCCTTGAATAAAAAGATGTGGTGGCATTGATAGGAAAATGGGTGCCTTTGAACTATGGTGCTGGAGAGGACTCCTGCAAGTCCTTTGGACTGCAAGTCGATCCAACTGGTCAGTCCTAGAGGAGATCAACCCTAACTGCTCTTTAGAAGGCCAGATCCTGAAGATGAAACTCAAATACTTTGGCCGCCTAATGAGAAGGAAGGACTCACTGGAGAAGAGCCTAATGCTGGGAAAGATTGAGGGCAAAAGAAGAAGGGGACAGCAGAGAACGAGGTGGCTGGATGGAGTCAATGAAGCAGTCGGCGTGAGCTTAAATGGACTCCAGAGGATGGTAGAGGACAGGAAGGCCTGGAGGAACGTTGTCCATGGGGTCGCGATGGGTCAAACACAACTTTGCAACTAACAACAACAAAATTCAGATGATGGACAGGCTATGCTGATCCCTGCCTTCTGAACCGATGGGTAGGCAGAACGTTTGAAAAATACACAAGGTTGTGGCTTCAACCCATACAGGTTTGCAGACAGAAGAGTGAACTAATTTAATTACACAAAATCAGCAGCTGCAGTTTTATTGAACACCCAAACAGTTCTTGAACCTCTGATTTTTCCACACTTACCTACATAGAAATATCTTGTGTTCCTATTATAAATGCATGGCTACTAGTTAATAATCATTTGTTAAATGTATGTGCTGCCGTAGCTGAGCATTGATTTTGCTTTGAAAAGTTATTGCCAACATATTTTGATTTTCTTTTTTCAATTTTGATCCCCCCCCATTTTTGAATTTTGAATTCAACATCTTTTGAACGTTTGAAGCCAAAGATGGAAGCGTTTTTGCAAGCATCTTCTCCTCTGAGCTAAATATTCCCTCTGAAATTTTGTGTGTGTGAGAATATCCCTTCTTCAGCAAAATTGGGTGGTTATTTACTCCTTCCCCTTCCCTCCATCTTTTTTGTGCAATCACAACACGCCTCCCAGCAGTGGTCCGAAGGAAGGAAACTCTGTTCTAAAGTGCCTATTTTTTGCACTCTGTTTTGGAGTCCAGATTTCACAATCTCCAATGAACTTTGAAAGGGTTTTCCAAGAAGCTAGCTGAGAACGGGGTGGCATAGATTGACCCCTCCACCACAGATTAATGGCAGTGTTTGGGACCTTCACCTTATTTCTGCCCCAAATATAAGGGGATTGGGGGGAGGAGGATGGCTCCTGGAAGGACCTTAATTCCAGGAGAACAAGATCTTGTGTTGTCCTGAGGAACAGCAATTTGTTGTTGTTAGTCACGAAGTCGTGTCTGAGTCATCACGACCCCATGGACAACGTTCCTCCAGGCCTTCCTGTCCTCTATCATACCCCGGAGTCCATTTAAGCTCACGCCGACTGCTTCATTGACTCCATCCAGCCACCTCATTCTCTGCCGTCCCCTTCTTCTTTTGCCCTCAATCGTTCCCAGCATTAGGCTCTTTTCCAGTGAGTCCTTCCTTCTCATTAGGTGGCCAAAGTATTTGAATTTCATCTTCAGGATCCGGCCTTCTAAAGAGCAGTCAGGGTTGATCTCCTCTAGGACTGACCGGTTGGATCGCCTTGCAGTCCAAGGGACTCGCAGGAGTCTTCTCCAGCACCATAGTTCAAAGGCCTTAGTTCTTTGGCGCTCAGCCTTCCTTATGGTCCAACTTTCACAGCCATACATTGCAACTGGGAAAACCATAGCTTGACTATACGCACTTTTGTTGGCAGAGTGATGTCTCTGCTTTTTAGTATGCTGTTTAGATTTGCCATAGCTTTCCTCCCCAGGAGCAAGCATCTTTTAATTTCTTGGCTGCAGTCCCCATCTGCGGTGATCTTGGAGCCCAGGAATATAAAATCTGTCACTACCTGCATTTCTTCCCCATCTATTTGCCAGGAATTGAGAGGGCTGGATGCCATGATCTTAGTTTTCTTAATGTTGAGTTTCAAGCCAACTTTTTCACTCTCCTCCTTCACCCGCATCAAGAGGCTCTTTAGTTCCTCTTCACTTTCTGCCATTAGAGTGGTATCATCTGCATATCTGAGGTTGTTGATATTTCTCCTGGCAATCTTAATTCCAATTTGTGATTCATCTAGCCCTGCCTTTCTCATGATGGTGTATTGAATTTTCTTTCTTGAATTCTCACTTGCTAGTTAAGAGAACTGTTTAGAGTCCCAAAGCAAGTGATGTTTCTTTCTTCTCTCCATTCCAGAATACAACATTTTAAAGAGTGCATCAGGTTTGTTCATGAATGTAGACTGCATGGTGGAGGCTGTCTCATCCACTGGTATGTAGTCCTGCCTTTTTTGTTATTTTCCCAGGAAACCTGGGAAACTCTGGGAATTCAAATATCTGCAAATAAACATACCTTTAAATCTTGTGGCTTTACTAAGAAGCATTATAGTGGTGGCGATGGGGGAATTTTAGGAGTTGACCAAGGCCACAACTGCTAGCTGGGGAATTCTGGGAGTTGAAGTCCACAAATTTTAGCATTGCCAAGTTTGAAAATCCTGATCCTATTATTTATTATTTTATTTTATTTTATTTTATTTTATTTTATTTTATTTTATTTTTTTATTTTATTTTATTTTATTTTATTTTATTTTATTTTATTTTATTTTATTATTTTATTTTATTTTATTATTTTATTTTATTTTATTATTTTATTTTATTTTATTTTATTTTATTTTATTTTATTTTATTTTATTTTATTTTATTTTATTATTTTATTTTATTTTATTATTTTATTATTTTATTATTTTATTTTATTTTATTTTATTTTATTTTATTTTATTTTATTATTTTATTATTTTATTTTATTTTATTATTTTATTTTATTTTATTTTATTTTATTATTTTATTTTATTATTTTATTTTATTTTATATTTACTTACTTATTTACTTATTTATTTTGTCAAGCATATATAATTATAAGCAAAGTATAAACAAATATAGACATGATTGTATGTATATATAATAGTACAAGTATGATTAAGAGTACAAGAAGTATGAATATATGGGTACATTAGGACAGGAACGGTAGGCACAATTGTGCGCTTATGCATGCCCCTTACAGACCTCTTAGGAATGGAGTGAATGTGGAAAAATTGGATTCCCAGATCTGCCCCAAAAGACCACATGTCCATAGAAGAGGGTGGACTTGAACCCAAGTCTTCTCAAGCCTCACTAGACAGCTTAACCCAGGGGTCTCCAATTTTGGCAACTTTAAGACTTGTGGACTTCAACTCCCAGAACTGGAGTTGCAAAGTCTTAAGGTTGCCAAGGTTGGAGACCCCTGCCTTAACCATTTCATCTCACTGGTTCCCATTCTGTGTCTTATTATTTAGTTCAGGGCTGGCCAAACTATGGTTCTTTGAGGACCTGTGGGAGTTGAAGTCCACAGATCCCCAAAGAACCATAGTTTGGTCACCCCTG
The DNA here is from genome assembly GCA_023053685.1 of Diadophis punctatus similis. Taxonomy (NCBI): domain Eukaryota; kingdom Metazoa; phylum Chordata; class Lepidosauria; order Squamata; family Dipsadidae; genus Diadophis; species Diadophis punctatus. Next base: position 1,931,609 of record JALIGW010000050.1, on the reverse strand, counting down.
ATTTAGTTGAATCCAGTTAATTTTGGCACGTTAAACAAGCCATGATTATAGAAGAATGGTTTTAAGTGATGATACAAGTTGACCATTTTACTTTGTCTTGAGTAAGAAAATCTTGCAGATCCTGAGTCTGTGGTGAATATTTTCCATGTTTGAGTAAACTGAATGCCGTTGCTTCTCCCTTCCGTCAACACAGCTTAGCGGGAGTTTCTCGCAGCACCACGATTTTGGTGGCCTACCTGATGACGGTAACTCACTTTGGCTGGAAAGAATGTTTGGCCGGTGCCAAAGCTGTCCGTTCCTACGTGAGCCCCAACTTTGGGTTTCAGAAACAGCTTCAAGAGTACGAAGCTACGTTACTGCAGGAGGTAATGCATCACAAGGGCACCTTGTTTGACCCCAAAGTCATTATGGGCAAATCGTTGCACGCTTGTGTCCTTCTCTGTAGCAATTAATTTGCTTTTATTAATTACTTACTTTTTCATTATTACTTATTTATTTATCTATCTATCAAATGTATATAGCTGCTCGTGTCACCAAAGGCGACTAAGTTAATGCTTAGGAAGTCTTTGGGGAAACAGATGGGAGAGGCAAGCATGAATTGGTACGACAGGCGAGAAACAATTAGCACACTGAGTCATATGCTCAGTGTAATGCCATGATCTTGTATCGCACATGTTTGATGTGCCTTTTTCACATGTTTGTAACCAGGGGTCTCTAAGGGCTGGTTGAGGGCCAAGAAGACCCCATCATGCAAGCATCAGTCCCTTTTTTGGATGGGTCCCCTTGGTCCTTGCACCCCAGAGAGAATTTCCCAGCGCTGGTTCGTCCGTTGTTGCTATCAAAACACGGAACTCAGCAGGAATCCCATAAGCTAACATGGAATCTTGATTTTTGATTGCAAGGTGCAGTCAACACTACAACCGTTTCAATGTGCATTGTGTGTGCAACACAGGTAAAAAATATGCTAGGGATTCATTCCATTGCACAGTTTTGGTTGTCATCTTGAGTTCTTTTTTTTTTTTTACCCCCCTACCCACATCCCCATAATTCAAAATTTTGAATATCTAACCACACCAGGATTGGAACTCTGGTTTCCCCCAGGCCAAGTGAATTTACTCTGGGCTCACTTCCTTTTTCCCCCTCACTACTGAAATCAGGATGTTCTGAGAAAAATGCTCTGCTTGAAGTGGGATGAGACCAAGTGGAACAGGAGCGGAGGATCACGGTGCAAAACGAACTCTTCAGAGAAAACGTTCAACTGTTGCAGAAGTACCAAGCTTGGGATTCCCCCCCCCCAGCAACTAAAATGCCCCCCCCCCAGAAATGCAGTTGATGTGGTACCTGGGCTGTGACATCAGTGGGCACAATATTTCCACCAGGAGAGTGGCTGGAGGCCTTGAGGCCTTAAGACCGGGACCACCACTCATCCACCCTACCAACGTGTAATTTTCTGCCTTTAAAAAGAGGCATTGGATGTGGGAATAGATGCCTTTTGCAGGCTGTAACAGAGACCATCAGACACCCAATGAAAGGAAGATGGATCCTCCTTTTTGGTCCCTCATTTTTTCCATCTGGCAGGTGTACCCTCAAAACCAAATATTTTCTGGATTTTTGAATATTTGAGCAGGGTTTTTTTTTAAGGGTGCAGCACATCCTTGCTAAGTACTAAATCAAGGGTGCCCAACCTTGGCCATTTTAAAACCTGTGGACTGGCTGGGGAATTTTGGGAGCTGAAGTCCACAGGTCTTAAAATAGCCAAGATTGGAGACCCCTGTACTAAATAGTTTTTTAAAAAAATCCAGATGTTATTCATTGATGAATAATCTTTTCATAACATTTGTTAGTCTGATAGGTCTCCACAGGTTCCTGATTTTTGATAATTAGAAGAAGGGGCGATTGACAGCAATTTAATACATTCACAGAAAAGGAAAGGCCAGAACTATTGATATATCGTGGTACTGAAGTAGAACTGCTCCTTTTAGAGGCAGTCTGCCTCTGAATAACTGTTGACTTCTTGCCATGCCTTGTGGAAAGGGCTTCCCAGAAGACAATGAACAGTAAGATCGCGAGCTCCAGGTTGACCTTTAGAGTCACAACCACAAGGCAGACTTTGGGCTCTTCCACTCCTCCTGACTCTGAAACGGAATGAAATATTGGTTTCTCTTTCACATTGATTTTCTGAAATGAATTTACACTTCAGCTTCATCATTTTCCGGGTAGCTTATCGTTCTAGGTCCACTGATCTTGAATGCTTAATCCGCCCCACCTTCTGAAACCCAAAACATTAGAGCCACCCTTAAACGTCTACTTAGGGAGAATAGGGGAAGAATTGGCAAAACTGGAGGTGGAATTAAAAGGGGAAGCAGCCTAGAATCCCTACATAACCACAAGCAAACTAAATTCAATTCCATGACCCTCATCTAACTCTCAGGAAGTGCTAATTTATATGAGCCGAGGTGGCGCAGCAGTTAGAGTGCAGTACTGCAGGCCACTTTAGCTGATTGTGATCAGCAGTTCAACTGTTCAAATCTCACTGGCTTAAGGTTGACTCAGCCTTCCATCCTTCCGAGGTAGGTAAAATGAGGACCCAGATTGTTGGGGGCAATATAAATATAAATATACATTGCTTAATGGTGTAAACCGCTTAGAGAGTGCTTGCACTGGGAGGCGGTATATAAATCTCACTAATAAATAAATAAATAAACAGTCAGTTGAGAAGGTTCCTGTGGAGAGGCTGTTTTGCAATAAATCCATTTAATTAGACCTTCATGGGTGGACCTGATCTTTTGCGCCTGGCAGGACGTTAGTGAAAATATTTCTCATTCTTCTATCTAGTATATTATTTTTTCCTTCATTATAGCACTTTTTTTTAAAAAAAGGACACCTTTTGGTGTTCCCAGAATAGCTAAAACATTAATTAATTCATTATGCACAAGGTGAAAAAATGTTTTCTTTTGGAAATCCCGACATGAGCATTGTTGCAAATCATATGATTTATTAAAGAACATAGATGATAGAGATATATAGATATACATATATAGATAGATAGATAGATAGATAGATAGATAGATAGATAGATAGATAGATAGATAGATAGATAGATATAGAGATGATAGATAGATAGATAGATAGATAGATAGATAGATAGATAGATAGATAGATAGATAGATAGATAGATAGAGATAGACAATGATAGGCAACAGTTCGGAGCAGCACCTCAAAAATCTCTAGCAAATTATGCGCTTGCAGATCTGAGGCCGAAGAAGATTGTGTAAGCAGAATTTGAAGAGTGGGAAAAAGAAATGAAAAAAAAAACCCCACTTTCCTTTTTTTCTTTTTCTTTTTTTAAGTCCAATTTTTATGCTGGCCCCGTGTGAAACCAGAAAGTGGAGCTAAAGGCTTTGAGAATCTTAATTAAGCACCCAGATGCGGCTTCATTGGAACGGCATGGCAGTATTAGAAAAATCAAGTGAGCTTTGGGTCTTGTTCCTAGCCCTGAGAATGGTAGTGAAATGTCACGTGTTTTCCTGTTTCAAAACAATCTGTGGCTGGTTTCAGGCGGGTGTGGGTGGGTGGGCTCTGTGACCCGAAGCGAAGATGTCAGGAGAGGCAAAAATGTTAAAAATTCCCACTGGAAGTCCCCCAAAACTAGCCAGAGCCCACTTGTGGAAATTAATGATCAGGGGACCTTAAAGGCTGCTATGAATGGAATTCACAGCCAGCTCTAATTGGTGCTGGTGAAAATCCTTTTCTCATTGACATTTTGATGCTTTACTCATGCTCTCCTCACGTGGCTTTATGAAAGTGACAAGGGTATTTTGCTGCTCTCTGAGTTGAAATTAAGACTCGCCAAAGGCTCTTCCAGGGGTGAAATTTGGTGACGATCCTGGAGCTGCATTGGGCTTCTGGGATTGCATGTTATTTTTTTTTTACTAGGGAGCAGTTGAGTAAAGTTACTTAATTCAAGAAGAGCAAACCATACATTGAGCGAATGAAGGAATTAGGTTGTGTCTAGTCTAATGAAGAGAAGGACTAAGGGGTGATATGATAACTGTCTTCTAGTACTTGAGGGGCTGTCACAGAGAGGAGGGGGGTCGTCCTGTTTTCCAAAGCACCAAGGACAAGAAGTAACAGGTTGGAAAATCATTAAAGAGAGATCCAACTTAGAATTAAGGAGAAATTTCTAGATAATGAGAACAAACAGTGGAATGGCTTGCCTCTGGAATTATGGGTGCTCCATCACTGGAGGTTATCAAGGAAAGATTGGAGAGCCATCTGTCTCGAATGGTATGGGTCTCGTGCTTGAAGAGGAAGTTGAATTAGAAGACCTCCAAGGTTCCTTCCAGCCCTATTATTCTATGCTCTATGTTCTACTTCCAACTTAGCTCTAGTTTAGGAGGACTAATAGAACTTTAGTTCTGGAAGGAAATGATTGTGTTGGAGGTCCATGGATCAGTGTGTATGTCTGATTGGGATGTATGAGTCTTAGGTGACCCATATCTGTCTTCTAAGACAACATTTTCTCCTTGAGTTGACCATAGCCTGTTCACTGACCTTTCACTCTATGTACTCTCTGTATCTTGGCCCAACCTTCTCACTTGATAACTGCTCTGGAATTTTGTCTTGGCAGTACCGAGCCTGGGTCCAGATGGAGTATGGCAAGAACCCTCTCCCTGACCAAGAGGAACTACAGCGGTTGCTCTCCCCCAAAGAAGAGAAAGTAAATGAGCCACAAATAGGACTCGGAGAAACCAAATGGAATGGTGCCCCAAGCCCAGACAACCACCAGCCACACACCAGATATGGTGACAGCAGCACCAGCGGCCACCACCAAGGAACTAACCGATAACTGGAAGAGCATTTGGAAAGAACCTTTTTAGCTTCTTCTTTTGATCGATATGAAGAGGTTGTTGCAGGTCCTTCCTTTCTGGTCCTTCTTTCAATGTGTTCAGACTCCTTTTGGGTTGGGCTGCAACAGTGGACTTCTCTAGAGGTCAACTCAAGTGCCTCTTGCTGTCCATTTGGAGGTTGCCCATGTCAAGAAGAAAAAAAAGGGGGTCATTTAACAGTTTCAAGGAGATGGGTGTGCAATTATCCCAAGTGTCTTGCTGGTTGAGAAGATGCAGAGTATCTTGGAAATTCTTGAGGCATGTTCTCAAAAGTGACTTGATTTGAATAGGAGTGGTGAATATGGTTGACAAGAGCATCTATCCTGGGAAACAGGTGATTTTTTATTAGTAATAATCCTTAGAATTGGAAGTGATTTCAGCTTTTGAGAAACAGATTTTATTAGGTTTGCTTCAACTGTTGTTCGAATTAGTGCCCCAAATTAGAGGCGCTGTGATGGGAACATTACTAAGATAAGCCACCAATGAACTTAAATAATGCAAATCAATATGATGTTTACATGAACAATAATAATACCCAACAACATAAGCCTCCAATTCTCTACTAAATATCTAGGGATCTATTATGTTATTGGATTGCCCTACGTTTCTTTCGTGGTACTGCTTAAAGGGATTACCACACACATGTTCAAAAGAAGCCCTTACACGAATCTGGGTCTGCAACCTTCACACAACCACCATCAGGTCCCACAAACATTTACCTAGGGAAGGGAGCCCCATTTTGCCATCAACACTGGGGATCTGTGGGCAAGATTTTTGAAAAGAAGCTCCACCTTTTCAATTAATCTACCGTATCGTTATCCATTTCAGACAAGGTGGCCATTCTTGTTGCAATAGCACTTAGACTTATATCCCACTTCACAGTGCTTTACAGCCCTCTCTAAGCAGTTTACAGAGTCAGCCTCTTGCCCCCAACAATCTGGGTCCTCATTTTACCCACCTCGGAAGGATGGAGGGCTGAGTCAACCTTGGAAGGATGGAAGGCTGAGTCAACCTTGAGCAGTGAGTTAGCTGTGTGCAAGAACTGTCTTCTCAAATCACCAAGCCAAACTCCTTACCTCCTTTGCTTGGGAGCCTGGCCTGCAGCCTCAACGGAGAAGCAACTGCAATTTTGGCGGTGGGTCAAAATGGCTTATGGGGGAAGCTCAGAAGCAACCCAGACAGCTTGTCTGGCTCTTCTGCAAACGGCACAGGAAGCCCACATGGGAACTCAGCTCGGAAAGAGAAAAGAGGCTGTTTCTGGTAGGAACAGGAAATCATCGTAGATATGTGATAAGCAGAGATTACTTTTACAACCGTGCTACCAACAGATCGAAGCTACGGCAGGATACGTTGCTGAAGTGAGAGCATTTGATTCCTCGATCCCTGCCTGAAAGATCTCCCACCTGGTTGCTGTCTCACAGGGCGCACAATCCGTGTTTCTGGGAGAATGGGCCTGGTTGGAAAATCAGAGGTGAAAATCATATAGGGATAATATCTTGGAGGGTTCTCCCTCATCAAGACTCAAATATCAAAGGTTACTTTTTATCTACGGACATCCAAGAAGGTAGACAAACAAGATCTCTGGATGTCCCCAAAATGCTGTTTTTCAAAAAGCAACTGGACTTCCTTTGTCTTTCCACGAAGACATGTCTAATCCAAGAAGTTTCTTCGGAACTGAAAAAGCTTCTTGGATGAGAAGTGAAACGTCTTTGTGGAAAAAAACATGGCTGTAGCCACGTCTCTTTTCAGCTCCTAGTAGCAATTCAGTGTGCTCCAACTATACCCCAGCTCTGTTCCTAAAATCATTTGCTAAGAGGTGAGCAATGTTGAACCGGATAAACGTTTTGAAGCGAAAGGTCTTTAGTACCAGAGTGTCAAGATATGAAGACTCATTAGCCATCCTTTGGGTTTCCAGGAATTAGGAGGAAGAGGAGATAACTATGAATCGTGAATTTCCAAGAAACAGAAGAGCGGACATTTTGACCCAAGCCTTGATGACTTGTGAGAACGTTACTTCCTTTTTCAAGATTTGTCTGTTGCAAAGATTGAGCAGATTCCAATAAAGGAGAATATTTGTAGTTCAGGGTTGAAAGGATGAGTTCTTGGTGCTATCTGAGCTTGGTGGTTTCCTTGCAGACATTTCATTACCCAAAGTAGGTAACATCATTAGTCCTAGTGATGATGTTACCTAGTTTGGGTAATGAAACATCTGCAAGAAAATAACCAAGAATACCAAAGGTCACCTCCTCCTCCTCCTCCTCCTCCTCCTCCTCCTCCTCCTCCTCCTCCTCCTCCTCCTCCTCCTAGCACTAAGGAAGTTCCCTTTTGGGTAATGAAATGTTTTGAGAAAACAACCAAGCTCCAAGACCACCAAGGACCCTCACTGAGCAGATTTGACTGAGGGGGGGTCATCTCCCCCTCCTCATTTGCAAACAGACGTCCAAGGCTGAAATGGAGCCAGACAAGGAAGTTAAACCTGGTTGATCAAACATGAAGATGATGGTGAGAGATCCTAGCTTCCATGTCCCTAGGAAGAAAAATAATATTTCGGGGCAGTTGGTCCTTAGCTTAGATGGACGCCAGACACCTCATGACATTCCTTGGCCAATCTTTGCAAACATCCTTGGAGTAGTTTAACCTTCATGACTAAACTTTATTGATTTATTAAAACAATAAGGTTGTCCAGAAATGCATGGGCTGTAGTCTGCCCATAGACACAGAGGCAAAATAAATACATCAAATGAGGAAAATGCGCTGGGCTACCAACTGTCTATCAACTGGCCAAATAGTTCTGTAAGCTTTACCGTTTCCTCTGTAGTATAACTGTATTTAAGGAAGGAAGAAATGCAGTTTTAAAGAAAGCTGCCTCCAATTTTGTCCTCTACTGATGTTTCTCACAATTTTTAATAGATGTTCAGCTGCTGGGCAGTTGTGCCCTCACAATTCTCACCCTCCTTGTGGTGGCATCCTTAGAAATTGACACAATTGCCGCCCTTCCTGTGGAGCCCATCCTTCACCTGCCAACCTCGGCTAAGTTTCCACCCTAATCATCTTTTTCTCACACTTTGGACTTTTCCCCTACCTCTTTCTTGACCCTCTCGACCATTAACTAAGAAACAAACAAACAAACAAACAAATAAAGCGGAAAGGCAGGAAGGCAAAAGAAAGAAAGAAAAAAAGAGAAAGGAAGGAAGGAAGGAAAGAAAAAAACCGGGAAGGCAAGAAGGCAAAAAAAAGAAAAAAGAAAAAAAAAGAAAAGAAAGAGAAAGATAGCAGGAAGGCAGAAAAAGAGCAAAAGAAAAGATAGGATGGCAGGAAGGTAGGTAGGAAGAAAGGGATGGGAGAGACAGAGATGAAAGAAAGGAAAGAAGGGAGGAAAGGAAAGCAGGAAGGGAAGGCAGGAAAGATTTCCGACAAGGAGAAGCAGATACTCCTGGCCAACCACTCAACTCCTCCGTCTCCGCCTCATGGGCGCCCAAGAGTTCCCTCGACCCCCGAGCGGGTAGTTCAGCGCCCCGGGCACCGCCAGGAAGACTCCCACCTGGCGGGAGCGAGTGACGCGCGCCCCAACTGATTTCTCTGAAACGGGTGCAGTGGCAAGAAACCCCTGGGCATGCTTCCCCTCCCATTGGCCAGCCTGCCTCCCGCTCTAGCTTGCCATTGGCTGAACGACTTGTATGGCCGATCCCCTCCGCTCGGCCGGGGGGTATAAAAACTGCTCCTCAAAGCGCGAGTTTCGGGCTAACTTTTGCGGGCGGCGCGCTTATTCCGGGAGAGCTTCTCACCTCGCTGCAGCCGGCGCAGTCCAGATGTGGAGCAGGTCAGCGGGAGGGGGGGGCAGAGGACTTCCCTGGAGAAGGGTGGACAGGTCTTGGGAGTCTAGTAGCTTGTTGGGTCTCCTGAAAGGAAGGTGGGCTTCCAGATCCAGGGTTCTTAGCATCCCGAGGAGGTCCTCTTTCTCCTAGGCTGGTGGAGGACCATCCGGACCTTGGACATCTTCTCTGCTGTTTTTGGACCCGACCTTTTCTTTTGATCCCGCAGTTGCCATCTTTGCTTGGTTTGGGTTGGTTCTTGCAGCTTTGGGCTTTTCCCCACTCTGAAGTTGGATGAGCTGTCATCCCTCGGCATGTCCACCTGAGAGGTCTCCAGGGTAGCTTTCCCTCCTGAAGTAAGGGCTTCAGAAAGAGAAATGGAGGGAGAAGGAGAAGGGAGAAGAGACGGAAGGGGAGGACACAGATGGCTTGCCTTCTCATGGCGGAGAGACCAAACGATGGTGCAATCAACATCTGTCTTGAACAAGGTTTCTCAACTCATCCACTTTCCCATGTGTGGATTTCAACTCCCAGAATTCCCCGGCTGGGGCATTCTGGGAGTTGAAGTCCACAGATTGGAAAATGGTTGAGGTTGAAGAACACTGGCCTAGAGGCAGAGTTGGGACATTTCTGCTGTGATCTTCTTCCTGGTCCTGAAGAACATAGAAGCTGCTGTTCTCCTGGATTTATGCATCCTGCACAGAGACCGACATCTGAATTAGCTTGCACAGAGAACTCTTCCTGTAGAATTGTTCATTGGACTGTGGTTGCTATTTTTTTGACAGCCTTCAAAAGGAAATTGTGGCCGGGGTTTTAAAAAATGGCGCACCAGCTTCAGAAGCCCAAATTAGAAACCTTCCCCTAAAGCTGAAATTTAGAACATAAAATTCTAACCAAGAATTTGCAGTGAGATATTCTAGGTTGCTATTTAAACGTGGTTTGTGTGACCGGTACCCGCATTTTAATTCTGGTTCTCTAAGGCTCGTGACATTCTAACTTAGACACAAGTTTTGCTTCTTGGGTTGCAGTGTTTTCTTTAAAACAACAACATGAAAGGAATCTTTGAACCAGTCCTATGATTCTATGATTATTGAGATATTGCTCAGAAGCTGTTCTTCAGATCAGTACCAGCTTCTTGACAAAAGAGCAGCAAAGATGATTAGGGGGCTGGAGGCTAAAACATTTTATTTATTTATTTTATTTATTTAGTGCTCTTAAATGCCGCCCTACTCCATTCATACAAAGAATGGTTGCAGGAATCGGGTATGTCTAGTCTAGTGAAAAGAAGTATGTGGGGGGGGGGATATGATAGCAGTCCGCCACAAAGAAGACCGGGTCAACCTATTCTCCAAAGCACCAGAAGGCAGGACAAGAAACAATGGATGGAAACTCATCAAGGAGAGAAGCAACCTAGAACTAAGGAGGAATTTCCTGACAATTAGAACAATTAATCAGTTGAACAGCTTGCCTCCAGAAGTTGTGGGTGCTCCATCAGTGGAGGCTTTTAAGAAGAGATTGGACAGTCACTTATCTGAAATGGTGCAGAGTCTCTTCCCTTAGCAGGGCGTTGGACTAGAGGACCTCCAAGGTCCCTTTCAGCTCTGTTATTCTGTTAAAATGTCTCTCCATTAAAAAGCATCTGCTCACTTAGATTTAATGGTGCTGTAGTGCATCTAGGGCAGTGATGGTTCTCCAACAATTGTGGTCCCGTCTTCTGGAATTACAGCTGCTGTTTCCACAGTGGGGAAACTGTTTGATGGGGTCTAGTTGCTACAGATGAGGCCCAGTCAACCTCCTTTCTCATTGGGGTTTCGGACTAGCAATAACACAGGTGCACCCAGGGCATTGGTGTGTCAATAAATCCTGTCGGACAGTTGACCTGTATGCGCTAGGGATGGTTGCAGTTTAGGAAATGGGTGCAGATGCCCCAGCTTTTCACCTCTTTTAACAAAGCAGTAAGAATCACAACACATGCAGCATTATTCTTCGTGTTCTAGGTTATCCACCATGGGTATCTGAATATTTCCATTTTTATGAAGAGAGAGAGTGAGAGAGAGCACCACAAAAGTAATCTGATTCTTACAACATTTTGAGGAAGCTCTTTTTCAGGGAAAATGGTTAATAGTTCTTGATTAAAGATAATTTGGGCAATTCTCCCTCCCCCACCCGCAGTCAGCTGATACATTTTCTCACACAGTTTTACACTGAACATTTTGGATGAGACTTCCTTAAAATGCAGTTGGAATCGCCTCTCTTGTGCAGTTTTGGGGGTTCCATATTCCCCCCCTCAGTTGTGGTGTATCTCTGTCTCTTGCCTTCAATGAAACTCATAGAGACCGCTTTTAAGAAAAACCATGGCACTCAAAAAGGCTTAGATAGAGTTTTATCCTGTGTTGATCTTTCCCTAATATAGATATAAGCACTTTGAAAATGTTCAATCAAAGCTCCACTAGGACATAAGGCTCCACATGTTATAAAAGATTGTTCATAATTTGGATCTCTTGTTGACCCTCAACTTGCCTCCACATGTTCTCCTGGACATGTCCATTCCATATTTTTATTTGTCAGATGTGTTTGTTATCCATTTTGCTTGGAAGCGATAATGCAAAAATACAGAAATTGTTATTACTGGCATCAGGAACAATTGTTTTCCCTAGTCTTCAGCCCCAGAATCCCAGTTCTAACTATGATTGACTCTGCAGATCAGTTTCAGAATGAGCCAACATTGATTTAAGTGTTGTCATCTAGATAGCTTAGAATGTACATCAACATCTGCTAATATACAAGATATTTGAGCTGAGATTGGTATAAGAGCATTTCAAAAGGACAGTCTATCTGCCCCAAGCACTCTGTGGTTTACATTATATTACAACCACCAGACTTTTTCATATTTCCTAGATCTGAATCTACCATGCAAATACTCACCTTCCTTCTTGAGGTCCTCCCTGTTGACATCTGTCAGTTCAATTTCATAGAGGGTTAAAAATGGGGCACAGGATCAAAGCAGTGTTTTTCAACCTTGGGAACTCTAAGATGGGTGGACTTCAACTCCCAGAATTCCCCAGCCAGCCATGGATGAGAAACACCAGATTAGAGACGGAATTTTTGGAGTTCCACAGCAAAAGGGCTCAAGTGTTGAAGAAAACCCTTGACATGTTCTCCTTACAGGGTGTGTGACCGAAACGGTGGAAGGCGGCTTAGACAATGGCTGATCGAACAAATTGACAGTGGACTGTATCCTGGTTTGATCTGGGAGAACGAGGAGAAAACCATGTTTCGTATCCCGTGGAAACATGCGGGAAAACAGGATTACAACCAAGAGGTGGATGCATCAATTTTCAAGGTATTAAAAACCATCTTTTGATGGAAACCATAGGCATTCCTTGATTGAGTTGTTGGTAGAAGATCCAGAGAGGTCTCAAATATGAAGTTGTCTATCCCATTTTTGGAGTGAATTTTGCTAAACTCAATCCCATCCATTTCATGTATTTATTTATCACGTTGAATAAATAAATACATGTGTATGCCAATCACCTTGCTATCCAAATCATGGTGTCCAACTTAGATTTTTTTAGAAGGGCCCCAATCATGTAAAAACTGGTTCCTACTTTGGAACAACTTTTCTTTAGGTGATTATCTAGAACTTGTTTTGAATTGCCCATGAAGTTGGATGATGGTTAAATAGTTGAGATGCCAATTTCTCAAGGAGATATGTTCTTTTATTTTGTCACTAAGTATTGCCATGGTACTAAATCGGAGAGCTGGGTAATTTAGATTGTAATGCTTGCAATAATCAGGAAAAAAGCAGCTGAATACACCTTTGTTCTCGGTAGAAATTATATTTTAAAGGGGCTACCTGCATGCCTTTTTAAAATAGTGGACAAGACGTTTCAATGTGACATGAGTGCTGACCTTGATGTTCATAAGATGTAGAAGAAACCCAAGAATAAGAACGAGAAATGATCTCCACAGGACCAATGGCCCATCAAAGGCATTTGGATGGGGCAAATGGCCTTACTAATGGTGTTCCTTATTTTTATTTTATTTATTGATTTGTATCCCACTTTTATTATTTTTATTTGTTTGTTATCCTGCCTTTATTATTTTTACGAATAACTCAAGGCAGTGAACACACCTAAAACTTCTTCCTCTTCCTATTTTCCCCACACCCCAGCCCCGGGAGGTGTGAGAGAGGGGGACTGGCCCAAAATTGCATGTACACTTGAGTTCTTTTGTACCACCAGAGAGAAATTCCTTGTGTGCCTAATCACACTAGGGCAAATCAAGTACAATGTAAATTGCCCAGTTGGTTTTTGTGGCTAAGATGGGACTTGAACCCACAATCCCCTGCTTTCTAGCCTGATGCCTTAATCGCTAAACCAAGCTGACTCTCCTTTGTCCCTTTCTTGGGAATCTTTGCCCCTTGCTTGGGAGTCCCTTTCTCTCCTTTGTGTCCCTGACTCTCCTTTATCCCTTTCTTGGGAATCTTTGTCGCTTTCTTAGAATCAGGATCTCAAGCAGTTGAGTCCTTCCTTGTGAAAACTTCCTCTCCTCCCATGTAGGCCTGGGCGGTATTCAAAGGCAAGTACAAAGAAGGAGAGAAGGCAGAGCCGGCCACGTGGAAAACCAGACTCCGTTGTGCCTTAAACAAAAGCCCTGACTTTGAAGAGGTGACAGAGAGATCACAGCTGGACATTTCTGAGCCCTACAAGGTTTACCGCATTGTTCCAGAGGAAGAACAGAAATGTAAGTGGGGCCTGGCTCACTGCAACTGTGCCTGGTTGCAGGTACTGTATTAGAAGGTGGGCGTAGTTTTTATTGGCGTCTCTTCCAAACAAAACCTTTCCCAGGATAAATTGCACATATTCTAAAAATCTTTAGAGCTGCTGAGGTTGAGAAATGATTCGAATTGCTTCTCTTCAAATTATTGGAGGGAAGAGAACTAAACTCGTCCCTTGCTTATGAAGAGCTAAACACTGGTGCATTTAAAATATGATAATATTTTATAATATGATAATATTATAATTTATAATATTATATAAATATAATAATATTTATAATAATAAAATATGATGATAAAGGGTCTGGAAAATAAAACATACAAAGAGCGGTTGCAGGAACTGAGCTTGGCCAGTCTAGCGAAGAGAAGGACCAGGGGTGACATGATAGCAGTGTTTCAATACTTGAGGGGATGCCACAGAGAGGAGGGGGCCAGGCTGTTCTCTATGGCACCAGAAAGCCAAACAAGGAATAACGGATGGAAGCTGACCAAGGAGAGATTCAACCTGGAAGTGAGGAGAAACTTTCTGACGGTGAGAGCGATCAACCAGTGGAACAGCTTGCCAGCGGAGGTTGTGAGAGCCCCAACACTTGCGACCTTCAAGGAGAGACTGGACTGCCATCTGTCTCAAATGGTGTAGGAACTCCTGCTTGAGCAGGGGGTTGGACTAGATGACCTACAAGGTCCCTTCCAACTCTAATAATAAATCTAAATCTAAAAAATAAATGGCGCTCTGAAAAAAATAGCGTGATTGCAGGTAGTCCTTGACTTAAAATAGCAATAGCACTTATATACCGCTTCACAGTGCTTTACAGCCCTCTCTAAGCGGTTGACAAAGTCAGCATATTGCCCCCAACAATTTGGGCCCTCATTTTACCCGCCTCGGAAGGATGGAAGGCTGAGTCAACCTTGAGTTGGTCAGGATCGAACTCCTGGCATTGAGCAGAGTCAGCCTGCAATGCCGCATTCTAACTACTGCACCGGCACCAAACAAAAACCATTACAAACATTTGTTTAGCAACCATTTGAAGTTACAGTGGCACTGAAAAAGTGACTTATGACTAGTTTTGGGGCTATCTCCAGGTCATGCTTAAGACACATATGGAAGTGGCATCAAGCAGATTACTGCCCTTTCCAGCCAGATGTTAGGACTTCAACTCCCAGAATTCTCCAGCTGGAAAACAACCATATAAGCAAAACCATTTTAAGTTTTGATCTTGCATGTCTGGTGCATGCTTTTGAGAAAGCATCTCAACCAGCTTGCTGTGCCCCAGCCGTCTCTACTATTCCGCCATGCCCTTTTCTTGACATCAGTGGGGTTTTTTGCTCCCCCTTTAATCGAGCAGTTCTGCTGCCCCCCTCCAAAGGCTCCATTTTCCGGGGCTGTGAGAGTGGGCAAAAATACAACTCTGGGTCGCCTCTTTAGTCAGAGCTCAATGTTGTGGTTATAGAACACCATGTCCGACTTTACCGGAGCTGTACAGCCTGCATTATTTTTAGCTGTGGTTCTTCTGGTGTGGTGTCTTTTCAACCATGCAAAACTGAATTTCAAGAAATCTGTCTCTGCACCGGGCCTTTTGCTGTTGATTGCATGAACTCTTTTGTCTGTGAAGCAACCCAAAATGCCGTTTTCTCACTCCCTTTGTGCGATGTGTCGAAGGTGTCAAGGTGGGGGGTCTCTGCAGCGAAACCCACAACGCTTGGTTCCCTGTGATCAAAATACAGCTTGTTTTCTCTTTGGTTTGCATTTAAAAACTAATAGGAAAGTTGTTACCCCCACAAAGAGTTTGTCTAAAGGTTTATTTAATGGTTTTAAAACATCTCCAAATATTGCTCTTGTTTTTCTGCACTTTGTCTTTTTGATTTAATGGGGGGGGGGGGGAGGGAAAAATCCTTGCCAGGTCTGGAGTTCTGAATATTCTGCATTTCTCCCCCACCTCATGTGCCAAATTAACAGATTTGGAATTTTAACAGATTAATAGAGTTGGAAGGGACCTTGTAGGTCATCTACTCCAACCCCCTGCTCAAGCAGAGGACCTTACACCATTTCTGACGGATTGTCCCAAAGGAGCTTTTTCAAAAGACAGCTGGACTTCCCTGGTTTTTTCTTGAAGACGTTTCGCTTCTCATCCATGAAGCATCTTCATTCTGGCTGAATGTTGGGGATGAAGATGTTTTAACTGCTTAACTAAAGATGCTTCTTGGATCAGACGCAAAATGCCTTCAAGAAAAAAACAAACTCCAGTTACCCTTTTGGAAAAGCATCTTTGCAACAACCCTGACCTGGATGATTGAGGATCTCCACAGACAGGTTGACAGAATAACAGAGTTGGAAGGGACTTTGGAGGTCTTCTAGTCCAACCCCCTGCTCAAGCAGGAAACCTTATACAATTTCAAAGGGATCTTTGTCCAATCTCTTCTTACGAAAACCTCCAGTGAGGAATTCCCACAACTTCTAGAGGCAAGTCATTCCACTGATTAATTGTTCTCACCGTCAGGAAAATTCTCCTTAGTTCTAGGTTGCTTCTCTCCTTGTTGAGTTTCCATCCGTTTCTTCTTGTCCTGCCTTCTGGTGCTTTGCAGAATAGGTTGTCCCCCTCGTCTTTGTGGCAGCCCCTCAAATATTGAAACACTGCTATCATGCCACCCCTACTCCTCCTTTTCACTAAACTAGACATACAGGTTTTAGAATCGTTTTTTCTTCTTGCTTTTCTTTGCTTCTTCTTCTGTTAATCTCCTTGTCTCTGAATCTCTCGCGGAATGACGTCCTCGGTAGTGTGTGCAGTAGGACTCAAAGGCTATTTTCTTCCAGGCAAACTGGGCATGGGGACCAAATGCACTTTGAATGAGATCACAGATATGGACTGCAATCCTTCCTCCATAGAAGAGTTAATGAAAGAGGTAACTAACTTTGTTTCATGCCGGGCTAAAGTATCAATTCCCCCCCCCTCTTTGCAGTTGTTTCTTCTGGCCAGAATTTCTCCATACAGTAGAGCAGTAGGTTCTCAACCTGTGGTTTGCAGACCCCGGTGGGAGTCATCACAGGGGGTCCCCGAATGCTTGGAAAAAACGTTACGATTTAAATCTTGAGTTAAGTCTTGGCAGTCCATGGCCACAAAAGATATTTAAATGAGGGCCATGCTGAGAAAAAGTTTGACAGCCATTGTAGTAGAGTAAATAAACCCTGGTCCAATAAAATGGGTGTAGGATGGAGGAAATCGGCAAAACCCTTTCCTCCGACTTGGCCCTTCTACCGATGATGGGTGCCATTAATCCATTAGGGTGCAATCGTTCTTCTCTAGGTGAGTGGATTCAGTGGCGTCTGGAGGGCATGGATAAAAAAGTCAACCTGCATCTTTTTGTGTACATTAAACACACAACTCATATACAAAAGTGCAAGCTGTGATTGCACTGCCGTGGCCACCATTTTAGCTTTTCTAATCCCAACCAACAGACAACCCCTGGGTGCTAATTGCTGTGTACACTGGAGCAGGGGTCTCCAACCTTGGCAACTTTAAGACTTGTGGACTTCAACTCTCAGAGTTCCTCAGCCAGCTTTGCTGGCTGAGGAACTCTGGGAGTTGAAGTCCACAAGTCTTAAAGTTGCCAAGGTTGGTGACCCGTGCACTGGAGGCAATTGAATCTGTTATGGGAAAGGTACCTCCAGCCTTCTTTTCAGTTCCTTCCGCCCTCTCCAGAATAAGTACAACTCAGGAAGTCAAGTGTCCATGACAATATGGAAGAAAGATCATAGACAAAAAATAATAATGGGCCACTATATATGGCATTCAGAGATGGCCAATCTCAGAATGGTTGATGGCAAGGTAAACTGCTTTCGGGTGGCAGTTCTGTCTGCTTGGTCATCTCAAGGTCTTCTTCTCCATAAACTCCCCAGACTCCTTCAGCTGTAGAGGAATACCTTGGCACAATCAAAAGGAGTCCTTCACCACCACAGGAGAGCAGCAGAAACCCACCCATCCCAGACTGGTGGATTCATCAATCAAGTCCTGGTAAGCCACCCTTTCCAATAGGAGAGACTATCTGTAGCTCAGGGTTGAATGGTGGGGTTCTTGGTCCTCTCTGAGCCTGGTTAATTGTTTGCTTGCAGATGTTTCATTATTCAACATGATCGATGAGCATCATTATTTTATTTATTTATTTATTTGTGAGATTTATATACCGCCTCACAGTGCAAGCACTCTCTAAGCGGTTTACACCATTAAGCAATGTATATATTTACATTGCCCCCAACAATCTGGGTCTTCATTTTACCTACCTCGAAAGGATGGAAGGCTGAGTCAACTTGAGCCGGTGAGATTTGAACCGCTGACCTGCGGATCACAGTCAGCTAAAGAGGCCTGCAGTACTGCCTCTAACCGCTGCGCCACCTCGGCTCTATATTATCTATATTATCACACTGATGAGGCTGGGCAATGAAACATCTGTAAGCAAACAACCAAACTCAGACAGAAGTCATCCTTTATCATAGTCATCCATTTGATTGGGGGAAGGAGAGAGCAGGTAATGTCACTCTTGTCATAAGATTGTTGGGCGAAGGACTTGTGTCAATTCCATCAAGATTATATTGTCCATGGCTGCCTTAATTCCTTTGGAAGTTCTGTGAAAGACTACAGAAAGAATTATAAACTGGACTTTGATTTGACAAATTGTCCAGATGTATTCATATTATACCAAACACAATGTGGAAAGATTAATGATGGGCAGAGATGCTTTATTGTGATGCTGGTAAAATACTTGTCAAACTTCTGACAGCCAACTACACCCCAACAAGATTCTCACACAGGCGTCTTTAATCTCTTTGTTGAAAGAGAACAAACACCATAATGTTACATACATCTTGACAACTAAATAACTTTAAAAGACTTTACTTATGTCTGAATTTGCTAGGGAAGAGCTATTTTCATTCTCAAGATAAGCATCCTCTGTTGAACAGGAGATATAGCGAACCGGTCCGAGCCGGCAGCAACCCACCACTGGTGCTCTTGCTTTGGGTGACAAAGGCGAGGACAATCTGTCCATGTAGGTGAACTTGGTGGTTGCCCATGGAACCAAGTGAATTAGGATGCCAAATCTGAAGAAGGACAAGAAAACCCAATTAAATCGGTCCTTGACTTAACATCCAGGGTGGCAGTTGCTGGTCTTGAACCCAAGCCGACTTCTGGCTGAAGGCACAAAGTTCAATGCCCAACATTGAGACATCTCAATCTCAGATGGTAGAAAGTGGTGGAGACCTTCAAGAGTTACTCCCAAGGAGTCAACAGCACAGAAGTTAGAGAAGGGAAGCCTTAATTTGGAGATTTCAGATGTATATTCTGCTTAGAAGAAAAATTAATAATTTCTTTTTCCCCTCCATAGCTTTATCCCTGATGACTGGGTTTGCTGCATACGAGCCGCTTCTAGGTATGGTCTTTCAATCAGTATCTGGTGTGGTTAGCTTAGATTTAGACGTAGAATAACTTTATTATCACTTTGGCAGACATTAAAATGAAATTTCGTTGCATACAACGAAATGTGATGTGACTCCGCTTCCTTTTCAGTTAGCTTCATCCCCCCACCCCATGTCAGCATAAGCATTATGCCTGCCTTCGGAGAGAGGGGAGTCTCCAGAATGGATATTGGAACTAAGAATACCAATATTAATATCAATAATACTGTGGAATCAAATACAAGACCCCAATATCAGTAATCGATTTACTTTTGAGGGCAGAACTTTGATATATTGAATCGAATCAGAATAGAGCTGAAAGGGACCTTGGAGGCCTTCTAGTCCAACCCCCTGCTCAAGCAGGAGACCCTAGACCATTCCAGACAAGTGGCTGTCCCGTTTCTTCTTAGAAACCTCCAGTGATGGAGCACCCACAACGTCTGAAGGCAAAGCAGTTCCACTGGTTAATTGTCCTCCCTGTTAGGAAGTTTCTCCTTAATTCCAGGTTGCTTCTCTCCTTGATTCGTTTCCATCTATTGCTTCTTGTCTGGCCTTCCGGTGCTTTGGAAAATGAATTGACCCTCTCCTCTTTGTGGCAGCCCCCTCAAATACTGAAAGACTGCTATCATGTGCCCCCTAGTCCTTCTTTTCTCTAGATCATCCATACCCAGTTTCTGCAATAGGATGACACTCACTCACTCACTCACTCACTCACCACTCATGTAGTTTGGTGGCGCCAACATATTTAGTGTTGTCTTCTCCTTGGCCTGCATCCTGGCTGGAATCCTTTGTTCTTCCACACCATTGTCCCGTTTTTGAGTTGACCACATGGGTCCACCCCTTGCAGTTGCCCAAACGGGCTACCTGCAGACTCACCTGATGATTTCTATCTTTGTAGCCTACTCCCAACTGGTGATCAACTTCTACTATGGAGGGAAGCTGGTGGGGAGCACCACCACCTCTCGCCCCGAAGGCTGCCGGATCTCCCTGGGAGAGGCGCCCTATTGCCTGGACAGCCTGGAACACGTGCAGTTCCCATCTGCAGAGCTAATACCCAATGAGCGCCAGAGGCAGATTACCAGAAAGCTCTTTGGGCACCTGGAACGGGGTGTCCTCCTGCACTGCAACAAACAGGGCATCTTCATCAAGCGGCTGAGCCAAGGAAGGGTCTTCTGGAGTGGGAACACCATGGCCTGCAAGGAGAAACCCAACAAACTGGACCGGGATGAGGTGGTCAAAATCTTTGACACCAACTACTTCCTCAGAGGTCAGTGAGAACTTTTTTGTGTTTGTGTGTTGCTGAGCCTAGGGAGACCAATCACTATGACAGGGGTCTCCAACCTTGGCAACTTTAAGCCTAGAGGACTTCAACTCCCAGAATTCCCCAGCCAGGCTTCAAGTTGCCAAGGTTAGAGACCGCTGACCTATGAGCCGTGGTGACACAGTGGTTAGAGTGCAGTACTGCAGGCTACTTCTGCTGACTGCCGGCTGCCTGCAATTTAGCAGTTCGAATCTCACCAGGCCAGTGGTGAAATCCATTTTTTTTTACTACCGGTTCTGTGGGCGTGGCTTGGCGGGTGTGGTGTGGCTTGGTGGGTGTGGCAGGGGAAGGATACTGCAAAATCCCCATTCCCTCCCCACTCTGGGGCCAGCCAGAGGTGGTATTTTGCTGGTTCTCCGAACTACTCAAAATTTTCGCTACCGGTTCTCCAGAACCTGTTAGAACCTGCTGGATTTCACCCCTGCACCAGGCTCAAGATTGACTCAGCCTTCCACCCTTCCGTGGTTGGTAAAATGAAGACCCAGATTGTTGGGGGCTATAAGCTGACTCTGTAAACTGCTTAGAGAGGGCTGTAAAAGCACTGTAAAGCGGTATATAAGTCTAAGTGCTATTACTATTGCTATTCCCGGTTTCAATGAGTTCAAGTTTGCTTTTTTTTTGTCCCCTTCTAGAGCTCCATCAGTATTATAACAATCAAGGACGCTTTCCAAACAGCAAAGTGATTCTGTGTTTTGGAGAAGAATTTCCAGATGCTGTCCCCTTACGTTGCAAGCTGATCCTGGTGGAGGTGAGCAGGACAACCGGTCAGGAATCGGTCAGTCATGGAACCAGGTCTGACTTGAGTTCCCTGGTCAAATTTCAGGACTTCCTAAGGTTAATTGCAGAGCTGGTCCTCCTTGTTTGTGTTAGATTCACTTTTCTTTTTCAAAACAGCCATATATGGTAGAGGATAATCAACCCATGGAACAGAAGTTGTCTTCAGAAGTTGTGGGAGCTTCATCACTGGAGGCTTTCAAGAAGAGATTGGACTGCCATTTGTCAGAAATGGTGTAGGGTCTCCTGCTTGGGTGGGTGGGGGTTTGGACTAGAAGACCTACAAGATCCTTTCCAACTCTGTTAATCTGATAAGTGGGATCCATTCTATGACTGACGCTCATGTTTTCGGATCTTATTTGATGTGATTTGGAGTATCTGTTTCCCACTGCTCTTTCTTCCTTGGTCTTCAAAATTTCTTGTTAAAATCTCTCTGCTTTTGAATATATTTGCTTGGCATGTATTTGCTGCTCTTCAGCATAGTTTAAATGACAGGCCATGTGATAAATGGCAGAAACTGGGCTGTCGTATTTCTTGCTGGCAGAACTAAAGTGTGCATCAAATGGAGATAGCTAGAATTGGCTCCCAAGTTGAGGCAAACCCAACATAAGCTCAAAGAGCCTGCAGTGAACCACAAAGAGGGTTATTAAAAACATTGACTTCCAGAATGGGTGGTTGACTGAGAGCTGGCTTGAACCCCTGCCTGCACCAAATAAAGTCACCTCAAATCTACAGCTTGGCCAGGCAGCTCCTGATACTTCTTTGCAACTTGGCTTGTCTACTTGTTGAACATAGTTGCAAAAAAGGTTTGGGCTGGTTTAGTGCAGGGAATTAAAGAGGAGAGGAGGGCATATCTTAGGGGCATCCACAGAAGGGCCCTATAAGTCAAGAAAGTGGCCTTGACTGTGAGCTCAAAGGCCAGATTCCTTTCTACATGTGTACATGCATGTACCTACTTATTTGACTTATAACATGCTCTTCTGCTGATTCTGAGCTCTCAAGGTGATTATCATCCATACAAGGCAGAGTGTAAGGAACGCAGTGTGAAGACACAATAGGATTAATGAACAATTGAAAACCTGGCAACAGAGAAGCATCTTTAAAAAAATATCTTTATTCAGTTTTTTCGTTAAAAATACAGAAAAAAAGAGACAAACTAACGTACACAACAAACAAGACAAAACACAAACACAAAATAGAACAGAAATTACATACAATTACATATAAAATACTTATTCATTTTAACAGCTTTTTCAAAATCTTACTGTATCCAATTTTATGTTACTTTGCTATTTGGTTTCTTTTAACCTTTATTAATCTTAGTCTAAATCTATCTAACTTACTATAAGTTTGTTTAAATTTTTACTATATGTCTCATATCTATGATACGTATACAAATAATTCTCATTTTATTCTTACGAAGAAGCATCTTTTAAATGTTCCCAGGAAACTCAATGCAACTTGGGAGAAAAAGCATTCCCCAGCTTAGGAGCAAGGGAGGGGAGTTGGCATGAAGGGGCATCTACTGCAGGGTCTTCCTCCAAGTCTTCATGCCCAAGAGAGGGGCCTGCTGGAGATGTGCTCTTTGGCTAGGGATTCATGATGCGCCTAATCGTATTCTCTTAAATAAGCGGCAGCTGGATGGAGGCATGCACAGGCTGAGGGTAATGCATGGTTTTTCTGATCACAAGGGCTATGTTCATGTTTGGATGAAACCAGAGAAACCGCACAAGAGCTCAACACAATGTCTGAACCAGATAAATCCCTTCTTGCTGGAGCAGCTCAGCCCCTGTCTGTTGCTGCTGAGCTGAGTAGAGCAGAGGAAGCGACAGGCGTCATGGCTGCTGCCTGCAGAGCTCTTTGGCTTAGCTAACAGGTGACCCGTAGCCTCGACTCCCCTGTGCTGTGCAGAGACCAGAAAGCTGTAAATCAGGAAATCCTCCTCCACCGTCAGGCTCAAGAACCAAGAGCAGCAACTGAAGTTACTCAATAATCATTTCCTTTATTCTTCTTCACCTATAGACAGAATCTTGCCGGACTCATAACAGAACATAACATAACAGAATAACAGAGTTGTTGGAAGGGACCTTGGAGGTCTTCTAGTCCAACCATCTGCTCAGGCAGGAAACCATATACCATTTCAGACAAATGGATGTCCAGTCTCTTCTTAAAAACCTCCAGTGATGGAGCACCCACAACTTCTGGAGGGAAGCTGTTCCACTGCTTAATTGTTCTCATGCCAGGAAATTTCTCCTTAGTTCTAGCTTGCTTCTCTTCTTGCTTAGTTTCCATCCCAGAGGTGGGTTCCTCCCGGTTCGGACCGGTTCTATAGAACCGTTAGTAACTTGGCGGCCTGGGTCGCTGGAACCGTCAGTGACTCAGGCCTGCCACGCCCCCGAGCCGGTTCTCTCGTTTTTGTTTTTTTGCTTCTGCGCACGCACAGAAGCTTTTTTTAGTACTGCACATGTGTAGAGGGTCATTTCCGGGAAGTGACGCGCACGCGCAAAATGTGCACTTCCGTCACGATGCGAACCAGTGGGGAAGGTAAGTAGAAGCCACCCCTGTTCCATCCATTGCTTCTTTTCCTGCCTTCTGGTGCTTTGGAGAATAGCTTGACCCCCTCTTCTTTGTGGCAGCCCTTCAAGGAACACAAGCAACTATTACTATAGATATACTCTGGGAAAAGCTAGGGAGGAATTATCTTAACTGCTTTCCTACTGTCCCAACTTTTCAAGCTCCGCTACCTCTTTGCCCTTTGGAAAGCAGCTTTCTGCATTCCCACAACTCATTCCATCTCATTGATCTTAGAGATATGTTGGATGTTGCACAGGGTATATGAAGCACTTTGGAACACCAAGCAGAGCCAGCTGCTCTTTTGATACTTGAGACTTGCATTTACAACTTCTTTACCGTTGCATTTACAACCGCTCTCCTGCACTGTGAGGTCTTTTTATGAAGCCAATGACCCAACCCGAGGTTTCTCCTTGTCTTCTGAATGCAGATCGAGCAGTTGAGCATCCGGCAACTGGTGGAGGAAGCCCGGAAGAATGAAACCAGCGCTGTGGGCCACCCAGTCGGAGAGGAGGTGCATTATGATCAGATGTACAGGAACTTCCAGGATTCTTGTGGACCTCACCAAAGGCCCATTTTCAGAGAAAACCAGCAAATTACCGTTTGAGACTCTGGAGCAGACTAGTTCATAATTTTCTCAAGCTTTTATAAATTCTTCTTCCCCCCACCTCCATCTTACAGCTTAGATCTTCCTCAACTTCAGTTGAGGTTTTTTTTTAGAAAAAAGGTTTTGTATGTAAATATATAAAGGGTTTAAATAATTCAATTCAGTCTTTATTGCGGTCACAGACCAGCACAAAAAAATTAAACATTAAAATAAAGCAAAACCGAACAGAACAAAGCACAGTAACGTGTTACAATTGATGGTGAAATCGTCTGTCTAATTTTATAGACTCCTCTTCCTCTTCTTCCTCTTCCTCTTCCTCTTTCTCTTCCTCTTCCTCCTCCTCCCTCCTCCTCCTCCTCCTCCTCCTCCTCCTCCTCCTCCTCCTCCTCCTCCTCCTCCTCCTCCTCCTCCTCCTCCCTGCAAACCCTACTCAGTTCTAACACTGGTGATGTTCCCTAGTTGGGTCATCATGAAACATATGCAAGAAAACCACCAAGCTCAGGGAGCATCAAGGACCCCAGAGTCGTTCTCCACCACCTCCTCCTCCTCCTCCTCCTCCTCCTCCTCCTCCTCCTCCTCCTCCTCCTCCTCCTCCTCCTCCTCCTCCTCCTCCTCCTCCTCCTCCTCCATCATTCCACAAACCCCACTCCTTTCTAGCATTGTATGCTATTTTTTGGCAACATCTGCAAGAAAACCCACTAAGCTCCAAGAGCCCCAAGGACGCCACAGTTCAACCCTGAGATGCAAACATTCTCTTCTATTGATATTGGCTTTTGTTGGGACACGGGGTTGACTTAAACCCCTTACAATGGCAGAGGAATCTCTCAAAACACACATTAGATCAACGCCCTTCAAGATTAGATTTACATACGTGGGGTGATCATTCACGCAGGTCTAGCCTGCTCGTGATTATGAAGCGCTGGGACTACCTGGAACCCCGATTCCATCATGGTTTTAAAAAGGGCATGAAGTTCATTTGCTAAGGTGAAATAAGGATGCTCTGTCTTGGCTCCTGGGCTGTTGTACTGGGCCTCTGTGGTGCTCCAGTACGGGGTACTCCTCGACTTAGGAACACAACTGAGCCCAAAATTTCTGTTGCTAAGCGAGGCAATTGTTAAAGTGATCCCCCCCCATTTTACAACATTTCTTGCCACCGTTGTTAAGTGAATCACTGCAGCTGTTAAGTGAGTAACACAGTTGTTAAGTGAATCCGGCCTCCCCATTGACCTTGCTTGTCAGAAGGTCGCAAAAGAGGTTCACGTGAACATTGCCACAGTCATAAATATGAGTCGGTCACCGAGCGGCTGAATTTTGATCCCGCAACCACGGGGATGTGGGGACCGTTGTCAGAGTGAAAAACGGGCATACGTTGCTTTTCCCAGCGCTGTCGTAACTTCAAACGGTCGCTAAACAAACTGTTGTAAGTTGAGGACTACCTGTTTGGCCCCCAATTCCTCACGGAAAGCAGGATCAATTGCAAACATGTGCTTGTAAGCATGACGATGTGCCTCTGAGCATCCCAGGGCAATCAGGCTGATTGCAACAACTCTCCGAGTATTTATTTTGACCGCTTGTTTAAAACATTTTGCGCTTGTTTTACCAACATGGGCCTTCAAATAAATAGCAGCTTTTTGTAATCAATTGCCTTCTGCCTTCTGTTGGGGAAAAAAACCACACCTAGCCTTACCTTACAGCAGTGTTTCCCAACCTTGGCAACTTGAAGATGTCTGGACTTTAACTCCCAGAGTTCCCCAGCCAGCATTCGCTGGCTGGGGAATTCTGGGAGTTGAAGTCCAGACATCTTCAAGTTGCCAAGGTTGGGAAACACTGCCTTACAGCCTTCAGGAGGGCTTCCTATCACCCTCTCTATGGAGATTCTCAGTCCTCCGGGTCATGGTTGTCCCAAAGGTGCTTTTTCAAGAGGCAACTGGACTTTCTTGTTTTTTCTTTTGAAGACGTTTCACTTCTCATCCAAGGAGCTTCTTCAGCTCTGACTGGATGGTGGGGAGTCAGAGCCGAAGAAGCTTCTTGGATGAGAATCGAATTATGTCCTCAAAGAAAAAAACAGAACGTCCAGTTGCCTCTTGGAAAAGCACCTTTGGCCGCTACCATCCTGTCTGTTGGAGGTTGAAATCCAACCTTTTGTAAAACAGTTAGTCCCTTTTAATAATTTAAACAAATCCAACCTTTTGTGCCAAAATTAGAGGAGGTGCGCTAGGCGCGGAAACCATGTTGAATCTTCCGGAGGAGAACGGCCTTGGAAGTTAGGTTGATGAGAAGCAGATGGAATCTAAGGCTGAGCTAAGATCTTCCGTATCCTTGTGGCACGTGGCACATTTTGGTGGTGGAATTCTTTTTTTCCCCAATGTTTTTAAATTTATTTATTTATTTATTTATTTATTTATTTATTTATTTATTTATTTATTTATTTATTTATTTATTTATTTATTTATTTATTTATTTATTTATTTGTGAGATTTATATACCACCTCACAGTGCAAGCACTCTCTAAGCGGTTTACATCAGTAAGCAATGTATATTTATATTGCCCCCAACAATCTGGGTCCTCATTTTACCTACCTCGGAAGGATGGAAGGCTGAGTCAACCTTGAGCCGGTGAGATTTGAACCGCTGAACTGCGGATCACAGTCAGCTAAAGTGGCCTGCAGTACTGCACTCTAACCGCTGCGCTACCTTGGCTCATTTCCACACAGACAATACGCATATTTGTAGATTCATTTTCATTTCATTTTTCTATTCATTCTATTCTTATTTTATATGTACTTGGTAGTGGAATTCAGGCATTTTTCCTGTGTTTCTTTTAAATCAGGGCAGGCAAGTTTTGGGGAAGGCAAAGCCTGCAATTCAACCTCACCCTGCCGAAGTCAACCTGGAGATGGGATTATAGTTAGTCCTTGACTTATAACAGCTCGTTTAGTGACCATTCAAAGTTTCCACTGCACTGGAAAAAGGGACTTATGACCGTTTTTCAGATGTACGACTGTTGACTTTGCTTGTCGGAAGGTCGCAAAAAGGGATCACGTGACCCCCGGGGGACAGTGCAACCGTCATAAATACGAACCAGTTGCCAGGCATCCAAATTTTGATCATGGGACCACGGGAATGCTGCAATGGTCATCAGTGTGAAAAATGGTCATAAGTCATTTTTTTCAGTGCCGTTGTAAGTTTGAACGGTCGCTAAGTGAACTGTTGTAACTTGAGGAGTAGCTGTGTTTGCAGTTAGGTACATCTTACTCTGTCTAGTGGCCCAACTAACCTACACTTTGGAAAGAGCTGGGGGAATGATCTCCTTGGCCCAGGGTCTCCCATCCCATTTCTGGATGGAGGCCGAAATCCATCCGTGGCCGGTTTCAGTCAGAAGCAGCAGGTAAGACACCTCCATCACCCGAAGGCCAGACAAGGAATAATGGATGGAAACCAATCAAGGAGAGATTCAACCTGGAAGTAAGGAGGAATTTTCTGACAGTGAGAACAATCAACCGATGGAAGAGAAGTTGCCTTCAGACGTTGTGGGAGCTTCATCACTGGAGGCTTTCAAGAAGAGACTGGACTGCCATCCGTCAGAAATGGTGTAGGGTCTCCTGTTTGAGTGGGGGGTTGGATAGATCAAAGTCAAAGCCTTTATTGTCATTGTACATCATGTATACAACGAAATTGGTTTAGCCTCTACTGGTGCAGTTCACACAAGACACTAGATGACCTACAAGGTCCCTTCCAACTCTGTGAATCTAATCAGAAGCAACCTAGATATAAAGAGAAATTTCCTGACAGTTAGAACAATTAACCAGTGGGTCAGCTTGCCTTCAGAAGTCGTGGGCACTCCATCACTGGAGGTTTTTAAGAGGAGAGTGGACAGCCATTTGTCTGAAATGGCCTAGGGTTTGGGCAGGGGGTTGGACTAGTTGACCTCCAAGGTCCCTTTCAACTCTGTTAATCTGTTTAATTTTTAATTTTAATCAGTTGAAGGGCTCCCAGGTTGTGAGCAGAGGGCTGCATCTGCTTCCTCCGGCCCTCTTGAACCTAGCTTTCTCAGAAGTGTGAAAACAGGCGTTAGAAAAAGTAACAGTCACCCTTCTTATTTTATTTTATTTTTATTCCCTCCCTTTCCTTTCTTCCGCTTGCAAACGCCGAGGTTTGCGATTGCTCAATCTGCAAAATTCAGTCCGTTTCCCAAAAGAGCCCTTGGGTTTTTCTTCCTGTCTTGGTGCTGTTGAAATCCGGGACAGTCTATCCAGCATCGCTTTTGAGCGGCTGCAAAAGCCGGCAGGGAAATCTTCCTTTCTTTATCCCTGCCAGAAGCACTGGCAAATTCAAAGAAAACAGGTAAAATTAGATTATAAAAATGTAACACGTGGTAAAAAGCACAGGCAGTTCCCAACTTACAAGAGTTCGTTTAGTGACCAAAGGTTCAACAGTCATAAAAAAAGGGACATGAACCTTTTTCACATTTAGGACCTTTGTGGCAACCCCATGATCATCATCATCTTCTTCTTGGGCCATATCCGTCATCGGATGTTGGCGATCGTGTTGGCAATCTCATTTTTATCAACAGCTGCACGAAAAAGTGCTGCCGAGTTTTGTCCAAACCGGTCCCTTAGATTTTGAAGCCACAATGTTCTTCTTCTGCCTGGACCTCGTTTGCCTTCAATCTTTCCCTGGAGGATTAAGTGAAGGATGGTTCAAACATCCATTTATCTCTCCCGGGAAAGCCCAAAGCAACAGGTCTATGACAACTCGCCACAGGAAAACTCGGTGCAGGACAAGAGTTACACTAATATCAAAGAAATTGTGGAACAGAATCATTAAAGAGAGGATGCAAAAGAATGAAATGGGAATGGCAAAAAATAAAATATTTTTTATTTATTTTAAATAATGAAATAGAATTGTTCAATTGTCCTACGGTGAATTGGCTGTGATGAATTGGCTGTGGCAAGTTGTCCCATCCCTCAAGCAACCCCCGTGTTGGGGCATTCTGGGAAAATGATGATAGCTGAGAAGGACAAAAAAAAAGTAGAAATTGAAGGAAAGAGGGCAATATGGACTTATTCACCGAAAAAGCCTTTTGAGGTGTAACTCTCTGGAGTGGAGCAGCTTCTGAAAGAAACTTCACTCCATCTGCCTGGCTGTTGTGGTTATTTTGGTTGGATTTTAAGAAGCCAATATTCCAGTTGGAGAATAGAAAATACTTGATGAGGGCAATCCCTACCTTGCCATTCACGTCTACAACTTGTTTCAGGTTAAACCAGGTTAAAGCCTGATTTCTCAAGGGCAGAGCTCTCATTTGTTAATCATTATTCCCCTAACAGCTAGAGGAAATCCGTTTTCGAGGCCATAAATACGCTGATTATCTACTGTACGGAGAGAAGGCATGCGGAGACCGAAATACAGGTAGGAAAGAGCCAAGCACGGTCATCTGTAGGTGGGGAAAATCTCCAGATCCCAGTCAGCGGTAACGTAGTTTCTCACGAGACCTGTTCAGAATAGTTCTCCCTTTGCAAATGACTTCAATAACAAATATTTAGTCACCAAAATCTGGCACGGTATGATTCAGGCTGAAAAATTAAATGAGTTTTATTTCCTTTGAAATAATTTGAGTGATCACATGCACAGCCGGAGTAAAGTTATTGTGGAGGTATTACTTTCACTATTACAAAGTGCGACCTGTCTCAGTTTAGGGACTTGTTCACATCCTAGGACAGGGGTCCCCAAACTTGGCAACATTAAGACTTGTGGACTTCAACTCCTAGAATTCTGCAGTCACCTGGCTGGAGAATTCTGGGAGTTGAAGTCCACAAGTCTTAAAGTGGGCCAAGTTTGAAGACCTCTGTCCTAGGACAATGTTGTTCCACCTTAGCAGCTTTTAAGATGGGTGGATTTCAACTCCCAGAATTCCCCAGCTTTTCTGGGAGCTGGTCCACCCCTCTTAAATTTGCCCGGATTGAAAACACTGTCCAGAAGATGCCATGTAAAGCAGGGGTCGGTTCTGGTTTTCTTCGCTGCTGGTTTGCTCCTTGATGCTCCGCGTGGGTGTGTGCGCTTTGTGCGCATGCGCATGCACATACGCATGCACAGTGCTAAAAAACCAGCTTCTGCGTATGCGCAGAAACAAAAAACAAGAGAGAGCCAGTTTGGGGGCGTGGCAGGCCTGGGTCGCTGCCGGTTCCAGTGACCCAGGCCGCCAAGTTACTACCGGTTCCATAGAACCGGTCTGAACCGGGAGGAACCCAACTCTGAGATAAAGCAAGGGATGTCCAACCTTGGCATCTTTAAGACCTGTGGACTTCAACTCCCAGAATTCACCAGGCAGCCATGCTTTAAGAAGTGGGGGCTTTAACTCAGCATGCTGGCTGGGGAATTCTGGGAGTTGAAGTCCACAGGTCTTAAATTTGCCAAGGTTGAACATCCCTTGCTTTACATGGCATCTCCCGGACAGTGTTTTCCACTTGGGCGACTTTAAGAGGAATGGACCAACTCCCCAGAATGGCTGGGGAATTCTGGGAGTTGAAGTCCACAAGTCTCAAAAGTTGCTAAGGTTGGACAGCCCTGGTGTAAAGCCACGTTTGCTGTTGGGCTACAAATGTTCAGCTGGAGACTTCCTGCAAAGAGCCACGATGTGAACCACAAAAAAGGTCTCAAATGCAGTAGAATAATTATTGCACAGCCTTTTAACTAAGAGACTGGACAGTCCCTTGTCTGAAATGGGTTTCCTGCCTGAGCAGGGGGTTGGACTAGAAGACCTCCAAGGTCCCTTCCAACTCTGTTATTTTGTTATTCTGAAACTTCTGGAGTTAAAGCCCCCCTCCTCAATTTTGCTGTGAGCTCAACATGAGCCAAAGAGCCCCTTTGAGCTGTCAGCTGCAGTTTGTAACCACAACAGCTGAAGAACAGCCCTGTAACAGCCCTATCCCTGGGGAATAGTTGGCTGGGGATACCGGGGTCTGTAGTCCCAGCATCTTTCAAACCCCCCTGGGAGGCTGTGATTGCCCTAAAGTATGCTTAGTCCACTGTTCTTCAGTGATGGCCGGACACGCTGCTCCCTTGTGCTATTAAAAACTAGAGGGGTTTTTCTCCCCCCCTTATGACCTACTTTTTCAGTGGCAGGTTTTAATGGAGCTTTTTTCAGCAAAGTTTTATCAAAGCCTTTAATAAATTATACAATAGAGGAAAAATACAGTCAGCCTGGTTGCTTTATAAATCACCCAAGGCTAATTTATTGCACAAATGAATTTTTAGCTGCTTTGTATTTTTAACTTCTTTCCTTCCCCGCCTTGGAATGTACAGGGCTGGTGAAGCTGTCCTTGCAGGTGGCAAAAAGCAATGGCTAAAACATGTGGTTGGGAGGAAGCAGCTGCAAGTCCCCAGCTGCTCTCTGCGCCAATAGAAGATCATCTTTGTAGCTCAGGGTTGAACCGTAGGGTCTTTTTGCTTCTCATCCAGTTCTGAAGAAGCTTCTTGGATGAGAAGCAAAATGTCTTCAAGGAAAAAGGACAAAGTCCAGTTGCCTTTTGAACAAAGCGCCTTTGGGGAAACCATGATCTGGATCATTGAGACTCTCCGTAGACAGGTGGGGTCCTTGGTGCTCTCTGAGCTTGGTGGGGGAATCTACCCACTCTCTAATTTTAACTCTTTATCACAAGAGAACAAATCAAGATTTTTTAAAATATCTACTGAATCACAAAAGCAAAGAACAATAATGGATGCCTCTGGTTGATAGCTGGATTGGCAAAATGGCACAGTCAGAGACCGAGATGGGATGTTTTTTTGGGGGGGGAGGAATATGGTCTCATTCTTGGAAAATGAACATCTTTAAGACTAGCCATTGAGGTATATTTATTTATTAGTGACATTTATAGTGACATTTATTATTATTTATTAGTGACATTTATATACTGCCTCATAGTGCAAGCACTCTCTAAGCGGTTTACATCAGTAAGCAATGTATATTTATATTGCCCCCAACAATCTGGGTCCTCATTTTACCTACCTCGGAAGGATGGAAGGCTGAGTCAACCTTAAGCCAGTGAGATTTGAACAGTTGAACTGCTGATCACAATCAGCTAAAGTGGCCTGCAGTACTGCACTCTAACTGCTGCGCCACCTCGGCTCCTTGTATATTCCTCCCAGGTAGCTCAATTAAGGCTGTGTACACTTGTCCAGTAG
Source organism: Diadophis punctatus similis (assembly GCA_023053685.1). Classification (NCBI taxonomy): domain Eukaryota; kingdom Metazoa; phylum Chordata; class Lepidosauria; order Squamata; family Dipsadidae; genus Diadophis; species Diadophis punctatus. The sequence continues at coordinate 1,899,228 of JALIGW010000050.1, read as the reverse complement.
TTCCATCTGTTTTTTCAGAGAGTCAGAAAAACAAGTTTGTGGCTACACCTGTTTTCTATTTACCTACCTACCTGGGACAGTTGCTTGGTACATATCCAGTTGCTCATTTGATTTGTGTTTTAAAGAGAGAACTTTTGAAAGAGTATGGTGCCAATTCCCAAATCCTTCAAACATCAAGAGGGACTCTTTAAAAAGGCCACAATATTCCTGTTCTAAACCAGGAATCACAAAGTCCTGGTCCAGGCAATGTTTGCAGGCCACCAAAACATCTCTGTGACCTTCTGCAAGCCTTGTAGGTGATGATGACACTGACCAGCAAGATCAGAGTGCTGAGCACCATGTAGATGTACAATACGGGCCACAAATATGCTCCAGAAAGAATAATAACATGGAGGCAATGACCTAGAAACTCATTTCAACTTGACTCAGGAAGCCTCGTGGCAACAGTGGGATGCTGAGATGCTCCCCCAGCAACACCTGCCAGGTGTTTCTTTTAAGGGTTAGGATTAGGATATAAATTAAAATCAGAATAGAGCTGGAAGAGACCTTGGAGGTCTTCTAGTCCAACCTTCTGCTCAAGCAGGAGACAGTATACCATTCCAGTGGCTGTCCAGTTTCTTCTTAAGAACCTCCAGTGATGGAGCACCCACAACTTCTGGAGGCAAATTGTTCCACTGATTAATTGTTCTCACTGTTAGGAAGTTTCTCCTTAATTCCAGGTTCCTTCTCTCTTTGATTATTTTCCATCCATTGCTTCTTGTACTGGTGCTTTGGAAAATAAGTTGACCCCCTTTTCTTTGTGGCAGCCCCTCAAATACTGGAACACTGCTATCATGTCACCCCTAGTCGTATGATTTTTTTGGGGGGGGGGAAAGTAATTTGGAGGTTTAGATGTTGCTTGTAGACCCAGAAGGGCTTATGCACTTTATATGCTTAGTTTGAGTTCTTAACCCTTTCCGCTTGAGGTGAAATATTTTGTTCAGAGGAAACTTTGAAGCTGAAATGATGAACAGGAAGCGGATTCTTTTTTGTTGCAAACATTGTCGTGTGCTAAATTTGGAGACCCGTGCATACTGGCCTTCAAAGCATTTGAAAATCAGTCCAGCGTTTCTCAACCTTAGCAACTTTAAGCTGCATGGACTTCAACTCCCAGAATTCCCTGTGCTGCTGGGGAGTTCTGGGAGCTGAAGTCCATGCAGATTAAAGTCGCTCAGTTTGAGAAACATTGGCTCAGTCATTTGACTTCCCAAGCGTTTTGGTGAGTGAGCCTTAGATCTGGTTTGTTCAATGTGTGAAGAAGGGTAGAAGGAAGAAGGCTTATGGATAGTCTTCGACTGACAATGTTTTGTTTAGTGACCATTTGAAGTTACGACGACACTGAAAAAAGTGACTTATGACCGTTTTTCACACTTACAGCTGTTGCCGCATCCCCATGGTCATGTGATCAAAATTCGGACACTTGGCAACTGACTCATATTTATGACAGTTGTGGTGTCCCGGGGTCACGTGACCCCCTTTTAAAAAAAATTATGGATGTTTTGATGGCTCTAGTACATGCAAACAGAGTCCATCTCTTATTCCCTTTTTGCTTTCTTTTCTGGTGGTGAAATACTCCAGAAATTACACAAGACCTGATTTTTTTTTATGATGCAAAGAGCTATAATTACAAGTTTATGACGATTATAAAATTTGCCAATCATTAAACTATAGGCAAGGTTTAAAAGATTAATGTAGGAGAATGGAAGTTTGAGGACTTTGTAACCTTTCAAAATAAGACAGCAAAAACGTAAGTAACCTTTTTCTTTACTTTTCCTCTTTCTCTTTCTGTTTTTGAGGTTCGTCCAAAAACAAATCAAGGTGATACACCTTCCCTCTTTTGTCCCCAAGAATGATCATCACAACAAGCTTAGTGAGGTAGGTAGTGCCTAAGAAGTAATGCATATATCAGATTTTACATCTACTTGGGTAGTTTAAGGCCAAGTTGGGAACTGTAGTTTGAGAAATCTGAAGAACCTGGGTTGAGGAAAACTTGTCTGAGCCAACAGATAATATGGGTTCCACACTAAAATACAATTACCGACATATTGTCTAGGATCACACTTGATAACTTTTTCCAACCTGGAACCATTGTTGAGAAACTTAAAGGCCATATACACAACAATATAGGCTACGATTAGACCTAGGATTGGAGAGGACTCCTCTAAGCCACCATGTGGATGGTGTCAAGCACCGGGGAAATTAGGAGATTCAGACAGTTCAAATGAGAATAAAGATTCATTGCAAACTTAAGCTCTCTACAAGAATCTGACCAACTAACAGTCAAGGGAAATGAGTGGGAGATAAGAAAGGCATTCAAGGTGGGCTGGACTTAGATATCTTGCGGGTGCGCAAGGACTCGTGACTTATGACTTGTTTGATCTCTCCCTGGTCATCTCCAACATATGGTTTTCTTTCTTTTTTTTAAAGTTTTTTATTTTTCTCTACACATTATCCATACATATATCAACACATATAGCTCAAAAATATCAATAACATATATGGTTATACAATTCTATCTAATCAATTGTAATTTAATATCCTAATATGCACCTATATCCTGCTAATTGTTTACCAGTCTGAATTTATGTTTTACCAACAGATGGTTTTCTGAACATGTTATGGGACCCATTATGCTTATGATTGACCATATTATATGAATCAAAGCATTGTGACTCTTTCAGTGAACAATAGCTAAGAAAAACAGGTTTAGGGTAACTTGGAAACTTGCTATTAAAAAAAAATTGCATATCACAGAAAAGTCCAAACTTGGAGTTTATCTCCTTGATTGGGCTGGTTTTCTATGGACACTCCCCACCCACCCCAGGTTTAGCTTATTTGGTTCTTGGAAGCGAAACAGGCCAGGGTGATTTTCTGTTTGTTTAGATTAGAACATCAACATCCTAATCTTGGAAAACGGTCAAAGTTTGTTCTTGGCGGGATATCAAGATGAGTGTCTGCAAGACCTTGTGCTGGATTAGTTCAATTTTTTTTTCTTGTCCTCTCCTATCCCCACCCTGAAAGGGCAGCTGGGCTTCAAGCCAGTTCGTCTAACCCGGCTCCGCTGTTTCTACCTCTCCGCTGTTTCTACCTCGAACTGTATGACTGGAGGAGGAATTCTGGGAGTTGCAGTCCACAAGGCTTAAACTTGCCAAGGGGGTGCAAGGGTCTTCAAACTTGTGGACTTCAACTCCCAGAATTCCTCCTCCAGTCATGCTAGCTCAGGAATTGGAGTTGAAGTCCACAGGTCTTAAAGCTGTCAAGTTTGAAGACCCTTGCACCCCTAACCCAGGGGTCTTCAAACTTGACAGCTTTAAGACTTGTGGACTTCAACTCCCATTCCTGAGCTAGCATGACTGGAGGAGGAATTCTGGGAGTTGAAGTCCACAAGGCTTAAAGCTGTCAAGTTTGAAGTTTGTAAAAAGTGTACATGGTTGTAAAAAGTATTCTGCTACACTGGTATTTTATTAAATAATATATTACTACACCATTTGGTTCAGAATACTTTTTTCCTTGTTTTCCTCCTCTAAAATCTAGGTGTGTCTAGGTCCTATATTCTAGTGCGTCCTATACTCCTATAAAATCTAGGTCCTATATTCCGGTGCGTCCTATACTCCGAAAAATACGGTACTCTTTTCTCCTTGAATTTCTAGGTGTTTTTTTTTAATTGCACCTTGAATGGGATCTCTTGCATCTTCGTATTTAAGGCCGCCTGCCCTGAAACGCGAATTTGGCCTTCATGACAACCCAATTCCAATGAATTCAAAGCAGAATTTTCGCTCTCAGTAGATAATATTTACGGGCGCTGTTTCCAATGGGGGAGCCAGGTGATGGGAGCGGCGGTTAGTGCATGAGTCATTTGGCATGTGTTTTAAAAAGTGAAAATGTGAAGTCGAAAGCTTCAGACCTGGGGGCCACTTCCCAAATCCCATCCTTGCTAATTGAAGGACACCTAAAAAAGCATCGGTATTTACAAGCGGTGGGATGTTCTTGGTAACTTTTATTATTTTCAGCAAAAAGGGAAGAGAAAGTTTCGGAAATCATGCTCAATGTGCTCTGTGCTTCTCACCACCTAAATCCCCCTTCCTCAATGTTGTGTGCGTGCCTCCCCCCCACTCAAGTCAGTTGTGATTCCCGGTGGCGGCTTGTAGGAGTCCACGGTTTTCTTGGCAACGTTTTCGAGAAGTGGTCTGTCGTGGCTTTCTTCCTAAGAGCTAAGAGGTTGGGCCAAAGTCGCCTCCTTGGTTGAGGCAACCGGCTGGTCCCAGCTCCTTGGAGATCAGCATATGGATGCTGAACTCAATGAGGGCACCTGCTTGGCAAAGCTTACTGCAGCCCAGAACTTCTGAGCTCAAGACATTTGCCAGTGTTTGTTCTATAACTGTATACTTTAATGAACTAAAGCAGTGGTTTGTAGAGATTCTCAGTCCTCCAGGTCATGGTTGTCCCAAAGGTGCTTTTTCAGGAGGCAACTGGACTTTCTTGTTTTGTCTTTTGAAGACGTTTCACTTCTCATCCAAGGAGCTTCTTCAGCTCTGATAGGATAGTGGGGAATGGAAGGGCTTATATTCCTTGCAGACAGCTGGTCATTTGCATCCTTTTAGAGGGTCGTTGAAGCACTTGGAGATTTATCTGTGTCCTCAGAGTCACCTGAGTGGTGCTCCTGGTTCCTGTAGTCTGCAATTTTTTCCTCTGGAAATCAAAAGAAAAAACAAGAAAGCCCAGTTGCCTCCTGAAAAAGCACCTTTGGGACAACCGTGACCTGGATGACGGAGAATCTCTACCGACTTTTAGCTATATAATTTGGGATGAACACCCTTTGAATGGTGTGGGAGTAGGAATGAATTTCCAGAGGAAAAATTTATTTATTTATTTATTATTGGTTCTTCTATGCCGCCCTACTCCCGAGGGACTCAGGAAATTGCAAATAGGTTCCATAGGCGTGCCATAGGTTCGCCATCACGGCTCTATACCATTTCAGATAAGTGACTGTCCAATTTCTTCTTCAAAGTCTCCAGTGATAGAGCACCAACATCTTCTGGAGGCAGGCTGTTCCACGGATTAATTGTTCTAACTGTCAGGAAATTTCTCCTTAGTTCTAAGTTGCTTCTCTCCTTGTTTAGTTTCCATCCATTGCTTCTTGTTCTACCTTCAGGTGCTTTGGAGAATAGCTTGACTCCCTCTTCTTTGTGGCAGCCCCTGAGATAGCAATAGCACTTTTCTTATATACCGCTTCATAGTGCTTTACAGCCCTCTCTAAGCGGTTTACAGAGTTCAGCATATTGCCCCCAACAATTTGGGTCCTCATTTTACCCACCTCGGAAGGATGGAAGGCTGAGTCAACCTTGAGCCTAGTGAGATTTGAACAGCTGAACTGTTGAACTAGCAGTCAGCCTGCAATGGCTGCATTTAACCACTGCACCACTTCAGCTCTGAGATATTGGAACACTGCTATCATGTCTCCCCTAGTCCTTCTTTTCATTTAACTAGACATACCCAGTTCCTGCAACCGTTCTTCATATGTTTTAGCCTCCAGTCCTCTAATCATTTTTGTTACTCTTCTCTTCACTGTTTGTTTGTTTGTTTGTTTGTTTGTTTGTTTATTTATTTGTTTGTTTGATCATATTTGTATGCCGCCCAATTCTACAGTCTCAACATCTTTTTTACATCATGGCGACCAAAGCTGGATGCAATATTCCAAGGGTGGTCTTGCCATCTGCAAGAAAAGAACCAAGCCCAGTGAGCACCAAGGACCCTTCTGTGTTGTATGTTTGGTGCTTACGTTGCCTCCCTCTTAACAGGACTTCTGGCATGATGAAGGGATTCTTAAGAACACCTTTGCCTTTCCTGAAGCTCCTTCCATTTCTCCTCCACTTTTGAAGTTGAACACCGAGACAAAATCATTCTAACACCAATACTGAGGTTTCTGTGGTTAAGATATGGTCAGAAACCAACACAGGTGCCATAGCAGGAAAAAGAATTCAAATTGGAGAACTTGAAAGTGCCTGTGAAGAACCCAACCAGTTTCTACACTCAACATCTGGGCACAGATGCCCTAGTCAATGGAAACTCTTTGCAAGTGTACCAGCTGTTCTTCCCCTCATGGACCAGGGCACCCTGTTTGCCCTGTTTGCTGGTGCCTCTGTGCAATCGCTTCTCTTTTTGTTATATAAATAATTCCAACTCGCTTTACTCTACTCCCAGATTTTCACTCATACCTCTCAACCTTGGTAACTTGAGCACCTGTGGACTTCAACTCCCAGAATTCCCCAGCCAGCATGGGAATTGAAGTCCACAGTCCTCAAGTTGCCAGGGTTGAGAAACACCAGCCTAAGAAAATTTTTGGACAGTTGATGGCCATGTTTCAACCATGTTTCTACCTTTTCAGCATATGAACTTCTGGGTAGGACCCTTCCCATCCCACCAATTATTAGATTTTTTCCTTTCTGCTTTTGCCTCAACTACTTTCTATTTCCCCTGTCCTGAAAAAGCTAGAGCGCACACTTAAATCTAATTAAGCAAGTATCGAAAACTTGCAGGCTCAGAGTAAGCGGTTGGCCCAGCCAACTTTTAAATCTACCAATCTGAAACTCTTTGGTGGTTTCCAATGTTTGATAAAGAAAATTAAGTAGGGACCATGTTTTTTTGTACTAGGGATCTCTCTCTCCCACACTCTCCATTCATAATATTGCACTCATTTATTTTGCAGTTGCCTATCCATTCAATTTATTTATATATTTATATATTTATTTATTTATTTATTTATTCAAGCATGTATTAGATAACAGATACAAGTATAAACATGATTATGAATACATGAAATGGATATGAATAAATGGGGACAGTAGGACAGGGACAGTAGGCACGCTGGTGCGCTTATGCACGCTCCTTAAAGACCTCTTAGGAATGGGGTGAGGTCGACAGTAGACAGTCTAAGGTTAAAGTTTTTGGGGGTTTGGGGAAGAAACCACAGAGTCAGGTAGTGCATTCCAGGCACTGATTACTCTGTTGCTGAAGTTGTATTTTCTGCAGTCGAGTTTCGAGTGGTTTACATTGAGTTTGAATCTATTGTGTGCGCGTGTGTTGTTGCGGTTGAAGCTGAAGTATTCATTGACAGGTATCTTTTTTTTCTTTCTTTTTTAATTTTTGTCAAGTATGTGTTGGTAATATGCATAGATATAACATTGTTTATATACATAAGATGGGTACTGATAAGAGGGAAGATTAGGACAGGGATGGTAGGCACGCTGGTGCACTTACGCACGGCCCTAGTTCTTCATGTCTCCCTTAGCCCTTCTTTTCTCTAGACTAGCCATACCCAGTTTCTGCAATCATTCTTCATATGTTTCATTCTCCAGGCCTTTAATCATAGTTGCTCTTCTTGGCCCTTTTTTTCCAAAGTCTTAACTTCTTGTAATGTGGTGACCCAAACTGGATGCAATATTCCCGTGTGGCCTTACTTTTGCAGAGTCCGAGCTCTGCTTTAGCATACAGAGGTAGGAAAGCTGAGATTTTGAAAAGTAAACACAGTTCAACACCCACAACTCTTTTGCAGAAGTCTCTCCCTCCCTCCCTCCCTCCCTCCCCCATCTCTCTCTCCCTCTCTCTCTCTCTCTTTTCTTTTAAACTTGCAGAATTGTGAACTCAGTGTAACAACTTACCCATATCAGCCCCCTGGGAATTAAATGGCTCTCATTAAAGCAAAGAGACGGCAGAACTGGTGGATAAAACCATGACAGTGTGACTGTTCTAAGGTGGGGACAACCCAGACGGAATTCCGCTTGACAGCACAAACCGCCTAGATTGTCAGTTTGGTTTTGTTGTAGTCCCAGGACAGTTGTCGCTTTCATCCAATGTTCCCAGATGGGTTGGATGGTTGCTCTCAGAAATGGTGGTGGGATGTGATGGGAGATACAGGGCTACAGCCATTCCGTTAACGACCGTTCCAAGTTACAACGGCACTGAAAAAAGTGACTTATAGCCATTTACCGCCATTACAGCTTCCCCACCGGTCACGTGATCAAAATTGGGACGCTTGGCAACTGACATGTACTTACGACGGTTGTAATGTTGTCCCCAGGTCACATGATCCCCTTTTGTGACCTTCTGACAAGCAAAGTCCTTGGGGAAGCCAGATTCATTTTGCAACCGTGTGACTAACTTAACAACGGCAATGACTCACTTAACAACTGTGGCAAGAAAGGTCGTAAAATGGGGCAAAACTCACTTAACAACCGTCTCTCTTAGCCACCGAAATTTTGGGCTCATTTGTGGTTGTAAGTCAAAGACTACTTAGACAGGCAAAGTTTCATAGAAGGAGGCCAAACAGGAAGGTTATCTCTTTAGGCTGTCTTGTGGATAGGAATATGATGGAATTTTGTGGGCCTTACTTTGGAGTAGAAGAACTTATATTTACTTTACTCAAGGATGCTTCTTCCAAATTTGTTAGCAAAGGCCTTTTATTATTTTTGACCGACACGATTTATCTCCTGAATTGTTTAGCTCCAAAACTGATTAATATGATCTGTGTATGTCATATTCTGAAGCAGGGAAAAAAGGAAGGATGGTCTTATTTGTTTTTTGTTTTTTGTTTTTTAAAAGTTATGCATTCTTTGAAATGAAGGCCTTAAAATACTTTCTGACAGTTTGTGGGAATATTATGAAAGAAGTATCTTAGTCAGACGTGGTAACACAGAGCTACACAAACACACTCTCTTTCTCTCTGTTACTCATGTATAAGTTGTTTGTATCGTGGAATCACAAATTTCAGAAGCTCCGTCCTGGAAAACATTACTTTTTGATAGACCTGTTTCTGCATGATAATTGATCCTATAAAAAGTGCCATTGCTGCATAATGCAGAGTTCTGAACATCACAAGTCGCATTTCTCCTACTCCTCTTTTCCATTTGAGTACTTTAAAGAAAACACATCAATAAAAACAGCAAAAAAATGTGATAAAAGAATAAAAGCATGTTTATTGATTATTAAAGTTATATGCTGCCCATCTCATGATGTAAAGTGATTCTGGGCATCTGTTGTATCCTTGTAGCGATGATTACGTACTGTGTAAAGCTAACTCAGTAGACTTTGAAGGGATATTTTAGGTATTGAGTTGTTGAAGTATAATATTGTAGGATGAAGTGGGAATTCAGCTTTTAAATTTGGTTCATTCTAGTGTGAATCATTTTCCAAAATTGAGTAATGTTTATTGCTTCATCACTTTAAAATGTGTTATTTAAGCCCTCTTGGGTTTTTTTGGGGGGGGGAGCTTCTCTGATAGTGTAGCAGCTTAACTGCGCAAATTGTTTATTTTAATTAATTAATTAATTAATTAATTAATTAATTAATTTGTCAACACGTGTACAAAATAACAGGTATGATATAAACATAAACAAAAGCAAAGTATGTATAGGTAAATTTGGACAATAGGACAGAAGGACAGGGACGGTAGGCACAATGGTGCGCTTATGCACACCCCTTACAGACCTCTTAGGAATGGGGTGAGGTCAACTGTAGACAGTCTAAGGTTAAAGTTTTTGGGGTTTGGGGAAGAAACCACAGAGTCAGGTAGTGCATTCCAGGCATTGATTACTCTGTTGCTGAAGTTGTATTTTCTGCAATCAAGTTTGAAGCGGTTTAGTTATGCTATGCTATGCTATATGCTATGCTATGCTATGCTATGCTATGCTATGCTATGCTATGCTAACTGTACTGTACTGTACTGTACTGTACTGTACTGGACTGGACTGGACTGGACTGGACTATACTAATCATACCATATCATACTATTCAATGCAATGGTTCAGTGGTTAAAGACATTGAGCTTTGCAGCTTGACAGCTGACAGCCCAGGTTGAAGATCCAACTGCCCTGCTAGGGGTGAGTTCCCATCCCTTGCTCCAGCTCCTGCCCACCTAGCAGTTCAAAAGCATGCAAATGCAAGTAGATAAATAGGTACCACTTCGGTGGGAGAGTAACAGCGTTCAGTGCGCCTTTGGCATATAGCCACGCCAGCCACATGACCACAGAAATATCTTCGGATGACGCTGACTCCCTCGGCTAAGAAATGGAGATGAGCATCATGCCCTAGAGTCGGACACAATTGGCCAGGGAAGCCTTTACCTTTACTATACTATACTTAATTATTATCCCTTTATAAATCCATCATTTATTGGCCCATAGAATAATAATAATAATTGCTTGTTAAGTTATGCCTCTTAGGACATTTGGAGTGGTGTTTCCCATCATCTACTCTATGATTCTAGAAGCTGCTTAAGAATTCAAGGGTTAGTCTACGATGATTGACTTTTGAGGACTGATGACTATTCTGGATTGAAACCAGAATCAAGAGCCCCCTTCTCTAATCTGGTACTGCCGTAATGTTTTGGACTATGATTGGTTCTCTAGCTAGACAGGCTCCTCCAATCACCAGAGGTTTCCACGTTGAAAGTAGATGCCACTACATTGACTCGCTATGAACCTGAAGGACAATTAGTAGGTGAACATCTCCGACCATCGCTAGAGTAGAAGGAGAGCACTCTCGCTGGACGAGATGGCTTTTCATCCACCCAGCAAAGAAGCTGTGACTTTTGCTTGGAGCTGCCAGAGTGTGGGATGAGCTGAACTGAGATCAGGACGGACACACACACACACACACACACACACACACACACACACACACACACGCAAAGCTCAGATGCAATGACAACAACAGGAACAATCTGTGGGAGAGGAACTTGGAATAGGACCAACTTCCCTAAAAGAAATAAAAGGGGCCTAGGCCACAAAACATGTGCCTGCCCCTCCTCCTCCTCCTCCTCCCCGACTTTTAGAGTTCCTGCCCCACATCTTTGACCGTTGGAAGACAAAAGAGGAGAGAAGACACAAGGGAGAAGAAAGGAGAGGGGCAAGAGAAAACCCAACACTGTCTGTTTGTGTGTGCATTATTCTGAGATTGTGCAATTAGCGCACCACCCTTAGGTCTGTGCCTTCCCTCCCTGGAAAGGAAATGTAATGAAACCACACACACACACACACACACACACACACACACACAAACACAAATGCAGAGTAGATGAGATTCAGAATATATTTTACAAGAAAGCCATTAAAGCAGTTGGATGAACTGGGCCAGCTAGGATCTCCTCCTGCCTTCTCTCTCTTCACTCTCTTCCACAGTTTCCATTTTGGTTTTTCCTGCTTCCATCCACCATAAAGTATCTGGGCATCCCACCACATGCCACTCTGAATGTGACCCCACCATATAATTTGGGCTGGGAGGAATACAGGAGCTCTGGTTTTATTTGGATCTAAGAGGTCTTCTAAGTAGTGCAAGATCAGAAGACATGGAAATACCTGGCCCATAGAATCACCAAGAGATGAATACAACTGAACCGATAACATCCTTCATCAAGATGTTACCTATCCTAAGAAGATCTAGGCTTGGCTTTGAAAATGGTTTGGAAAGTTGGAACCATGGAAGCAATTAATTATACAAGATTTAATTATGAGTCCATATCCAGTCCCAATTCAATGTCCTGGTTTCAACTTTTAAAACTCTTCCTTTATACTTGCTCTCTAGAACAGCATTTTTCTCTTTCTAAAAAAAAGTATCTTTATTAGGTTTCAACATCATACCTTAAAATACAAACTAACATTTAAAAAAAAGGGAATGGGAATAACAAAGCAATTAAAAGTGACAAAAATACATCTAACCAACATAATGATTGCCAAATGCCAATCTGTGGTTAGTTTCAATAACAAAGACTGGATGTTGACCTCAGTAACCTGGATTCTTACCAGGATCTAAGAATCATGAAAGCATCGCTACAAAATGTGTTCTGTTGCAAACCGAGTGGTCTTTTGCAAGATTAGTGGTACCAAGTCCAGGAAGTTGAACATTTCTAAATATTTGGTGAGTCCTTTTCGTATTGCACCGGGAGTTTCAGTTCAATCAGTAGGACAATCAACGTTTTCCTTGAAAAATCTTCAACCTCAGTTCATAAATCTTGACATTCTGTTAGAGTCGCCAGTTGTGTTGCATGAAGTCAACTGTCTCCAGGTATTGCCACATCAACCAACCACACTAATATCTGGTGTGCTCTATTCAAAGATTTCACCATAGCCGCCAGTGAAAGGACTTTCAGGGTCTTAGTACTGTTTTCCAAAGTCAGCCTGTTCTTGAATAGAGAAACTTTTGGAGAACAAGCTGTTTGAACAATGAAATCCAAAGACGGTTTTGTGTGGGGGAGAGAAAAAAACCCACATTGGATTAGTTCAGAACTGGAACAAGCTCCGCTCCCAAATTATTTTCATAGCAGTAGTAATGACTTTTTGCTCAGTCGAGAACAACTAATTGGTAAAAATAATCAATGGGGGCGCGTTACCTCTGCAAACATGGGTTAGACAATATTTATTTTAACATGTATGGTTTCTTTGCGTATGCAGTTACACCAAAACAAACGAAAGCCTTTAGTGAAAGCTAGCGTGAGTCATCCTTTCCACTGTTTTCAAACATTGGCAAAGGAAGAACCTAGATGAAGAGCTCCATGGGATGCTGAACGCAGCACATTTTGTGTCTTTTGGGAAGAAAATGTTTGTGGTTACGAAGAGTCTTTTGGGCAGATTCCATGGGTGTTTCTCTTATGGGCATCGATCAGCCGAAGAGAAAATGGGACGCAGAAGAACTGGTAGCCTCTTTTCAACGTTCTGCCTTGCTTTAGCTGTGTTGGCCACTCAACTGGTTGTCTAAAGTTGGATTGGATTTGGACCATCACAAGACCAGTCGAGGTTCTGATCTGATTCCCAAAATGAATTTCATTTATCCTTTGAAGCGCTTGACATTCGGGCTGCAGGTTGCCAGTTTTAAAATGTGTGTGTGTTTGTGTGTGTGTGTGTTGTAGAAAAGAGTGAGAGAAAGAAAAAAAATGTAAAAAAAATACAAATATTCCCCCAAGAAATGTACAAAAGGATTAAATTAGAAAAGTTTGTTTCCTATTCTTCTTGGATCATATACTTCTGCAAGAACAGTTGCAGGAATTGGGTATGTCTACTCTAGTTTTTTTTTAAAGGACTAGAAGTGACATAATAGCAGTGTTCCAGTATTTGAGGGGCTATCACAAAGAAGAGGGGGTCAACCTATTCTCCAAAGCACCAAAAGGCAGGACAAGAAACAAAGGATGGAAAGTAACCAAAGGAGAGAAGCAACCGGGAATTAAGGAGAAACTTCCGGAGAGTGAGAAGAATTAACCAGTGGAACAGCTTGCCACCAGAAGTTGTGGGCGCTCCATCATTGGAGGTTTTTAAAGAAGAGACTGGACAGCCACTTGTCTGAAATGGTTTAGGGCCGTGATGGCGAACCTATGGCACGTGTGCCAGAGGTGGCATGCAGAGCCCTCTCTGCTGGCACGCGCGCCGTCGCCCCAGGTCAGACCTCCGTGGCGTTTCTTTCGTGAGCTTCTCTTTCCCTGCAAACGATGAAACAGAAGCTCATGAAAGAAAAAGATCTTACCTCTTGCCGCGCTGCCGGTGTTGGGATGCCCAGCTCCCATCGGCCAGCTGGTCTTCGGGTGTCTGCTGCGCATACGCGCATGTCAGCACATGTGCGTGCGGGTGTCCACACACACTCACATTCACACATGTCCGTGTTTGCGTGTGCATGCACCTTTCCGTTTGGGCATGCGCACGCAGAGTTTGGGCACTCGGTGTCTAAAAGGTTCGCCATCACTGGTATAGAGTCTCTTGCTTGAGTAGAGGGTTGGACTATAAGATCTCTTCCAACTCTGTTATTCTGTTATTAAGGATGATGTTTTCTGGAGAATTAGAAAAAAAAAACCCCACCTCCTTATTGTTTCAGTTTCTATGTCCTCAGCTATTCTAAGACACCCCTTCCCCTTTGAAGATAAATTATTTGGAGAACAGCAATCTTCCTTTCCAATAAATACACTAAATAATGAAATTATGCAGGCAAGAGAGCAGTTTTATCACCTGGGTGACAACTTGGGTATCTTTCTTGAATATTTTGAGATCCTAAGGAATAACACACACACACACACACACACACACACACACACACACACACAAACAAAAAAAACGAACAACAGCAACAACAACCTCAAATCAAAGAAGGTCCCCAAGTTTGTTCCTGGTTTTTGAGAAATATGCTTTGAAACTAGAACATGGCAGGAATTTCTAAAATATTTTGACCTGATCCCCTGTTCACATACTGGTACTGCAAAGAAAGTTTAGCAAATGACCCATATGGTTTTAAGCAGTGCAGCGTCACATAAAATCCAGGAGGAAGAAAGAATGTTCTGTCAGTTTGGGATCCTGCAAATTGATTTAAAGAGAGGAGAAAGAAGGAGAAAGAAGGAGAAGGAGAGGATCTTTGAATTAGAGAATAAAAATCTTTGCTAGCTGCCGCTCTCAAGAAAAAAGTTGATTCTGACATTATATCAACTGTTTTGTTTCTCAGTATTTACATGAAATTAAATTCCACTGATCTCAGTTATATCCTATCGCCCACCATAATGATGTGTTTAGGATTGGGGCACAAGCAGATTGGCAATTGAAAACACAGCTTTTTCCTGTAAATCAGTCTATTGTACTGATGGTGCGGTTTTAAATCTTCTGGGGTTTTTTTTTTTTTAGCTTCCTTAAATATTCAGTTAAATTCTTAAGTTTACACAAATGAACTCCCCTCTTCCCCCAGTATCGGATTGGGGAAATCCAACAATTCAGCTGCTTAAAAATCTAACAAAAACATTTAACTGAGAAAAAAAATGGAAAATATTGATTTTGTTTGGGGGTTTTTCCTCAGTCATTCAGAGAAAGAGATATTAGTTAGGTTTTTTATGATGTTACATTATGTAATGTAATGTAACATTATGTTATGTTTGTTATGTTATGGGTCTCTCTCTCTCTCTCTCTCCTCTCTCTCTCTCTCTCTCTCTCTCTCTCTCTCTCATATCATGGTCCATTTCGTAAAGTAGAGAATTTTTTTAAAAGCACGTGCACTAATTTTTAAATATATTTTTATGCATATTCGTCCAAACACATGGTGGTTTTTTTTTTGCAAAAGTCATCATTATTAAACCAAACTGCACATAGTATTACATGATGCAATGCATTTCGCTATTAAACTGCAAACTTTAAGTGCTAAGTAAGGAAATGTCAACTTCAGTACTGATTTGAAAATGCAGTTAGTGAAAATCTACATTCAGCTGGTCCCAAGAAACATTTCAAGCAGAATTTGAGATTTAGCAGGCTGTTCACTAGATGGTGCTATAGTGTTGGCGTGCAAATATGTATATAAGTCCACAACTCTGTATACAAGATGCATTGCGATCCAGCCCAGCAAAGTGTGTATTTGCTTAGTACTGTCCTTTTCTAATGTATTTCCAAATTGCACAAGTAATAGTTCCATTCTGTTCTGCATTGGTCAACCGTACATTGCATGCTTTGATCAGTTCTTGGTGCATTTGAATTTCACTGATAATTTAATTAGGGATAATGTCTCAAATGAGACTGCTCTAAGCAGGAATAAGGGTAGCGATAACCTTATGAACACACAGAACTTCTAGAAATATTAACTCAAAAGTAGAGTCGGTGTGGTGTAGCGTTCAGGAGTTGGAACACATATAAATATGATGATGTTCTCCATTAGTCATATCCAACTTTTGGCGATTCTATGGGTCAAGTGTCTTCACATCTTCTGATCTTGCACTGCTTCTCTTGAGTTGTTCTATGCTCTAGTTGGTGTCAGCTTTGATGATGTCCAACCATCGTGGTCTTTGGTGGCCTGGTTTCCTTTTACCGCTAACTCTTCCCAACGTAATTGCTTTCTCCAGTGGATTCCCCTGCATGACATGGCCAAAATAAGTGAGATACGGTTTTGTGATTTTGGACCACGTAAGCCCAACTCAAATCCAGCTTCAGTCGTAGAACCTCAGGAGTGATTTTGACCAATCATCTCTCTTAGCCCTACACCACAGGATTGTTGTTATGGTGAGGAGTAAATGCTATGAAATTCTCCTGCAGGAAAAATGGGAGAGAAACTAAATGCATGATCTCAGCTCAATGGAGCATGTTAGGAATAGATTGTCATGGAGAAAATCTACATGGTCCCTAGGAGTCAAAAATGGCTTGATAGCATATTATCCGTCAGTCTGTTCATCCATTTTTTTGGTCTTTTAATGACCCCATAATCTCTTGCATTGGGATGGAGTTGGGACAACTGAATGAAGCGGAGTGTTTACTGGCCGGATGCCCTTCCTGTCGCCAATGCAGAGTTCGCAGCAGATATTTACTCATTGTGCCTAGAGAGAGAAATATCTGCCGCTACCTAGGATCGAACTCACAGCCTCCTGTCCGTCCATCCAGGGACTATATTAAAGCCTTCTGCCTCAACAAAAGGATATGAAGAATTTTACAACTGTGAACAAAGAACCAATATTGTTTTGAAATCCTGCTGCTGTGAGCTGCAATTCTTGGCTGATGCATCAGGCCCTAGAATTGGTTTGTAAGGGCAGGAGTAGACAGACGGAACCACTTGAGTGGCTGCTCAAAATGAATATATTCAGCCAATCCTGTCTTTGAATGGCCTCTCGGAAGATACTGAGACATTTGCAAGGTATCCTGGAGAGCATGACTTTAGATCAGTATGATCTCCAATTTATCCTTGTAGCTCTGAAAGGCAATACCGCCAAGGTTAATTTCCAAGGATTTGCCTCCCTCTGCTGAACAGAATTGAAACTACTGGTAGGTGGTGCTTGCTTTGCTCATGGTTTAAAGTGAAGTAGAAAACAGACAAAATATGGGCTGGGAGGGAGAAGGAAGCAAACAAAATAAATTCATTGCAGAAAGAACTGACTTTATGTTCTATCGCACGTTGATTATATTACCATCAAATAACTATCCTGAGAAGTCTGTCTTTCTTCTTCTTCTTCTTCTTCTTCTTCTTCTTCTTCTTCTTCTTCTTCTTCTTCTTCTTCTTCTTCTTCTTCTTCTTCTTCTTCTTCTTCTTCTTCTTCTTCTTCTTCTTCTTCTTCTTCTTCTTCTTCTTCTTCTTCTCCTCCTCCTCCTCCTCCTCCTCCCTTCTCCTTTCTCCTTCTGTTTCTCCTTTCCTCCTCTTCCTGTCTCCTTCTCCTGCTTTCCTCCTCCTCTTCCTCCTCCTCCTCCTCCTCCTCCTCCTCCTCCTCCTCCTCCTCCTCCTCCTCCTCCTCCTCCTTTTCCCTTCTCCTTCCTCCTCTTCCTCCTCCTCCTTCCTCCTCCTCCTTCCCCCTTCTCCTTCTCCTGCTTTCCTCCTCCTCCTTTTCCCTCTCTCCCTCCTCCTCCTCCTCCTCCTCCTCCTCCTCCTCCTCCTCCTCCTCCTCCTCCTCCTCCTTTTGCAGAATGAAAGGACAGGATAACTTTGAGAGTTGCATGGCTCCAAGAAGGTGCTTTGACACACAGCAGAGCTAACAGATTAGTGCAGGCACTTTGATTCCACTGAGATGGTCCCAGCTGCTTCTTTCACTTGAGGAAGATAGGAAGGTTTTATGACTGTCCACTTCCTGGGGAATGTGCACCAGGGTCTCTAGAGGAAAAGATCATGGCGGACTTTGCAGGCTTGGAGGAAAGGGCAACCTTGGTTCAAGCTATTAAGAGAAGAATGCCAGCACATTCCAAGTAGAGGAAGGAGGCTCACAAGAGATGGCCATGAGAAACAGGGGGTTGTGACACTACAGCTCTTTTTTTTAAAAAAAGATCAAAGTTCCTCTCCTTCCATTTCAGAGGAACAAAGCAGGAAGACAGTAAAGGCATGGATTTCAAGAAGGATGGCAAGGATGATAACAAGATGGTAGTTAAGAATGACTTCTGCCTTGAAGAACCTCAACTGCTACAATTTACGACTACTATTGAATGATTGGCCAGTACTGCTAACCCACATGGTTGGTCTGTTGAATGGATAGAATCTCAGTTAGACTCCTAAGGCTTCTCTTTATGCTTCTCCTTCTCCTTATTTTCCTTGTGCTTCGTCATAAAGTGTAGTTATGCTACAGGAACCAGTCCTGTAATTATAACGATGAAGATAAATAGGAAGACAATTCAAATGGTCAAAAAAGCCAATGCAATCCTAAGCTGCATTAACAGAGGGATACAATCAAGATCAAGTGAGGTATTAATACCACTCTATAATGCTTTGGTAAGGCCACACCTAAAGTACTGCATCCAGTTTTGGTCACCACACTATAAAAAAGATGTTGAGACTCTAGAAAGAGTGCAGAGAAGAGCAACCAAGAGGATTAGGGGACTGGAGACTAATCGATGAACGGTTGCAGAAACTGGGCATGGCTAGTCTAGTGAAGAGAAGGACCAGGGGAGACATGATAGCAATCTTCCAATATTTGAGTGGCTGCCACAGAGAGGAGGGGGGTCCAGCTATTTTCCAAAGCACCTGACGGCCAGACAAGGAATAATGGATGGAAACTGAACAAGGAGAGATTCAACCTAAAAGTAAGGAGAAATTTTCTGACAGTGAGAATAATCAACTAATGGAACAGAAGTTGCCTTCAGAAGTTGTGGGAGCTTCATCACCAGAAGCTTTCAAGAAGAGACTGGACTGCCATTTTTCAGAAATGGTGTAGGGTCTCCTGCTTGAGCGGGGGGTTGGACTAGATGACCTACAAGGTCCCTTCCAATTCTGTTAATCTGTAAGTAGATCGGAGAAGACCTCTTCTTTGTGTCATGGTCATTGAAAGCTTTGCCTAAGAATGCGTTGGGTTGTAAACGAAACATGGATGGCTCCCTAGGATCATAAAAAAAATATGGAGCACCCACATGCCCCCCCCCAAGTATCCCCTTTGCACAGCTGAAGAATGCAGAGTCCCATTATCTGCCACTCTAGCGTTGATTGTGGTCCTCGAAGGAAGGATAGAAACCAGAAAAATCCACGGGAGAGATAAAGAGGGAATGTTCTGCAGGAGAGGGGAAAGGTCACCGAGTTGTAAAAATGGCCTTTGCTACAAAAACTGGAGTCCCACCAGAATCTCGGAGTTCACAGCTTCCGACTTGGTGCTGGCTCTTCCTCAAAAGCCCCATTAATACCTTTGACCAAGGAATCCCTCAGGAGAGGATCGTCTCTTTCCTTCCCACCCCCAAGAAACTCTTAGCATTATTTCTCGTCTCATTTCAACCCAAAGTGTGCACGTGTTGCATCGGGGCCTAAATGCGAAAACAGGAGGAAATGGAGAGCTAGCAAAAGGCTGCCTTGTTTCCCTGCAAAACACACCAAGGTTGACTTGTTGGAGGAAAGCTAGTCTTATGCCCTTTGATGCCTTGAGTTTGGGTTGGATCCAAGAGTCTGCTTTCCTTCAGTTTCCTGGAGATTCTGCAGGTTGCTTTCACAAACAGACTCCGGAGAAGCCACGGTGGGCAGACTCTTTACTTTTCCAGACAGACTCAGCCAACAAGGAATGCTTAGATGAAGACTTTGCAAACATGGCAGGGCCAAAGAAGAACGCTCAATCCAGTGATAGGATCCTGATTTTGATTAGGATGACGTTTGGGGCCAAGGAGGTCTGGTTTCAAGGATTATTTCCAGTCTCCACTCAACAGTAAGTTTTGATCTGGAACAGGATGCTGTTGATCGTTCCAGAGCTTGAGTTGCTCACCAATGGTCAAGTTCTTGAAGAGGCAGATGAAGATCAGAGATTTGATCTACAAAAATGGTTGGCGAGCGGAATGCCAGAAGATCTGTCTGGTCTAGTATGAGCTTCATTGATGCTCTCTCTTAGTGGTGAACTTGGCTTGCAAACAGAAATAAGGTTTGATTCGCAATGTTAGGCTATTAGGAGCTGCCACAGTTGTCCGAGTAGCCTTTCACTTAACGACCACAATGGAGACCCCTAATTTCTGTTGTTAAGTGAGACATTCGTTAAG